>CM053619.1:23924936-23937323 GCA_028646535.1 Procyon lotor | reverse complement strand
CATGAAAGAAATTGAAGAAGACACAAAAAGGGGGAAAAGCATTCCATGCTCATGGATCAGAAAAAGAAATATTGTTAAAATGTCTATATTGCCCAGAGCAATCTATACTTTCAATGCTATCCTGATCAAAATTCAAAAGGCTGGAACAAACAATCCTAAAATTTATATGGAACCAGAAAAGACCCCGAATTGCTAAGGAAATGTTGAAAAAGAAAAACAAAGCTGGAGCATCACATTGCCTGATTTCAAGCTTTACTACAAAGCAGTGATCACTAAGACAGCATGGTACTGGCACAAAAACAGACATCTGTTTGTGGAACAGAATAGAGAGCCCAGTGGAACAGAATAGAGAGCCCAGATATGGACCTGCAACTCTATGGTCAAAAAATCATTGACAAAACAGGAAAAAATATCCAGTGGAAAAAAGACAGTCTCTTCAATAAATGGTGCTGGGAAAATTGGACAGCTATATGTAGAAGAATGAAATTTGACCATTCGCTTACACCATACATGAAGATAAACTCAAAATGGATAAAAGACCTCAATGTGAGGCAGGAGGCTATCAGAACCCTAGAGAAGAACATCGGCAGTAACCTCCTCGACATCAGCCACAGCAACTTCTTTCAGGACATGTCTCCAAAGGCAAAGGAAACAAAAGCAAAAATGAACTTTTGGGACTTCATCAAGACAAAAATCTTCTGCACAGCAAAGAAAACAGTCAACAAAACAAACAGGCAATCCACAGAATGGGAGAAGATATTCGCAAATGACACTACAAAGGTCTGGTATCTAAGATCTATAAAGAACTCAAACTCAACACTCACAAAACCAATAATCACATCAAAAAATGGGCAGAAGACTTGAACAGACACTTCTCCAAAGAAGACCTACAAATGGCGAACAGACACATGAAAAAATGTTCATCATCTTTAGCCATCAAGGAGATTCAAATCAAAACCACACCACCTTACACCAGTTAGAATGGCCAAAATAAAAAAAGAACGTAAACAACAAATGTTGGAGAGGGTGTGGAAAAAGGGGAACCCTCTTACACTGTTGCTGGGAATGCACGTTGGTCCAACCACTTTGGAAAACAGTGTGGAGATTCCTCAAGAAATTAAAAATAGGGACGCCTGGGTGGCTCAGTCGTTAAGCGTCTGCCTTCGGCTCAGGTCATGATCCCAGGGTCCAGGGTCCTGCCCCACGTCGGGTTTCCTGCTCAACGGGAAGCCTGCTTCCCCTCGCTACCATTCCCTCTGCTTGTGTTCCCTCTCTCGCTGTGTTTCTGTCAAATAAATAAAATCTTTAAAAAAAAAAAAAAGAAATTAAAAATAGAGCTACCCTATGACCCTGTAATTGCCTACTGGGTATTTACCCCAAAGAAGCAGATGCATTACAAAGAAGGGCCACATGTACCCCAATGTACATAGCAGCAATGGCCACAATCACCAAACTGTGGAATGAACCAAGATGTCCTTCAACATATGAATGGATAAAGAAGATATGGTACATACATACCAAGGAATATTATGCCTCCATCAGAAAGGATGAATATCCAACTTTTGTATCAACATGGACGGTATTGGAAGACATTACACAGAGTGAAATAAGTCAAGCACAGAAAGTCAATTATCATATGGTCTCACTTATGTGTGGAGCATAAGGAAAAGCATGGAGGACATTGTGAGAAGGAAGGGAAGGGTGAATGGGGGGAAATCGGAGGGGGCGATGAATTATGAGAGACTGTGGACTCTGAGCAACAAACTGAGAGGGGTGGGGGGGGTTGGGTGAGCCTGGTGGTGGATATTGAGGAGGGCACATACTGCTTGGAACACTGGGTGTGGTGCATGAACAATTAATCTTGTAACACTGAAAAAATAAACATATTTGGGGAAAAAATAATGAAATGAAATGAAATGAAATGAAATGAAATGAAATGAAATGAAATGAAATGAAATGAAACGAAATGAAATAATGAACTGAAATAAAATAAAATAAATAAAAAATAAAATAAAATAAAATAAAATACCCCAGATGACGAGATGGCAGATGGAGTGTTAGGTCTAATGACTTCCTTAGTGTGGCCCTACTAGAATGTCATCCAGGAACCATGACCTCTACTGAACCTGTAATAGTAAGGAGAGGACGCAAAACTTGTTCAAGAGGGTTCCTAAAAGTACTGCTGAGAGGGGTCACTCCTACTTCCTACCCTGAGGTCTCTACCTCTTGGGACACTGCAGCATATAATGGCTTTTGATTCAAAGTATATACCACATCATGAAGGAAAGCACTCCAGCCTCAGATAGGTGTGCCTTTAAGAGTTCTTTCCACGTTTCTCAGGCTGAAAGCTTCAAGATGCCAAAGTATATGGCAGGACTACCAGATCTCGTGGCCATATTCCTACTGCTTTTGCCTTCTTTGCTATAAAGTGGGTCAACTGTCCATGAAGATATTCTGTGAGATCCCATGTCAGTAAAACAGACTTTTTCTGGGTCCTCCAAGAGTAGGCTGAGGCACTGCAGGTGGGAATTGAAAACCTGTCCCCAGAATATGTATTAGTTTCAGTAAGGATGAATTGGTGTCACTTCCAGTTTGGAAGTATTTCATTTTAGTCAAGTTAAAAAAAAAAAAAATACATGTTTGGTCTTTCTTCAGCGGATGGTATAATATCATGAGCTTGGAGTCAATCAGCTCAATTTGTGTCTGTGTGAGGAAGCTCAAGCTGTTGGGGCCGTGAATAAGCTCTAGCCTAGAAAACACAGTTACTACATTCATAGACTCATGAGTCAATCACTGGGATAACCAGCTGGTTTATCCACCTGGTTGTTAAATGTCATACCCTCAAGGTACAACTTCTCTGGTAGGTTTTTATGTGAGACATATGGATTCAGTTGGGGGTCTTTTTGTATAGGTTCATATATATGCTTCTTCCCCAGACTTCTCTATTTCTGACATCCAATCATGTTCCATCTAAGCCAGTACAACACTCAAGCCACTTGCTAGTGCCAAGGAGTCCACACATATACTTACTTCTGTCCACTTTTCTCTACACTAAGTTGATGCCCAAGTCTATTTCTTGAAGTTATGACCATGGATTTCCCTCACCCCTTGGTCAGTCTGTAGTAAAGCAACAGCCCATTTCCAATCCACACGAACAAATGTGCTATTAAATCCAAAGAAAAAGGAGGAGGAGGAGGAGGAGAAAAAGCAGCAGCAGCATGATCCAAAAAATAAGAAAACAAATAAATGAACCAAAATTATAAGCCTGATTCCAAAGAGAAAGGAAAAAAAAGGGGCGCGGAGAGGAAGAAGCCTGGTCCTATTCCTACCAGAACTGAAGCTGATGCTTTGGAATAATCTATAATCAGTAGACTTGGTACATGCAGGGGCCAGTGTTGGTCGTCTGGGTGAGAGACCTGCCGGGCTGGCTCACAGTCAGATCTGCTGTAGTAAAGATGTCCCTCCCAGGCATAGCAGGATGAGGTGCTGTGTTACTCATTGAAGTCTTGGCTGTGCTAGGGGGTGGGAATGTTAGCATGGTCTCACCCTACCCTCACCATCTGCTCCTGGCCTTACAGGGGAGGGGAGCTCCCACCTACTGTTGTTGAGGAAGCCCTCACAGGAAAGAGTGCAGTCTCCCCTCCTGTGACCCAGGCTTCTGTCAGATCCCTGCCCTCAACCTGTCTGTGCCTGGCTGTGGGCATGCCCAGCACCACAGTTCTCCTGTGCTTTATCTCCGGTGCCAGGCTGGGATTCAAAACTCCAAATCTTAAAGGACCCATTCCCCTCCCCCAGGGGAGAGCCTCGCAGCACCACGCCCTTGCAGCACTGAGCCCTTCTGTCCCAGAAAAGCAATGGCACAGCTGCACAGGTGCCTCGAGTCTATGATGAAGCACAGCACCAGAGCTGCAACCAGGTTAGTTGCCCTCTGCATGCGCCTCTGTTCCCCATTGAGTGGCCACTCAATGGTGCCCACTGGGTCCCTTGTCCCGAAAGAGGCAATAAATCCTCTTCCAAATGTATTCCAGGAAGGGGAACATTCTCTCCCTGTGCAGCCCAGGAGATCCCCACACCACTCTGCTTACCATCTGCTCCTGGCCTCCAGCCTCTGTCCTCCCTCTCTCCCCAGGAGCACCACTACCTGCCCTAGCATGGACTTCTAAAACCTCAGAATTTGAACTCCACTGTTTGCAAAAAACAACTTGCCATAGTTAGTTCTTTTTTGACTTCCCAGTCAGTGGTCTTGGAGGAGTGTTTTTCTGACAGTGATCCAATACACTTCTCTCTCTTCTTGAGCCTTGCATGGGGCTCCACACTCACAATAGAGTCTGTTGGAGATTCTCTCCCTCTTGCCTTCCCCCCACACACCCAGTGCTCTCCCTCCTTTCCTCCCTCCCTCTCTCTAAGTAAATCTTAAAAAAAAAAATCTCAATATGCTAACAACTAGGACAGGGAATTTCATAAATAAATTCAGAAAAACTTATATAAAACTGTGCTCATCTGCATTAATAATCAGGTAAGTAATTATAAAATAAACCACATTATATCAGTATAAATTCACCAGATGGGTAAGAAAAGAAAAAAAAAAAACCTGACAAACATAGGTATTTGCAAAGAGATAGTAAAAAAGGAGTTATAAATTGATACAACCACTTTGGAATTATTCAATAAAGTTGCAGACATGAATACCTTATAATTATGCATTTCTAATCCTTAGGTATATATTTCAATGAAACTCTTATATGTGGATATATGTATAAGAACATCATAACTTACTATTAATAATATCCATCAACAGAATACATAATAGCATATTCATACAATGGGCTATTTCACAATAAAGACAATGTATGAAAACAGCTCACCTAGCAATATAAATGAACCTCACAAACAATACGAAGTGAAAGAAGAATGAAAAAAATAAGTATTCCATTTATACGGTTGGAAAAATGACAAATTAAATAATATTTTTAGGTACATCTATATGTAGATGATAAACAGTGAAGAAAAACAAGGAAATGACCGTAACGAATGCCAGGACAGGGCTTACCTCTGGGTGTAGGAGGAGTGTTGCCTTCTTGATACATGGAGGTAGACTATTTTACACTATAGATAGGTCTTTTACAAATACATCTGTATACATGATATATTTCAAAATTAAAAAAGAATGAACATGTGTGGTGTATTTTATTAGCCAGGATCATGACTTTGGCTATTGTTTCAGAGCAAATAGTTTCATTTTACTGAATACTTATTGGGAATTGGTTAATGTCTTCACGTTAGTAATATACAATAACAGTCTTTCAAACAGAAATAAAATTTGGAGACTTTGTCATCACAACTTAAAAAAAAAAAAAATCACCAGAATCCAGACATGTTAAGTGACTTCCCCAAATAAATTAGACTCCATTGACTGGGACAATGAGATTACTCATTCATTGATATTAATCATGAGAAAAATCTCTAAAGTCAACTACCATAGCTTGTCTGTACTATGATGGCCTCTCTGCACTTGGAAACAGAATATTTTATGTCCTTTAACCCTCATTGCTTGTCCCTGACATAAATTATCAGATACAGCATGTTAGCTCACTCAGATAAATGCTATACATCTATAGTTTTCTAGGTAACCAAATAATTTTCACCCAAACAGAATATAATTACAAAAATAAGTATATTGCTCAGCATTTTGACTTATTCAAATGAGCAAATCTTTATTTTTATTATCTTCCCCACATCAAAGGGACATGATTTTTTTTTTAAACCTTAGTTTGATTTTTTTCTTAACTCATTGTTTCTCTATTGTTTTCTTTGGGTTCACTGGCATTAGACTTATTTGGAACACTCGACACTTTAAAAATTTAGTTCCCTAAACTTTAGCCCAGGTATATAGCATAGTCTAATATAATCTTTGAGGATGAAACTCAAAACTTCCATTTTAACCAAGCTCTCCAGTTGATTTTTATGCCCAATGAGTACAAGTATTTTATTCAAGCTTATTTTCTAGGACCTCATGAAGATAAGACCTTCTTAATCTTGTATGTTTTATTTTTTAACCCCTTTGGTGAAAAATCAGCATTAACTTCAGAGGTAACTTGAGAGATTCTATTTAATGTATTATGGTACTTAAACAAAGAAAGAAAACTGGATCTTAAGCAATCTTACAACTGAGTTTCCTTTTTTTAAATTTCCAGTGTCCTAGCTGCAAAGAGGCATAACTTGTCACAGTTGCAGGAAACATTAGGAAATCAGTTAACCCAGCCTCCTCACTGGGTGAGAAAACCTAGGCCCAGAGACAGGCATGTACCTGCTAAGGTCACACGAAGAGTTAGTAGGCAGGGCTATACCAGGACTTGACTGCCTTGGCCTAAGGCCAATATATTTTTTTTTTTCCAAGTGTGAATGTATACAAAATCTAGAAGGTAATATACAATGGTAAAAATAAGATTTTTGTGGAGCTTTTGTGAGAAGACCATGATTTATTTATGATTTATGAAAAGTTAGTTAACTTTTATTCACTAATTCTGCTACACGACTTTTTCAGATTTTTCACTGAAAAAGATTTTTCACTGACAATATATCACTTGGTCAATGTACTAGAATAAAAATGTATTTTTTCTATGTTTTATTTCTATCTCAATTCATTCTAAAAAGAAGATGAATAATTATAGAAAAATACATATACACACATATAGGACAACAAGATTAAAAATAGAGGAGATGATTGTACCTTATTTTCCTCTGCCATGTCATCAGGAAAAGAGATGTGGAGTGTATCAAAACAATCTCTAGGCTTCCAACTTTAGCATACTCTTCAAACATTCTGAAGAAGGGGACAAAAAGACGGTAAGGAGCTACATCAAAAGGCTGGCTTTATCTTGCATTATTTCTTAAAGATTGAGAAAAAAAATAAAGCATCTGGGTATATCATTCCTTCTTACCATATTCCTATCAGGCTTTTGTACTTACTACTCAGACACTGCTCTTATCTAGGACAATAACAACCTATCAGATACCAAATTCAACAAGCCAGCTTTCTTACCATACTTAAATTCTTAGCAGTAGTCAATGTATTTGGCTATACTCTTTTCGAATACCTTCTTTTCTGGGTTTCCAAAGTAATACCCTATGATGGTTAATTTTATATGTCAACTTGGCCAAGTGACAGTATCCTGATATTTATTTCGTCAGACAAGTCTAGATGTTGCTGTGAAGATATTTTTCAAATCAATAAATTTTGAGTAAAGCAGTTTACCCTCATTAATGTAGGTAGGCCTCATCCAATCAGTTGAAGGTCCCAGGAGAAAAAAAGACTGAGGAACGCGTAAGGAAGAAGAGATTATGCTGTCAAAACTACCTTTGGACTAGAAATGCAACATCGATTCTTTTTTTTTTTTTTTTAAATATTTTATTTATTCATTTGACACAGAGAGAGAAATAGGAAGAAGAGATTATGCTGTCAAAACTACCTTTGGACTAGAAATGCAACATCAATTCTTTTTTTTTTTTTAATATTTTATTTATTCATTTGACACAGAGAGAGAAATCACAAGTAGCAGAGAGGCAGGTAGAGGTGGGGAGGGGGAAGCAGGCTCCCCGCCGAGCAGAGAGCCCGATGCGGGGCTCGATCCCAGGACCCTGAGATCATGACCTGAACCGAAGGCAGAGGCTTTAACCCACTGAGCAACCCAGGTGCCCCTGCAACATCGATTCTTTCCTGGGTCTCCAACCTGCTGGCCAACCTCACATATTTTAAAGTTGCTCTCATGCTCTTGCTCATTCTCTCTCTCCTCTCTTCTCTATCTCTCTCTCTCTCTCTCTCTCTCTGCCCTGTTCCTCTGGAGAGCCTTGAGTAATGCACACCCCTTCCTACACTGTTGCCACAACCATGAAGTTTCTTTGTTGGCTCCTCTTCCCCTGTCTGGCTTTCAAATATTAGTGTGCCTAGGAATTAGTCCTGGTATTCACTTCTCTGCCTGCACATTCTCTATAAGAGATTACTGCCTACTCCAGGGTTTTAAACATGACATAAACACTAAAGATTCTCATATTTTCAAACTTGACCTCTTTCTAGAACTTCAGGGACAATTCCATCCACCCAATCGATTCTTGATTTCTTCCTCCAGACCTGCTTCTTGCCCAGTACTTTTTTCCTCCCAGTGAAGGGAAACACCATTCACTCACTGCCTTCCATCATTCCTAACATCCAATCCATGAGCAAGTCCTGTCAACTCTACATGAAAAGGTATTTCAAATCCTTTCACTCTGCTGCAAACCACTGTCATTTCTTGCCCAGAGTGTTCCATAGCCTTCTAACTTACTGTCCCAGCTTCCAATTTATCCATTCTACAAACAAATCAAGGTGAATAATCATGTTCAATGACAAATCAAATCATGTTCCTCCCTTACTTAAAAGACCCCAATAGCTTCCAACTTTATCTGAAATAAAAACCAAGTTCTTCACCATAGAGTAACTGACTCCTGCTCAACTCTTGACCTTTTCCCTACCCGTTTGTATATTATCTGCTACATCCCAGCCTTCTAAAACCTCCTTTCTCTATTTTGAACATGACAGGCTTGCTCCCCTCCTAATCCTTTGTTAGAGCTGTTCCCTTTGCTCAGAATGTTTTTGTGCCCTATCTTCATACCCTTCAGCTTTCATGGAGATGAGAACTTAAATGTTAGATCAATAGAGAGGCCTTGCCAGATGACCCAACTTTAACTAATCATTCCATCTCTCTCTGACATTTTTTTTAATGTACATCTTACATTTCCATGGCCCCACTTAAATGGAAGTGTACAAGCAAAGACCCTGTTCATCTTTTTATCATAATATCTCAGGTATCCAGGATATTACCCAACAGGGATCATATCCTCATAAAGAAGAATGGAGTACAAATACTAAAAGCACATGTGGTACAATGTTATCAGTTGTTAATTCAGGACGATGAAAATACAGGTATTTGCTATATTAGCTTTTTCACTTCTCTATTTTTAGAGTATTTCAGAATTGTACATAAATGGACAGAAAGAGGTATAATTTGAGGACTCATTTGGAAGAAGCAGACTGTCTTATTGCCAGAACTTGTCAACCTGAACTGGAATAAAAACTCACGGAAAGAAAGCACTGCTTTTGAATGTTCGTGATGCTGCATGAAATGTGTGACTGATAATTATGGGTTGGGGCTTGTGGTTTCTATCTAAAATAACTGGTACACTTCCTAGATCCTTCCCAGATTGAGAGGGGTCACCCACCCTGCTTTCTGCATGAAGTTAATAAATACCTAGGGTACTTTGTAGAGTGATCTAATTCAGTCTGTGGAAGATATTCTATTAGAGAAACAGCCTGGCCCCATGGAGACAGCAATGTCCTTAGGCCAGGAGACCTGTCCTCTTCCACTAACTTGTTAGGAGTAGGGCATACTGAGGGATTTGGAAAAGCATTCTGTGTGTGTGTAGTGTCCTTGTACACAAAAATGAAGGAGCTAAATAAAACTATCTTTTTTCTAAAAAATTTGTTTCAGTGTCCACTGCGCCAATGTTTTTAGAAATTCATTTAAGAATATTTGGTACTTCATCTTAGCCTCAGCAATAAGATAATAAAAAGAAATGACAAATCAGCAAGGCAGAAGTCAAAATTTCACTATCTGCAGATGACATGACACTTTATAGAAAACCCAGAAGACTCTGCCAAAAAATTGCTAGAACTAATACATGAGTTCAGCAAAGTTGCAGGATATAAAATCAACGTAAAAAATCTGCTGTATTTCTCTACACCAATAATGAAGCATCAGAAAAAGAAATCAAGGAATCAATCTCATTTATATTTGCACAAAAACCATAAAATAACCTAGGAATAAACCTAACCAAAGAGATAAAAGACTTGTATTCTGAAAACTATACTACATTTATGTAGGAAATTAGAGAGGACACAAAGAAATGGGAAAACATCCCATGTTCATGGATTAGCAGAATAAGTACTGTTAAAATGTCTATACTACCCAAAGCAATCTACACATTTAATGCAATCCCTATCAAAATTCCACCAGCATTTTTCACAGATGTAGAATAATCCTAAAATTTATATGGAACCACAAAAGACTTTGAACAGCCAAGCAATCCTGAAAAAGAAAAGCAAATTCGGAGGAATCACGATTCTGTATTTTAAGCTCTATTACAAAGCTGTAGTCATCATGACAGTGTGGTACTGGCACAAAAACAGACACATAAATCAATGGAACAGAATAGAGACCCCAGAAATAGACCCTTAACTCTATGGTCAACTAATCTTTGACAAAGCAGGAAAGAATGTCCAATCAAAAAAAGACTGTCTCTCGAAAAAATGGAGTTGGGAAAACTGGTTAGTTTGAAAAAGAATGAAACTGGATCAATTTTGGGGCACCTGGGTGGCTCAGTTAAACTCCTGGTTTCGGCTCAGGTCATGATCTCAGTTTCATGAGATCAAGCCCTGTTTGGGCTCTGCACTCAGCAGGGAGTCTGCTTGAGATTCTTTTCCTCTCTCTCAATCCTTCCCTTGCTCTCTCTCTCTCAAAAATATAAATAATCTTTAAAAAAAAAAAAAAGAAACTAGACCATTTTCTTACACCATATATAAAAAGAAGTTTAAAATGAATGAAAGATCTAAAGGTGAGACAGGAAACCCTCAAAATCCTGGAGGAGAACACAGGCGGCAACATTTTTTACCTTGGCTGGAGCAACTTCTAACTAGAAATGTTGCCAGAGGTAAAGGAAACAAAGGCAAAAATGAACTATTGTGACTTCATTAAGATAAAAAGCATATGCACAATGAAAGAAGCAACAAAACTAAAAGGCACCTAGGGGAACAGGAGAAGATACTTGCAAATGAAATGACTGATAAAGGGTTAGTGCTCAAAATCTATAAAGAACTATCAAAACCAACACTCAAAAAACAAATAATCCAGTTAAAAAATGGGCAGGAGACATGAATAAACATTTTTCCAAAGAAGACATTCAGATGGCTAACAGACACTTGAAAAGATACTCAATGTCACTCATCAGGGAAATGCAAATCAAAACCATAATGAAATAACACCTCATAACTGTTAGAATGGCTAAAATTAATGACATAAAGAAACAAGAGGTATTGGCAAGGATGCAGAGAAAGGAGAATTCTCTTGAACTATGACTAGTGGGAATGCAAATTGGTGCAGTCACTCTGGAAAAAAGGAACTACCCTACAACCCAGCAATTGCATTACTAGGTATTTATCCAAAGGATACAAAAATACAGATTCAAAGGGATACATGTACCCTGATGTTTACAGTAGCATTATCAACAATAGCCAAACTATAGAAAGAGCCCAAATGTCCATGGACTGATGAAGAGATAAAGATGTAGTACATGTAAGAAACAAAACAGATTAACATATGGGAGGGGGCAGAGAGAGAGAAAGACCATAAGAGACTCTTAAAGAACAAACTTAGGGTTAATGGAGGGAAGAGGGTGGGGGGATGGGCTAGATGGGTGATGGGTATTAAGGAGGGCACATGTAATGATGAGCACTGGGTGTTATATGTAAGTGAGGAATCAGTGAATTCTCCTGAAACCAATATTATTGCACTACATGTTAACTAACTAGAATGTAAATAAAAATTTAAAAAGAAAGAGCATCTTGTACTTCAGCCCAAATTTTCAAACCCCAGAAATTGTATTAACAATGGTATTTTCTGTAATCTAGGGCATTCACCATTCAAAATGTGGTCTGTGGACCAAGAACACTGTCATGCCCTGGCAGCATTTTAGAGTTGGGAACTTTTAAGCTAAACCCCAGAATTATTGAATCTGACTCTGCAGTTTAACAAGATCCCAAGTGATTCCTATGCACATTAAGAGGTTAAAAGTACTTTACCATAGTCTCATTCATTATTTTCTCCAGTGTGCACTTTTATTTTGATGTAGTCCACAGTTTATTTTTGCTTTTATTTCCTTTGCCCCAGGAGACATATCTGCGAAAATGTTGCTACATGATTTCATTCATATATGGAATTTAAGAAACAAAACAAACAAAGGAAAAGAGAGAAAGAGAGACAAGAGACAAGCCAAGAAATAAGACTCTTAACCTTAGAGAACTGATGGTTATCAGAGGTGAGGGAGGTGGGGGGACAGATGAAATCAGTGATGGGGATTAAGGAGTATATTTGCTGTGATGAGCACCGGGTGCTATATGGAAGTGTTGAATCACCATACTGTACACCTGAAGCTCATATAACACTGTATGTTAACTATACTGGAATTAGAGCAAAATTTAAAAAAAGAGAGAGAGAGAGAAGGAGGGGGAGAGAAGGAGGGGGAGAGGAGGAGGGGGAGAGGGGGGAGGAGGGTGGCTCAGTCAGTTAAGCATCTGCT
>CM053619.1:23875584-23908396 GCA_028646535.1 Procyon lotor | reverse complement strand
CCAGTTACTAATGACAAATCTCAGACTAAAATTGTACAGATTGGTTATTAATACCAATTAGTAAAAATTAAAAATCCAACACAGAACCTTTTGAACATTTTACACTGTAAATTTGATTTCATGTGCACTTGAGAAGAATATGTATTCTGCTATTGTTGAGGGTGAGTAATCTACATATGTCTGTTAGGTTTAGTTGATTTATAATGTTGTTCTAGTCCTCTATTTCCTTATATTCTAACCATTATTGGAGAGGGGTACCAAACTCTCCCACTATTAATGTAAAACTGTCTATTTCCCCCGTCGATTCTGTCAATATCTGCTTCATATATTTTGGAGCCCTGTTGTTTGGTACTTAGGTTTGTAATTATTAAATCTTCTTGATGAAGTATATAATGGTTTTCAGTATATAATGTCCTTTATCAGGACATAATGTCCTTCTTTGTCTTTCGTAACTATTTTTGACTTACAGTCTATTTTGTCTTATATTAGTATGGTAAGTAACCCAGCTCTCTTGCTTACAGTCTGCATGGAATATCTTTTTCCATCCTTTTCCATTCAATCTATTTATGTCATTGGATCTAAAATGAATCTTTTATAGACAACATATAGTTGGGTGGTGTTTTTTTCTTGAATCCATCCTGCCAGTCTCTGACTTCTGATTGGAGAATTCAATCCATTTATTTGTATTACCTACAGGAAGGACGCACTTCTGCCATTTTAATATTTGTTTCCAGTATGTCCTAGCTATGCTGTCTTTCATTTCCTCCATTATCTTCTCCTTTTGTGTTAAATTGGTTCTTTGTAATGTCCCGTTTTGATTCATTCTTACTTCCTTTTGTGAATATTTTTTAGATAGTTCCTTGGTGGTTGCCGTGGAGATTTCATTTAACATACTAAATTTATAACAATTAATTTTGAGTTAATGCCATCTTTTCTTCAGTAACATACAAAAACTCTGCTACTTTATATAGCTCTATTCTTTTAATACTGTTGCCACAAATTACATCTTTATACATTGTGTGCTTATTAATCTAGACTTATACAAATTGTTTTACACATTTGTCTTTTAAATCATGTAGGAAATAAAAGGAAGAGTTGAGAATATAAAGTATGATAATACTGGTTTTTATTTTTATTTATTTATTTTAAAATTTTTTTCCCCAAATACTTTTATTTTTTTCAGTGTTACAAGATAATACTGGTTTTTAAATTTACTTATAGAGTTACCTTAAATGAAGTTCTTTATTTCTTCATCTAACTTTGAGTTACTGCGTAGTGTTCTTTTATTTCAGCCTAGAGGACTTCTTTTAATATTTTTTCTAGGGCAGGTCTGCTAGTGATGACCCCTCTTACCTTTTGTTTATTTAGAGATATCTTATTAATTTCTTCTTCACTCTTGATGGATAATTTTGCCGAGTATAGGATTCTTTTTTTTTTTTTAAAGATTTTATTTATTTGACAGAAGCACAGCGAGAGAGGGAACATAAGCAGAGGGAATGGTAGTGGGAGAAGCAGGCTACCTGCCTAGCAGGGAGCCCGATGCGGGGCTTGATCCCAGGACCCTGGGATCATGACCTGAGCGGAAGGCAACGCTTAACGACTGAGCCACCCAGGCGCCCCTGAGTATAGGATTCTTGGTGGGCAAGTTTTGTTTTCTTTAAGTACTTAAATTACTCTCTTCCAGCCTATTCATGTCTTTTGTCCATTTTTAAATTAGATTGTTTGTTTTTTGTTGATGAGCTGTAGGAATTCTTTATATATTCTAGATATTAACTTCTTACCAGGTATATAACTTGCAAATAGTTCCTCCAGTTCCATAGGTTTCTTTTTTCACTCTGTTGATTACGTCCTTTGCTGTATAGAATTCTAAAAGTTCAGTGTAGTCCAATTTATCTCTTTTTCTTTTGTTGCCTGTGCTTTTGGTGTTATATTCAGAAATCATTGCCAGATCCAATATCATGAAGCTTTTCTCCTATGTTTTCTTCTGAGAATTTTAGTTTTGGCTTTTATAGTTAGGTTTCTGATCCATTTAGATTTAATTTGTGTATGTGGTGTAAGGTAGGGATCTAACTTCATTTTTGCATGTTAATATCCAGTGATATCTTGTGTTTATTAATGTGCAAATATCTGTTTGATCTTGATAGCCACTTAAAAAAGGCATTTGAATATGTATGGGAGGTATATTTTTGGTCTTTCTATTCCATTGGTCTGTATGTCTGTCTTTATGTCATTATCAAACTTGTTTTGATTATTGTAGCTTGGAAGTAAGTTTCGAAATCAGAGAATATGAGATATCCCAGTTTGTTATTTCTCAAGATTGTTGGGGTTATTTGGGATTTCATATGGATTTTAGGATGGATTTTTCTATTCCTGCAAAAAATCACCTTCGGGATGTTGATAGCAATTGCATTAAATCTACATATTGCTTTGGATGGTATTCATATCTTAATATTGTATTCCAATCCATGAACATGGGATGTCTTCCCATTTATTTGTGTCTTATTGTAAGCAATGTTTTGTAATTTTCAGTGTGTAAGTCTTACATTCTTGGTTTAGCTTCTTCCTAAGTATTTCATTCTTTATGTTTTTGTGAATAGAATTGGTTTCTTAATTCCCTTTTTAGATTGGTCATTGTTAGTGTATAAAAATCAGTTGATTTTTGTGTATTAATTTTACATCCTGAAGCTTTGCTGAGTTCTAAAAGTTTTTGTTTATGTACATAGAGTCTTTTGGATTGTTTTCATATAAAATATCTGCAAACTGATAATTTTACTTTCTCCTTGGAAATTTGGTTATTTTTAATTTATTTTTATTCCCTAACTCCTCTAGTGAGGACTTCCAATATTATGTTGAATACTTTCTTAAATAATTATACTGTTTACATAAACATGATTGTTTTGATGATTTATTGGTACATGACAAACCAATCCAAAATTTAATCGTTTAAAATAACCATTCAATTATCTTTTTCAAAGAACTTCATTTTTTTTATCATGAGAAGTGTATACTTTTTGAAAAAAAATTACTTGAGAGGGAGCAAACATGCTTGCAAGAGTAAGGGGGAGAGGGAGAGTCTTTTTTTTTTTTTTTAAGATTTTATTTATTAGAGTATAAGCAGGGAGAGCAGCAGGCAGAGGGAGAAGGAGAAGCAAAGCTTCCCATCAAGCAGGGAGCCCAGTGTGGGGCTCAATCCCAGGACCCCTGGGATTATGACCTGCTTAACCAACTGAGCCACTCAGGAATCCCAAGGGAGAGAGAATCTTTGTTTATTTTTTTTTTTTTAAGATTTTGTATTATTCGACAGAGAGAGAGATCACAAGTAGGCAGAGAGGCAGGCAGAGAGAGAGGGGGAAGCAAGCTCCCTGCTGAGCAGAGAGTCTGATGTGGGGCTCGATCCCAGGACCCCGAGATCATGACCTGAGCCAAAGGCAAAGGCTTTAACCCACTGAGCCACCCAGGCACCCCTGTTTATTTTTAATTAACATATAATGTATTATTTGTTTCAGGGGTACAGGTCTGTGATTCATCAGTCTTAAACAATTCACAGCACTCACCATAGCACATACTCAATGCAGTGTCCATCACTCAGCCAGCCTATCCCTCCCACCCCTGTCCACTCCAGCAACTGTTTGTTTCCTGAGATTAAGAGTCTTTTATGGTTTTTCTCCTTCTCTGGTTTCGTCGTTTCATTTTTCCCTCCTTTCTGCTATGATCCTCTTTTTTCTCAAATTCCTCATGTCTATGAGATCATATGATAATTGTCTTTCCAGGGAGAAAGAGTCTTAAGCACACTCCCTCCTGAGCATGGAGCCCAATGCAGGGCTCAATCTCACGATCCTGAGTCGAAACCAAGAGTTGGAAGCTTAACCAGCTGTGCCACCCGGGTGCCCTGATAACTGTACATCTTAATCCCCATCGCTTATTTGGCCCATCGCCTCACTCCCCCCAGCCCCTCTGGTAACTACGAGTTTATTCTCTTTAATAGTCTGTTTCTTCGTATCTCTCTCTCTCTCTCTCTTTTTCTTTGCTCATTTGTTTTGTTTCTTAAATTCCATATATGAGTGAAATCATCCATTCAGCTATCTTTTATGATTATGTAGGCTGACTGGACTCAATTGTGTAGTTCTTCTGCTCCAAGTGTTATTATTTGGGATTGTGTTCATTTGGGGTTTTAACTTAGGGTTCAAAGCCACAGTGTCTAGGGTGGCTCATTGTACAACTGGAGGCTGGCACTGGTTCCTCGCTGAGAAATAAGCTATAACTACCAACTGGAATGCTTTGTTCTTCTTCTGTGTGCTCATTCTATGTGGCCTGATGATTCTTACAGCATGGCTTCTGGGATTTAGGAGAATGTAAAGAGAAGGTGCCCAGTTTTTTTAGAGCTGGGGTTCAGAATACTTAGAACCTACTTTTGCTACATTCTCTTAGTCAACCTATTTATAGAACAATCCAGACTGGAGGAAATGAGAAATTGCTCTCTTAATGGAAGGAGCAGCTTCTCTCCCTATGCAGATAGTGAGGGAATTAAATGCTGGTTACATGTGAAGGTGATCTATTACAGAGGGTGATATTTTTAATATGTTCCAGGTAATCTCTGTGTATTGAATGTAACGCATCTCTCTAATAAAAGAGTCCACTGTCACATTTATTTATTATACAGATAAGCTGCTAATTTAATTGGTGAAAATTCATTCTGATATAAATTATGCTAATTCACAAAGCTTCTAGTATAACTGTTATATCAGTAGCTGAAGCACTTACACTAATCTCATCTGAAATGTAGGCTTCCTGATGAGAATTCTTAGATGATCAGACTTTGGTCTTGAATTTATAATTATGGATTTTTTTTTAACTTTAAAGGTAACTTAGACTGGTACATACATAATATCACACTATGTTGCTGTATTTTGAAAGTATTGCCTATATAACATTCTAATGAAGAAAAAAATGAGAGTGAACTGAATTACACAGAATTAAGAATGAAAAGTGAACCATTCACAGATATAGCGAATGTTTTTTAAAAATATGAGACTATTCTTTGTAACATTATGGAGATTGAATTACAACTTGGAAAATATTGTTATTATTTTTACAGATTTTAGATATTTATTTGTCAGAGAGAAAGAGTGAGAGAGCACAAGCAGTAAGCAGAGGGAGAAGTAGGTTCCCTGCTGAACAAGGAGCTGTATGCAGAACTCAATTCCAGGACCCTGAGTTTGTGACCTGAGCTGAAGGCAACTTCTTAAGTCACTGAGCCACCCAGTTGTCCTGGAAAAAATAATTATTTTTTAACGGAAAAAAATAAAATTGATTTAAGTAATAAGAGAAACAGAACAAAAGCCATAGAAATTCCTGAGAAAGTTTCTGAAGAACTATTTTCTAAGATTAAAAAAACAGAAATGAACAACTAGTCTTACATATTTCACTGGTTAATTATTTTATACTTTAAAGAATTCATTAACCTGGGATGCCTGGGTGTCTCTGTTGGTTAAGCAGCTGCCTTCGGCTCAGGTCATGATCTCAGGGTCCTGGCATCAAGTCCCACATCAAGCTCCTTGCTCAGCAGGGAGCCTGCTTCTCCCTCTGCCTCTGCCTGCCACTCTCGGCCTGCTTGTGCATGCTCGCTCTCTCTCTGACGAATAAATAAAATCTTTAAAAAAAAAAAAAAAGATTAAAAAAATCATTAATCTTATGTGATTTGTAAGTTTTGGGGCTTGGAGAAAAAAAGATAGACATCAACATTATTTTTAATTTTTGGAAGATACTCAATTTGATATAGGATACATAAAAGTAAAAATACACATAAAATTTATAAATCTTGATGAAAAAATCCTGAATTAAAAATAAGCTTGTGACCAGGCAAGGTCCATTATAAGAGTATAAATGTGGTGGGGCGCCTGGGTGGCTCAGAGGATTAAAGCCTCTGCCTTCGGCTCGCGTCATGATCCCAGCGTCCTGGGATCGAGCCCCACATCGGGCTCTCTGCTCGGCAGGGAGCCTGCTTCCTCCTCTCGCTCTGCCTGCCTCTCTGCCTACTTGTGATCTCCCTCTCTCTGTGAAATAAATAAATAAAATCTTTAAAAAAAATATATAAATGTGGTGAAAATAATAATCTATTAATGAAAAGCACAACAAACAAAACCATATGATTATTTCAAATATTTAATATTTAACAGAAGACTCTGGAAACATTAAATCTACTTAATATAATATTTAACATAAAACTTAAGTTTAATATGCATATTTAATATTAAACATATTTAAATACATTATACTTAATATAAAACTCTAGGAATGTTAAATTTATTAACAAGACAAGGATGCCCATGGTCACTTTTAACATTGATATGGAAAAATTAGCTATTTCCATTAGAAAAGAATAAGATACAAGAAATAAGAAAATAAAAATAAGAAATAAGAAATAAGAATAAAAAATATCCGTAAAATAAGATTTATGGATAATCGCAAAGAAGTGGAACTTTTTTTTGCAGCTGATAAAAACAAGGATAATTGATTTAAAACAGTTTAGAAACAAGAATAAGTATACTGATGACTTAAATGTTAATATACGTAGGAATTATTTTCCTATAAACAAGGGTAGTTTTTGCCTAGAGAGGTAAAAACTCTCTTGAAGGCTTGAGTGGGTGAAACTGCTTCTGCTTCTTAGCCTGGGAAGATGGAATTTTGAAATATGTTTTTTTTTTTTAAAACTCTTTCTGAAACATTTAAGAGGACTCTCTTGTTTACCCAAATTAAGCAAGCACAACTTACCTCTGAAGAAGGCTGTAGCAAGACTCTTTATGGCCTGGCAAAGGCCTCCCTAACTACCCCATATTGAGAACTGCTTCATGGGAAGAAACTGGGCACATTTCCATAACAGTCATGTAACCTCTTGGGAAGACCCGTTACCTTGAGAACCCAAGTCCCCCAAGTCTTTTCTTTTGAAGCACAATGTTATTAGAGCATCAGATTGATGTGAATTCTGGCTGGAGATGACAGTCCAGCCCAATGTGGGTATAACTTTTGAGAAAAGTACCTAGAGTAGAGGGCAGGGAGACACCAAGAGTCTCTTAAAGCCTGCTTCCAGCATAGCAAGGGACTGAGACTAAAAACCCTAAGATGACCCAGTCATCAGACTAGAGTAGCCCTGATTTGGCAACAACTGAGGTTGTGGATGTAAATGTAAATGTGGGGCCCAGTCTTGGGATCACCACTTGGAGCCTGAGCAAGTGTGGTATTACTAGTGGAGACCCATCAGTTGGACGAATGTTTTTACAAATGTGCCATGCTAAAGAAGCAGAAGCAAGGACAATAGGGGGCTGATTGGACTCTGGTTTCTCTCTGCTTGGCATCTGAAGGAAAAACATTTCTAAGTAAACCACCTACATTCTTAGATATTTCAGTGGGGAAACTTTGACAGGGAGATAGGAAATTTCCTACCAAGATGATGGCTAGTGATTCATTGGAAAAATGAGAATATTTTTACCCTAAGGTTATGATCTTATTGGATATATAACAATAACCAGTGAGTCATGGTACATTCATTCAGGGGGATATTTATTACAAAGGTGAAGATATTTATTACAAAGAATAAGACATCTTTTTTTTAATTAACATATAATGTATTATTTGTTTCAGGGGTACAGGTCCATGATTCATCAATATTACACAACACCTAGCATTCACCACAACGTATACCCTCCCCAGTGTCCGTCACCCAGCCACCCCATCTCTGCAGTCCCCCTCCCCTCTAGCAACCCTCAGTTTGTTCTCTAGGATTAAGAGTCTCTTATGGTTTGTTTCCTTCTCTGGTTTTGTTTCGTTTCATTTTTTCCTCTCTTCCCCTATGATCCTCTGCTTTGTTTCTTAAATCCCACATATCAGTGAGATCATATGATAATTGTCTTTCTCTGATTGACTTACTTCACTTAACATAATCCTCTCTAGTTTCACTGATGTCGTTGCAAATGGTAAGGTTTTATTTTTTGATGGAGTAATATTCCATTTTATATACATACCATATCTTTACCCATTCATTTGTAGATAGACATCTTGGTTCTTTCCATAGTTTAGCTATTGTTGACACTGCTTCTATAAACATTGTGGTGCATGTGCCCCTTCAGATCAGTATGTTTGTATCTTTTGGGTAAATACCTAGTAGTGCAATTTCTAGGTCATAGGATAGCTCTATTTTTAATTTTTTGAGGAACCTTATCCTGTTTTCTAGAGTGGCTACACCAGCTTGCATTCCCATCAGTAATATAAGAGGATTCCCCTTTTTCTACATCCTCATCAGCATTTATTGTTTCTTGATTTGTTAATTTTAGCCATCCTGACTGGTGTGAAGTGGTATCTCACTGGGGTTTTGATTTGTATTTCCCTGATGCCAAATGACGTTGAGCAGTTTTTCATGTGTGTGTTGGCCATTTGTATGTCTTCTGCCCATTTCTCGATTACATTATTTTTTCTTTGGGCGTTGAGTTTGATAAGGTCTTTATACATTTTGGATACTAGCCCTTTATCTGATATGTCATTTGCAAGTATCTTCTCTCATTCTGTAGGTTGTCTTTCGTTTTGTTGACTGTTTCCTTTTCTGTGCAAAAGCATTTTATCTTGATGAAGTCCCAATAGTTCATTTTCAACTTTGTTTCCCTTGCCTTTGGAGATGTGTCTAGGAAGAAGTTGCTGTGGCCAAAGTCAAAGAGGTTGCTGCCTGTGTTCTCATCAAGGATTTTGATGGATTCCTGTCTCACATTTAGGTCTTTCATCCATACAAAGTCTATTTTTGTATATGGTATAAGGAAATGATCCACTTTCATTCTTCTGCATGTGGCTGTCCAATTTTCCTGACACCATTCGTTGAAGAGACATTTTTTCCCCCATTGGATATTCTTCCTTGCTTTGTCAAGATTAATTGACCATAGAGTTGAGGGCCCATTTTAGGGTTCTTTGTTCTGTTCCATTGATCTATGGTAAGACAGCCTTTTTAATATACACATATGGAAAGGAGTTAGAATTATATGTCAAGGAAACAAATTTATAGGAGGATTCCCATCTGAGGAAAGTCTAACATGAGTATACACACAAACACACAGGCCTTTTGTTTTTTGATAGACTGTGGATATATTCATTCTCAAAAGTGTTTACTATGCATTTACTCTGAGGAATGAAAATGGAGTAGCTAATAGGAATTTTAGTTTTTAATCTTCTATATTTATAAGGTACTTGAATTTCTGTATAATAGCATGTATTGTCTTTATGACAAAAGTAGTGGATTATTTTGAAAATATTTTTTTAAAATCTGGGAATGATCAATGATGCCAAATGCTCCTGCTACAGAAAAACTGAGGAATGAAGGGGATTCATTAAATTTAGCCAAAAGTTTTTTTTTTTTTTTTTTTTTTTGGTGGGAGGGAGAGTGAGGGTTGGGGGTGGAACAAAGGGTGAGAGAGAATCTTAAGCATGTTCCATGCCCAGTGCAGAGCCCCACATCTCACGACCCTAAGATCATGACCTGAGCCAAAATCAAGAGTCAGACCCTTAACTGACTGAGCTACTCAGGCACCTTAGTAGAAAAATAAACTCAGTTTAACAATTCTGACAATGCCTAGCATAAATGATTAAGTCTTAATTTAATTTAAAAAATAAAGGATTTACAAATACTAGAACTATTGAATTGCACATATGTCTAATATTGTTTGGAAGGGAACATAACTTAATGGAATTTTAAAAGGGAAGGTTGATCTTTCAATTTATGAAGGAGTATATCTAAGTGAATTTGATAAATTTTCTTGCTGATTAAGGCAGCCAACAAACAGATGCTGGAGAGGATGGATTTTGAGAAGAAGGAATCATGACAGTAGATTAACAGTGGTATACATCTTTATAAATCCTGTGAATTAAGTACAGCAAAAACCCTATCCAAACAGTTGATGTACCTTGAGGTTTAAATAGCATTAGAAGTTTTTATTGTTGACTAAAATTTTGTGCAGTGGGAAAGTCTTTAAACGAATTGTGCTTATCTACTTGTTTTCCTTTGAGTCAGAAGTCACAGGCATATTTTTCACTAAGAATCAGTCCTTGAAGGAAGACAGCTTTTACCCAAGATGTTTGGAACAAATGGTGGTGTGAGATTTGACACAGTAGATTCTCCTTATTTGTGGTGATTGTGTTCTGTAAAGTTGCTAAAAGCACTGAAGTAATTAACACTAAACCATTGCTCCTATATTGAAATACAGGGTTAAGTTCATGCAAGTCTTTGGTCCTATTTTTGTCAACTTATCAATATACAAATTGGTTTTGTATGTGTTTGTGTCAGGACACCTTAATTAATGTATATTGTTGATTGATAAACATTGAACTTACGGTTAGCAGTGCTATAACTCATATCTAATGTATGTATTTTCTCCGTAAGGCACATCTAAAATCTTTTTGGGGGGCAGTTGGGTGTCTCAGTTGGTTAAGCGGCTGCCTTTGGCTCATGTCATGATCCCACAGTCCTGGGATTGAGGCCCACATTGGGCTCCCTGCTCAGTGGAGAGCCTACTTGTCTCTTTCCCTCTGCCTGATGCTCTGGCTAGTTGTGCACTCTCTCTCTGTGTCAAAAAAATAAATAAAATCTTCTTGGATTTGGAAACACTAGGCAGCACTTTAGCACTGTGCCTGAGGGCCATTTTAAATAGCAAAATTGCCCTCAAAAAGTACAAAAATGAAAAAAAAAAACCCCACAAAAACCAAAAAACACCCCAAACCATGGCACTCAACAGAATATAAGAAAGATAATTGTTTACAGTATGAGAGTTGAAATAAGAGTCCAGAGTGTTACCTTGCCTGACCTCAGCTGGAAATAAAGCACATTGTAAAACTCAAATTTTTGCTACTCTGGTCATGTCCTCAAATGACCACAAAAGCACCACGGGTATTTATTTGAAGATACAAATAAATGTTAGCAAATAGGTAGATTTTCAAAAATGAAAACTCTAAACAATGAAGATAGACTATATCTTCCAACCAGAATTCATGGGATAAAATCCAAATAACGACGTGGAGTCCAAATTGTTCTGCCTTAATCTGCAAGGTTTAGGTATTTTCCTGTTTTTCTTCCTTTTTTTCCCCAAATTAACTTCAGTTTTAGTCCTTAGAAGGCTCCTATTCTTTTTTTTTATTTTAAAAAGTTAACATATAATGTATTATTTGTTTCAGGTTTATAGGCCTGTGATTCATCAGTCTTAAGGCTCTTATTCTTGGGGCACCTGGGTGGCTCAGTGGGTTAAAGCCTCTGCTTTCAGCTCAGTTCATGATCTCAGGGTCCTGGGATTGAGCCCCGCATTGGGCTCTCTGCTCAGCAGGGAGCTTGCTTCCCCCTCTCTTTCTGACTGCCTCTCTGCCTACTTGTGATTTCTGTCTCTGTCAAATAAATAAATAAAATCTTTAAAAAAAAAAAAGGCTCTTATTCTTAATATTGATTTTTGCATCCTTAGTCATTTCTGATATCAGTACAAAACCCAATTACATTTTAATTTTATTCTGATAAAAGAATGAAATTGACCAACATTTGGGTTTGTATACATTTTCCTTTGGGAACTATATAGCTTCATTCCCTCTGTATTACTTCTTGATATGAATCTGTTTTCTCAATCACTGGACTTGGCCATTACATGGCTTTTCAATAGACAAGAAATATAAAATTTAGAAATCTGAGGTTTTCGTGCCTGCATAAAGATGCCCCTGTTTCTACCAACAACATGGGGCCTGTCATGGAAAATAGCTTCTGTACTTTTGTTGAACTTTGTACTTTTTTGGAAATTTCACAGGCATAGAAGATGGAAAAGGATTATGTAATAGAAGGTATCTATTTTGGAGGCTGCCTCCATAGCCCTCACAAGTCAGACATACTGGTTCAATTAAACTCTGTCGTCTTTTGATTTAGATTGGCCTAATGATCTCTTCATTATAAATTTCTTACAAAACTATTTGGCAGCCTTATATGCGTATTTTGGTTAGAAATAGCTTCTTAGTTGACTTTAGATGACTGTCATTGGTGGCACAAAAGTCAGCTAGATATATTACCTGCAAACTAGAAGTGGATTTGTAACTTTCGAAAGTGAATATCTACCTTCAGGATAGTCCCTAATATCACCCAGGTTTTGTTTTGTTTTCTTAATATTTTTAAAATTTTAATTCTAGTCTTGTTAACATACAGTGTTATATTAATTTCAGGTCTGCAATACAATGATTTAACAATTCTGTACATTACCCAGTGCTCATCATAAGTGTGCTCTTAATTCCCTTCACCTATTTCACCTATCCCCCACCCACCTCCCTCTGGTAACCATCAATTTGTTTTCTGTAGTTAAGAGTCTGTTTCTTGGTTTTTCTCTCTTTTCCTTTCTCTGTGTTTTGTTTCTTAGATATCACATATGAGTGAAATCAATTGGTATTTATGTTTTTGTCTTTCTCTGCCTGACTTATTTTACTTAGTATTATACTCTCTAGCTCCATCCATGTTATTGTGGATGTCAAGATTTCATTCTTTATGGTTGACTACTATTCTATTATTAGAGACTACATGTGTGTGCACACACACATGCACACACAAACACACACACACACACACACACACTCTACACACTTCTTTATCCATCTACCTACCAATGGACATGTAGGCTTGTTCATAATTTGGTTAGTGTAAATAATGCAAATAAACATAGGGGTGCATGTGTCCTTTAGAAATAGTGTTTTTGTATTCTTTGAGTAAATACGTAATAGTGCAATATCTGGATCATAGGGTAGTTCTATTTAAAAATTTTTAGCCATTCTGACAGGTGTGAAGTGATATCGCCATGTGGTTTTGATTTTCGTTTCCATGATGATGAGAAATGCTGAGCATCTTTTCATGTGTGTTGGCCATCTGGATGTCTTCTTTGGAGAAATGTCTGTTCATGTTTCCTGCCCAATTTTGCATTTGGATTATTTGTATTTTTGGTGTTCAGTTGTATAAGTTCTTTTTATAATTTGGATACTAACTCTTTGTCAGATAAGTCATTATAAATATCTTCTCCCATTCAGTAGGTTGGCTTTTAGTTTTCTTGATTGTTTCCATCATTGTGCAGAAGCTTTTTATCTTAATGTAGTTGGAATAGTTTAGTTTTATTTTTAATTCCCTTGCCTTAGAAGACATATCTAGGAAAATGTTGCTACAACTAATAGTAGAGGCGTTGCTGCCTCTGCTCTCTTCTAGGATTTTTATGGTTTTGGGTCTTGCACTTAGGTCCTTAATCTGTTTCGAGTTTACTTTTTTGTATGGTGTGAGAAAGCGGTCCAGTTTCATTCTTTTGTATGTACTTGTCCAGTCCTTTCAACACCATTTGTTTTTTTTTTTTTTTCAACACCATTTGTTGAAGAGACTTTTTCCCATTGCATATTTCTTCCTCTTTTGTCAAAATTAACTGCCCATTTAATTGTGTGTTTATTTTTAGGTTTTCTGTTCTGTTCTTTTGATCTCTGTCTCTGTTTTTGTGTCAGTATTATCCTGTTTTGGTTGCTCCAGATTTGTAATATAACTTGAAGCCTGGAACTGGGATACTTCCAGTTTTCTTTTTCTTTTTCAAGATTCTTTTGGCTATTTGTTGTCTTTTGTGGTTCCATAAGAAATGTTACGATTGTTTGTTCCAGTTCTGTGAAAAATGCTGGTGGTATTTTGATAGGGATTGCCCTAAATGTATTGATTGTTTTGGTTAGTGTAGATATTTTAATAACACTTGTTCTTTCAGTCCAGGAGCATGGAATGTCTTTTCATTTGTGTCTTCTGCAGTTTCATCAGTGTAGTACAGGTCTTTCAACTCTTTGGCTAAGTTTATTCTTAGGTATTATTTTTGGTGCAATTGTAAATGGGATTGTGTTTTGATTTCTCTTTCTGCCAGTTCATTATTAGTGTATAGAAATACAACACATTTCTGTATATTGATTTTTTAAAAATATTTTATTTATTCATTTGACAGATCACAAGTAGGCAGAGAGGCAGGCAGAGAGAGAAGGGGAAGCAGGCTCCCTGCTGAGCAGAAAGCCCGACAAGGGGCTCCATCCCAGGACCCTGAGATCATGACCTGAGCTGAAGGCAGAGGCTTTAAACCACTGAGCCACCCAGGGGCCCCTCTATATTGATTTTGATTCCTGCAGCTTTATTGAATTAATTTATCAGTGCTGGTAGCGTTTGGTGGGGGTCTTAGGGTTTTTCTATGTGTTGAGGATCATGTCATCTGCAAATAATGAATGCTTTTGCTTCTTCCTTACCAGTTTGATGTCTTTTATTTCTTTTTGTTGTCTGATTGCTGTGGCTAGGATTTCTAGTGCTATCTTGAATAAAAGTGGTGAGAATGGATATTCCTGTCTTGTTCCTGATCTTAGGAGGAGGAAAGCTCTCAGTTTTTTAACGTGGAGTATGATGTTTTCTGTGGGTTTTTCATATAAGGCCTTTATTATGTTGTATGTTCCCTTTAAACCTACCCTACTTTGTTGGGGGGTTTTTCATGAATGGATGTAAGCATATGGTTTTTATCCTTTCTTTTATTGATACGATATATCACGTTGATTGTTTTGTGAATTTTGAACCACCCTTGCATCCCAGGAATAAATCCCACTTGATCATGGTGAATGATTTTTTTAGCATATTGTTGAATTTGGTTTGCTGGTATTTTGTTGAGGATTTTTGCATTCATGTACATCAGAGATTTTGGCCTATAGTTCTCTTTTTCAGTGGTGTCTTTATCTGGTTTTGGTATCTGGGTAATGTTGACCTTATAGAATATATTTGGACATTTTCCTTTCTCGTCTATTTTTTGGAATAGTTTGAGAAGAATAGGTATTAACTCTTCTTTAAATATTTGGTAGAATTCACTTGTGAAACCATCTAGTCCTGGACTTTAGTTTGTTGGGAGTTTTTTGATTATTAATTCAATGTTATTGCTGGTAATCAGTCTGTTCAAATTTTCTATCCCTGCTATATTGTTCTATAATTTCTGCTATATTGTTCAGTTTGTTGGCATTTAATTTTTCATTATTTCCCACAATTGTTTGTATGTCTGTGGTGTTGGTCAGTTTTTCTCTTCTTGCAGGAGTGACGTTGTGCCCTCTTTCTGTCTTTTGATGAGTCTCGGTAGAAGTTTATTAATTTTGTTGATCTTTTCTAAGAACCACCTCCTGTTTTTATTGATGTGTTCTTTTGTCTATTTTTTTTTTTTTTAGTTTCTGTATCATTTATTTCTGCTCTGATCTTTATTATTTCCTCCTCTGTTGGTTTTATGTTTTGTTCTTTTTCTAAGTTCTTTAGGTGTAAGGTTAAATTGAGATTTTTCTTCTTGATGTAGGTCCTCTTAGGACCACTCTTGCTGTGTACCAATGGTTTTGGACCCTCGTATTTTTATTTCTTTCCATGTACTTTTTAATTTATTCTTTAATTTCTTGATTGACCAATTCATTGTTTTGTAGTTTGTATTTTTTTTTTTTAAAGATTTTATTTATTTGACAGAGAGAAACACAGCGAGAGAGGGAACACAAGCAGAGGGAATGGTAGCAGGAGAAGCAGGCCTCCTGCTGAGCAGAGAGCCCGATGCGGGGCTCGATCCCAGGACCCTGGGGTCTGACCTGGGCCGAAGGCAGACACTTAATGACTGAGCCACCCAGGCGCCCCTGTAGTATGTATTTTAACTTCCATGTATTGTGGTCTTTCCAGGTTTTTTCTTGTGGTTGATTTTTTGGTTTTCTAGTGTTGTGATCAGATAAGATGCATGCTATGACTTCAATCTTTTTTAAATTTCTTGAGACTTGTTTTGTTGCTTAGTATGTGATCTTTTCTGGAGATTGTCCCATGTGCACTTGAAAAGAAAGTTTATTCTGCTGTTTTTGGATGGGATGTTGTGAAAATACCTGTTAAATCCATCTGGTCCAGTGTGTCATTCAAAGCCAGTGTTTCCTTGTTGACTCTGTGTTTGGAAGATCTATTGATGTAAGTGGAGTATTAAAGTCCCCTACTATCACTGCATTACTACTGATTATATACTTTATGTTTGTTACTAATAGTTTGATATATTTGGGTACTCCTATGCTGGTGCATAAATACTTATATTTGTTGGATCTATTTGTTGGATTTTTCCTTTTTAATCATATAGTACCCTTCTTTGTGTCTTGTTAGAGTCTTTGTTTGAAAAATCTGTTTTGTCTGATATAAATACTGCTACTCCAGCTTTCTTTTGACATTCATTTGTATTACAAATGTTATTCCATCCCATCTCTTTCAATCTGCAGGTGACTCTAGGTTTGAAATGAATCTCTTATAGGTAGCATATAGATGGGTCTTATTTTTTTATATACAATTTCTCTCCCTGTATCTTTTTATTGGAGACTTTACTCCATTTACATTCAAAGTACTTATTGATAGATATGTATCTATTGCCATTTTATTACTTGTTTTGAGGTTGTTTATGTAGTTTTTCTCTGATCCTTGCTTTTTTTGCTCTCTTTCATGGTTTGCTCCCAGGCTTCTTTTTGATCCATCACTTTCCCTTTGTTGAAGAGGAGATAATTAGATTCTTAAAGAAGAAAAAAGTAAACTGAGTCTTATTTTGAAGACTGAAACTCCAGAAGTCAAGGAAGTTTTGGATAGCTTTCTTCTATCATCAAACTTTTTTACTTCATGCTTTATAAATGGCCCCCAAAGTGGGGAACTCCTATGTACAAGGTTCAACAAATGGGTGAGGAGGAAGATAATGCCCTCAAGACTATAGAACTCCTCACTAGAGAGGTTAATGAAATTGGATAGGTTTTATTTTAAAACAGAACCTCTTTGGAAATTATAATTTAGCCTCTCATGGAAGAATATATGCTATTTTAAAGGAAGAATATTTTTATATCTCTTCTGACCTCTCTGGGATCTTTAATACTGTGAAAATGACCCAAGAAACAAATACTAAGGAAATCACAAGCATAATTATGGATATGGCTAATCCATTTCTGATCTGTGGCTTCTTCAGTTGGGACTGGGAAATACTTGTGGCTTACTTTGAGCATTCTTGACTCCTGGTTGAGAGCTGCACCACATACAAAGTCTGATCGTGATCCTTCTCTTAGTATTTGTTTGCTATGCTCTGTTCTCTGATCTCCACAGTCTTAAATGCTGATGTATAGCTGCTGTCCCTAAGCCACGGTCCCACCCAGTGATGCAGCATTGCAACATATGAGATCAGGAAAACCAAGTACTTTTTAGAAGTTGAAATGGCCATCTATTAAACTTCATGTGCAATCATGACAATTCCCATAGCAATGAAATTTCAGTTGCTCTTGTTCTCATGTTTAATAGTAAATCTTTCAGTTTAGCCCAAAGAGTAGCCACAAGGGGTTCTGAGAACAGAAACCATCTGTAACAATAGAGCAGTATGTAGTAGTATGTTGTAGTAGTTGTAGCAGTTGTAGTAGTATGACTTTACTAACCCAGGTAGGTCTTGCCCAGGAAGATGAAATTGAAAATAACTTTATTGTTTGCATTAGGAATTGACTGCAACTCTCATTTATCCAAATAATAGACTATTCATCAATCTCTTATCAGAATAAATAATCCCTCTTGAGGATGACCGATGATGTTTCAACTAGGCTCATTAAACAACTCTTGACTCTTTAAGAATTATTTCCACAGAAAGGGGAACTTTCTGACACTGTTGGTGGGAATGCAAGCTGGTGTAGCCACTCTGGAAAACAGTATGGAGGTTCCTCAATAAGTTGAAAATAGAGCTACCTTATGACCCAGCAATTGCACTACTGGGTATTTACCCCAAAGATAAAAATGTAGTGATCTGAAGGGTCACATGCACCCCAGTGTTTATATCAGCAATGTCCACAATAACCAAAGAATGGAAAGAGTCTAGATTTCCATCAACAGATGAATGGATAAAGAAAACGTGGTCCGTGTATAGACACACACACACACACACACACACACACACACACACACACACACACACACGAATATTACGCAGCCATCAAAAAACTGAAATCTTGCGGGGCGCCTGGGTGGCTCAGTTGTTAAGCGTCTGCCTTCGGCTCAGGTCATGATCCCAGAGTCCTGGGATCGAGCCCCGCATCTGGCTTCCTGCTCCGCGGGAAGTCTGCTTCTCCTGCTACCGTTCCCTCTCTCGCTGTGTTTCTCTCTGTCAAATAAATAAAATCTTAAAAAAAAAAAAAAGACTGAATTAAAAAAATTGAAATCTTGCTATTGACAATAACATTAATGGGACTAAAGGGTATTATGCTAAGCAAAATAAGTCACTCAGAGAGACAATTATCATATGATTTGATATGAGGAATTTGAGAAACAAGACAGAGGATTATCATAGGGAAAGGGAGGGAAAGATGAAACAAGATGAAACTAGAGAGGGAGAGAAACCATAAGAGACTCTTAATCTCAGGAAATAAACTGAGGGTTGCTGGAGGGGACAGTGGGGAGAGATGGGGTGGTTGGGTGATGGACATTGGGGAAGGTATGTGCTATTGTGAGCTCTGTGAATTGTGTAAGATTGATGAATCATGAACCTGTACCCCTGAAACAAAGAATACATTATATGTTAGTAAAAAGATAATAAAAAATTCTACAAAAGAAAAACAATTATTTCCACAGACTCTCCTGGCTATGTCCACCAATCCTAAACTGTTATGTCATACATTTGCTCCATCCCCATCAGTCCTCACACTAAAAAGACCCACCTTAGAACAGACCCTCCCCACCCAAATCTTACAAATATCTTGCCTTTCTCCCTGCTTATGCCCACATCTAGACAGGACTGAGATTCTGTCTTTGCTTGCCTTACTGAAAGTAAGCAAATATTCCAGCTCTGTTTAATGAGGATTTATTTTGTTGGTTATTTTTGAAGAGTTGGCATTTAATAGGTTGCAAATTAGAAATTGAGACACATGGAGAAACTTATGGAATATCACACAGCTATTAAGGGCTATTTCAGAGACTGAGAAGGGTAGATCCAGGCAGCAAATTAATTTTGTCCAGCTTACAATACTAGCTCATTAATTCTTTAAAAAAAAAAAGTATTAGTGGCTAACACTTTAAAAATTTAAGATTTCATATAAAATATGAATTTCTGGCTTTTTAAAAGTACTGAATTTGGTAAAGCTGGACCTGGTTTTTTGTTTTTGTTTTGTTTTTTGTTTGTTTTGTTTTTTTACTATGTAGTAATAATTGTTAGGTACTTCAGATGTAGTGCACGTTTATTGGTTTATCACAGTCCCTGTCATTTACCATTGTTTACAGCTGGCTGGCTCATAAACTTATTTTGTTGACCTCCATAAACTTTAGGGGTCAAGTAGTAAATATTTTTGGCTTTGAGGATCGTATGGTCACTGTCTCAGCTGCTCAACTTGGAGTTGTAGCAGGAAAATAGCAACAGACAATGCATAGGTGAATGAGTGTGGCTGTGTTCCAAATAAAACTTTATTGACAAATTATGACTTCAGACTTGTTTTTATAACCTCTGAGTTGTGTAATATGCCTAGCCATGGTTGGCATTTACCTTTGCAGCCATTTTTGAAGTTTTTGCAACCTGTGCAAAAAGGTTTTTACCTTTTACCTTTACCAAAAGTCATTTACCTTTGCATCCATTTACCTTTTGCAACCATTTATGAAGTTTTTGCCACCTGGTCTGGCCTCATGAAAGTGCCTATGGATTGAAGACAGAAGGCTGCCAGTTAAAACTAACAAAATGTATCAGAAAGCTTTGAAACAAATTTATTGTTGGGTCTCTCTCTCCAAAAAAAGAAAAATAATAACCCAAGAAAGAGAAGCTACTGTCCTAAGGGCTTGAGAGAAAGAGGAGTGCGAGAGGTCAGAGTGGGTTAGTTTGGCTTTCTGTGTTGCTGACATGGGCCAGCTGTTTAAGGAACTTTCAAGTTGCATTCATAAATGTTGTTTTCATACTGGCAGCTGGTTGCTTTTAAATATGCATGAGAAAATATAGGTTTGTTTAAAATTAATGTTAAATTTTGATGGAGCTAGAAAAATAGACTTGCTTTAAATAGACTTTCTTGGCACATATAAATTATGATTACATTTGTTAAACTTCAATTTGAAATGATCTTCTAGCAGCTAATTTAGGACCCAAAGCAATATCAAATATTATCTGAAAATACCATATCTTGATACGTAGTTTAAAAGTCCCCCCTCATTTATATATATATATATATATATATGTATAATTATTATCCTCTTATTCTATAAAACACTATATCCTGTAAAACAGGATTCTTTGAGTTTTGCCTAAATAAAATAGAAATCTGGACTGTTAATAAACTTTTTTAAAACTCATTAATTAACACTTAACTAATTCACTCTTGAAAATCCTGAGAACAGTTTAATGAATTCAGTATCGATATATATGAAAGTGACTTGGCAAGGGATGCTTGTGTGTTTACAAGTCTAGTTACATTTGTCTTTCGTTGCATTGACAGTTTTGTGGCATTTTCCTTGGTTGCATTGCCAGTCCTCAAAAAAAAAAAAAAAAAAACCAACCAAAAAAACCCCACAATTTTTGCTACCTTATTTTCTTCACCAATTTCTCCGTTAGCCACCTGAAAAGTAGTTTTTATTTCCATTTTTCTATTGAAAATCCTGAGGATCATTTTCTAGACTTCTTATTTATACATTTATTTTTATTTTATTTTATTTTTTTTAAAGATTTTATTTATTTGACAGAGAGAAACACAGCGAGAGAGGGAACACAAGCAGAGGGAATGGTAGTGGGAGAAACATGCTTCCTGCTGAGCAGGGAGCCCGATGCCGGGCTCGATCCCAGGACCCTGGGATCATGACCTGAGCCAAAGGCAGACGCTCAACGACTGAGCCACCCAGGTGCCCCTTATTTATACATTTATTAACCTTTTTTTTTTTTTTTTCAATCCTCGTTTTCCTGGACACCTCTGCAGTATCCTTGAAGTTTTTGCCACCTTCACCTCTTAAAACCAACATGCTGTTGTGACTGTTTTATCATTTCAACATCTCCTTCTGCTGACTCTATTCTTTCTCCTACAATCTAGCTGAGTATTCTTCGTTTCTCTTACTCTTGTCCTTGGAAATATCAAAGACTTCGAGCACTCTATATTGACAGTACTATCCTTTTGCATAGACTACATGCCTGTATTTCAGGTTCTTGGAAATTTCCATTATTATTGTTATGGAGGACTGTTTGGTTGAAGTTCCTCTATTGTGCCTGATACTGGCCATATGACCACTCCCTTTACCTTTTTACTGGAATGATTTCCCCACTCCCTTTACCATTTCCCCACTCCCTTTACCTTTTTACTGGAATGATGGATACTGAAATTATGTCCTTGGTTCCTAAACAAGATAGTAAAAACATAGATACAGCCCTTGTATGTGCATGATATTTGCTTGTTTGCACTACAGGGGGTAAATATAACATAGATTGCCTGGTTGAAATTATTTTATTTAGAGACCTGCTGTACATAAATTGGTTTATCAAGGGTATAATGGGATTAGGTTTTATCTAAAGATTTTTTTTTTTTGCCCCGATAAGATTATAAAGACAATTATGACAACCTTTGGAGCTCATGACCTAGAAATTCCTGCAGAGTCTAAGATACAGGCTGCAGGAATATCCTTTTGTTAAGGCTCCAACTTAGAATGTAGGTAGTTCAGGACTGTAGAAGCATTCGGTTTCAGTCAGGAGGTCACAGCAATGCAAAATACAGTTTTCACATTGTGTTTAATAGGGAATGGTACAACTTTCTGTATTGCATTTACTAGGGAATAAAAAGCCATGTCAATTTAAAAGGTTAATATCTGAAAACTTTTTTCATTGTAACTAAAAGGATGTGAATTTTATCTAGCACACGAGAGAAGAGACTCCTCCCTAGTTTGAAAAATCTAAAATAGATGCATTGCCAGAATCACATCATATCTGAAATTCAGTTTATCCATTTTTCCCCCAAAATCATCTTTTTGCATCACCTGATTATGACATTGCCTTTCTTTTCCTATACAAAGCAGTGAATGCTAATAGTAACAAGAACCATGAGCACTTAATAAAGGCATGCTCTTTTCCAGAGACTGTTGTAAGGGCTTAATTCACACTTTTGAGGAAGGAACTATTTTTGTCGCTACTCTACAAATGACATCTAAGTTTAAGTGATATACCCTAATCAACACAGGTATTAAATGATGGAGCTGAGATATGAACCCAGCCAGTCTTAGCACAGACACACGCTTGCTGTTCTAGTACATGAATTCTCAAAACTGGAAATCACCCTGGAAGGCCACTTAGTGAGTTGGAAAGATGATGTGGGGAGACCTACTTCCTGAGTCAACATGAATAAAAATCCACCTCCATCATTTTCATGGTGTCTGACTTGAAGTCAACCTCCGTAAACTTCAGGTTCATTATATATTAACCGCAACTAATTATCCCAGCTTTATGGATATAGTTAAGATCATATTAAATCAGGTAATATTTTTTAAACTACTTAGTAAAAAAAAAAAAAAAAAAAAGGGACTTGAAGTATAGCCCATGACCAGTGTTAGTCCCCTTCATACCCTATATAATTCAGGTGTTTAATTAGTGGCCAAGTTCTGTCAAATACGTCTTTCAGATTTATTTCATATTCCTTTATTCTTTTCAATTACTATCCTCATCACAAATAAAAACCTATCTTTAATGCCTCTACATTTTGACAGGTTCCATAGTCTGGTATTCAATTTTCCTCATGTCTGGCCTTCAGTTGTTTCACCAATCTGACTTTGTATGGCTCCCCAAGGGACCCTCTGTTCCATTTGGGCTGGTCTTTCCACCACTGTCTGAATGCGCTTTTCTTATTTCCACCTCACTACCTTGTTCACGTTGTAGGCTCCGTTTTCAGCATCCTAAAAACAGGAGTGTATAGAGGATGTTAGGGGGAAGGAAAGGTGTCCCCCCCCCCCCGCTTTCTAGTTATAAATCACTTTGTTGAGGGGGTTTTTGGTACGGTCTCAGATTTTTAGAAGAAAAGCTACTGAGAATGCCGAATCAGCCAAGGTGTTAATTGGGTTTTAATATCTGTTAAACAAGTTGGTTCTATTTTTTAGATTAGAATCTATGGATCCTCTTCAACATAATGCCATTTACACAGAGCTGTCAAGGAAGGGAAGAGAGTGACAGAATAGAATCCCAAACTGTATTCTTATTCCGCTTGAATCTTTAAATTCAAGGTTAACATATAGACACATACAGACAACTATGGGAATAATGAAACAAATGAAATAATACAACTGTATTTAAAACTATACCCCACAATTCAGGGGTTCACAAATCGAGATTCGCCTGCAGTAAAATGAATGAACACTGCTCCCGGATCACTGTGTTATGAATGGTGAGGGGGCGTGGGTTTGGGTGGCCATGTCCTGGCAGAGGGAGCATAAAGCAGTGGCTCCTAAAAATAATAGATCTGTACAAAGTACGAGGGCAAATCCAGACATTAAAACAAGAAGCACAGCTAAGTCTGCACAGATGTGCTTGGTTTTAGTCATATTCAGGAATTGTGGATAATTTGGGAATGAACTCAATTTGATCAGTCTTACCACATTTTGAATTTTCTTCAAAAACTTAGGCTATTAAGACTTTCACATGTAATCTTTTTCAAAGGGTAGCCTTTATCTAAAGCAGAGTCATTGTGCAGAATTTTCTCTGCACAATGTAGGTTTCTCTCTGTCGGCTCTGTTCCAAGAAAGTGAGTGTAGTTCCAGAATCTATCACTTTTTTCGGTATGCCAAATTGCATCCTTGGCCACTTCCAAAAAGAAAGTATACTTGAACTTGGGCAAGGTTCTCCCTCAAGTGGAGAGGCTATCAACAATCAGTATATTCACAGTGGGAACATCACCAGCTTTAGTGATTGAGGGTGAAGCAAACATTCATTGTTGAGGCTTTTTCCTCTCTCTCAGTTCTTCTTTTGCTTGTATTCTGAGGCAGAATAATACTACCTCTCCCTTCAGATTGCCAGGAATGACAGAATCTGGGAAAAAGAGGAACCGAGTGTTTGATAATTATGTCAGCTTCAAAGTCAAAAAGTTACAGTGAATGAGGATGAAGTGAAGCCTCCCATCCAGCTCCCACTTTAAAGCTGGAATTAATATTGATGATCCTGTAAGCACAAGGACTGAGAGTATGGATTACAGAAAATGATGTCTGAGATGAAGCTTTTATGTTTGAAGAATATGACTGCTACTAAGGACCATGTAAGGACCATGCATTTTAAAAAGCCAGTGGGTTAATTTAGTGTAATCCTGGCTGCCGTGAGAGTCTTTGAACTGTTCATGTTTAAGAGGCAGAAGAGGTTTCAAGTCAGTGGACAGGAGCCTGAGTCCTGATCCCAAAACGTCTTAACTCCAGGTGTGTTGGACAAATTATTATGCTTCTTTAAACCTCAGGTTTCTCGGGGAATAATAATATTTCCTGCCTTACAGGGTTATGGGGAATGTTTAAGTGGTAATAAATGTATAGGCAGTATTTTATAAACTGGAAGGCATCTTATTTAGATTTCTCATGAATAAAATAGTTTGAGTCATTTTAGGTACACCATCTCCAAGTGGTAGTAAATGTCTTGATTACATTTCTAATCTCTTGCCTAGAAAAGAATCTCCTACTTGGTCTTTTGTTCCATTCCATTCCAAACCATTCTAGTTTGCTCCATTCCCGCTCATCCCTTCCCCTGCTACCAGGGTGCTGTCTTTCCTCCTCTGCCTCTTTGGCCTCCACCTTCTCATCCTTTCTTCCACTCCTGTCCCATCTTCTCCTCCTCCTCCTAATATAAATACATAAAGGGAATAATATAATGAATACTTGTGTTCCACTATTTAATCAAGTCTTAACATTTCACCATACTTTATTCTGTATTTTAAATGAAATGAAATGTTTTTGTGGAAGCCTTCTGTATGCCTTTCCTGGATCCCTTTCTCTTTTCTCTCCTCAGAGGTTAACTCATATCCTGTTCTGGTTAAGAACAGGGTTCAAATTCCAACACTCTCATTTATTAGCTATATAAGAAGGATAGATTACTTAATTTCTCTGTGCCTCAATTTCCTTATCTATAAAGTTGAAATAATAATGGTGTATATCTTGTAAAGTTGCTGTAGTGATTCAGTGATAGAATTAAATACCTGTAAATCACATGAAGCAGTGCATAACACTGATTCATCTCTCAAAAAACGTGAAATTATTGACTGATGATGCTATAATTACTTAGCTGATATGGTAGAAATATCATCAGTTTTAGTGTTTATCATTCCCATACCTTATTTTAGGAAACCATTACATATTTATCCTATGTTGTAATGATGGGCATGTTTTAAAATTTTATGTAATTGGGGGGCATCTGGGTGGCTTAGTTAAGTGGTCAGTTCTTGATTTCAGCTCAGATCATGATTTTGGGGATCGATCCTGACATTGGTCTCCATGCTCAGTGGAGAGTCTACTTAAGGATTCTTTCTCTCTCTCCCTCTGCCTTTCCCCCTTCCCCTGTTCTCATACACACTCTCTCTAAGACAAATAAATCTAAAAAAAGATCTTTACATAATTGGTTTCACATATCTGTATCACTTTATGGTGTACTTATTTTATACAACATTAGATTTTTGAGATGTATCCATGTAGTTAAATGCATTTTCAGTTCATTTGTTTTAACTGTGTTACAGTGCTTAAGACATTACATAAATGCACCACAATTTATCTCCCATCCTCTTATTTTTTGCTGATGCAAATAAGGCTAGAATTTGTTGTTAATCCTTTATTCCATATTTGAAATTTTGTTAGGGACTATACTCACAAGTGGAAATGCTGGGTAAGGGGACACACATACAGCTTCAGCTTTATTATTGTGACCAAATTGTCCTTGATGATAGTTGTACCAACATTCACTCCATGTGGGCATTCATTTCATGTAAAGGGCAATTGTTAGACTTAAAATTTGGTCCATTAGAATGGGTATGAAATGTATTTCATTGTAGTTTATTTTACATTTGCCAAATTGCCAATGAAGATGAGAGTCTGTTTAAATGTTTATTGGTCATTTAGGTGTCCTATTCTCTGAATTGCCTACTGAAATTCTTCATCCATTTATCTCTTGGGTTGTCTTTTACTGATTCCTCATTCTTTATGATTCTGAATACTAGTTCTTTATCAGTTACATGTATATCAAGTAACTCTCATAGTCTTTGCCTTGTCTTTTAGTTTTTAGTGTTTTTGTTTGAACACAAGTTTGACATTATAATGTAGTTAAAGAGATCAGTCTTTTCCCCTTTCTTAAAAAAATATTTTTCCCTCAGACTTTAAATGTATTCTCATACATTTCCTTGGACATTTAAAATTTTTGTTTTTCATACTTGAGTCTTTAATCTATCTGGGATGTTTTTGTTTGAATATAAATGGGAATCTAATTTTCTTCCTTTCCTAGTTGATTAACCAATTGTTCAAACACAATCTATTAAAAAATTCACACTTTCTTCCCACATACTCTAAACATAGTTATGATAATGCTATGAATTATACATATATTGGAAATATATGTGTAATACACACATATCACATATACATATGTAGTGTATATGCATATAATATGTATACATATGTGCATAATATGTGTATATGTGTGTAGATACATGCATAGAACATATCCATATCACATATTTAAAACTCTTCACTGGCTCCCTTCTTGCTTAAAACAAAATTTCTTAGCAGTAGAGATAAGTTTCTTTATTTGTTTCCTTCTTATTTATACTTCATAATCTCTTGTCATTGATGCATGTGCCTTATACTTCAGCTGAAAAAAAAAAAACATTCTGAAGCTCTTGAACTTGTCTTGCTGTTTTTACACCTCTAAACTTACTTGCATGCCATTCCCATGCCTGGAGTGCTTGATCCTTGGCATATTGTACACTTAGCATATTCCTGCTACGGAATTCCTGCTAATTTTTTTTTTTTAGTCTGTTTTCAAGTCACTCTTTATAAAATCCACTTAAGCAGCTTTATTGATTTCCCTCTTTCCATTTAGCAAATTGTCAATACAATTATTTTTTTGAACCTACCATTTACATACATACGTAATGCTGTTCAGTACTAGGGATCGTTTTGAGGCAGGAGTGCCCTGGAAACCTTGCATATACCTCCATAAAAACCTATGTGCATGATGGGTATCATCACTATTTACTTGTCAATCCTCCTCCTACACTGGGAGCACTTTTATTCTTAAATCCCAGGATTCAGCACAGTGCTTGATACCTAATAAGTACTCATTCACATTTGTTGAATGAATGAATAAATGTATTTTAAGGGCTGTGCATTAAAAAAATATCTAGTGTCCTTGGGATGTTATTTCCTCAGCCACATTACAGGGGAATAGAAATTCCATATTTGACCTTAAAACTGCAAGATTTACTGCTTAAACTAGATTCTCTTGAGAAATAATATGAGATACAAATTGGAATTTAAGCTCTAACATCATTTTGTCTGGCTACTTTGTAAAGTATTCAGGTGTGGCAAGTTAATGATTAAGCATTTCAGTTAAGCAGAAATGGAGCTTCACAATATGGGCAGATTGCCTAATAAATTTGGCATCCATTCTTGATCTTCATAGCCAAAGTTTGCATGTACATTCAGAGCTCACAGCATTATTGAGCTTGGCTACCAAGTTTCTAGCTAGTCATTGCTACAATGAGTTTGTTAGTTTTTGTTTGTTTGTTTTGGTAGTTGTTTTGAGCAGGATCAAGCAGGGACAAAAAGCTGAAACTCCAGGAAAGGATGAATTGGTGGCACCATATGAAAAATAATAAGTAGTATCTATATAGCACTGAAGGAAATCTCTATCTCTAATCTTCAACTTCCTCATCAAATGAAATGAAGAACCTGGATTTGTCGGTCTCTAGCATTCTTTATTTTAAAATATTCTATAATTTTAGGATGGAAAAGATTTTTTGGGGTGAGTTTTCTGACCCTAGAATGTTCATATGTATATAGTTTGAATGAACAAGTCAAGATGTTCAACTGGGGGTTCAAGTGTGTAGCGGGGATGCAGGCTTAAATGATGTGTGAAAAGTCTACCTGCTCTTTTGAAAGGGGACAGAGAACTAGAATAGTGGGAGGGAAAGCAAACAGCAACTACCGTGCTGTTCAGAGAAGCTCCTGGGAGTGTCAAAAGAACTTTCATCAGTTATTTAGGGCTTCAGACTATGCCAAAAGTATAATTTGCTGTTGCTGTTATTCACTTACTTAGTGTCCTAGAAATCAAGAGCCTCTGGATTAGAAGGAAGCTTTTTTCATAAGTGTAGGTATGATCTTTTGAACATAAAAGAGGTATCATCTACTTGAGATTAAATTCATAATCCTGGGCCAAAAAAGCAAATTAAATACAAAGAGCTAAGTAGACTTTCTGGAGTGAGACACTGTAGGGAAAAAAGGACCAAACATATATCAGAGAAGTAAATTATTTTTAATGCACTATATTGGGCATTATTTTTATTTTTACATGGTGAAGAGGGAAATGTTGTTGGATAAATATATTTCCATGAGTGTAACTGAATTTATCATCAGACTGAAAAGATGCATGTGCCTTAACACTTAGCTTGGTCTTTTGGACCAAAAAACAAAAAAACAAAAAAACAAAAACCTGTTGAGAAACAGCATCTGAGATAAGAATTCTTCTACAAGGGAATTATTGAGGGAATGTTCACAGGAGAAGGGGAATAAGGGAAGCAGGGAAGGGCAGGGACAAAATAGTCTCAGCGAATATGTGGCATCAGTCAGAGACTAGCTTCCATTTGATCCTTTGGGAAAAGTCTGGAGCACAAATTGCACGCCAGAGTATTTTCCATCTTGAGGCAAGGGGAATAGCCTTTTGCTAGTGCCTAGTCAGTGATTGGCCAAGATCTGAAAGTATATGCAGAATATAACAAGAGGGCAGTTCACCTTTGGACAAAGGTAATTCTCTAGAGAAAGGAGCTATAAATTGTCATCCGCCAGCACTTATAGCAGCCAGGGCTTGGGTATACCAGCTGGTAAAGGGGGTTTGGTGGAGTCTCAATAGCATCCACTTCTTTGACTAGTCTTTCCTAGCAGGCATTACCTATTTTATGCTTTAGTTTTATTTGGACAGCCCTTATATATAATTTAGTTCTTGTCACAAAATTTTGGATTTTTTAAATTAACATATAATGTATTATTTGTATCAGGGGTATGGGTATGTGAATCACAGTGCTCACCATAGCATATACCCTCCCCATTTAGATCTATTTAATTATGCCTCTGCCATCAACTGTGAGAGCCTTACATAAGGAAATTAGCTCTTTCAATCTCATGCCCCAGAATTTAACACAAGTAGTATTTTTTCTAATTTTCTAGTTCTTCTAATTTCTAAATTAGAAAAGTATTTTCTAATTTAGTCTCCGAGGAATTCCAAATGTTATTTCTACTTCAAATTTTAAGTCACTAAAAATATATGTCCTGTCAACTATCTGAACTTGAGTAGGTAACTTCACTTATGATGTTTCACATTTTATGTATTTTTTTAACTCTTGGCTGCAGCTCATTGTATTAAAATATATTGACTGTATCTCATGGCAGCCATTAAGAAAAATAAACATGTGATACTTAATTTTATTTTTTACCATCCCATCTGTTCTTGAGCACTTGGTAAAGTACCAAGATTCCAGTAGGTTTCCATGTGCTCTAATGTCACCCTAAACTCTTTGGCCTTTTTGTTCACCATATGGAATTCGTGCCACATTCTTCTGATATTACTGGAACGTGTAATTGAGATGTATTTGCCCTATTGCCAACATTTTAACGTGAACTCATTCTAAAGTCAGGCAGGAGCTGGTCTTTTTTGTCTGGTGCCTCATAAACCACCATATCAAAACTGAACCAACTAATTAGGGCCATAATTTATGTATGGCCAACTAAAGAGTTTTTAATGGCTCGTAACATATTTGTCAGCTCTAAGAACAATTCAGTGAAAACCAGATGGCCCATAGTATTCCCCTTTTGTTGGCTCAACCTACCTCATTTCTGCAGCTCATAAGCAAAATTAGCTCCTTTTAGTCCTATAAAACCTTTTTTAAATTACAGTTTTATTTCATTTTCATATCATTTTTCAACATGACATGATATAAAGTAGGAGCCAAATGTCAGATAATGTGATTCTCCTTCTTGTCAGTATGTCACTACAGAGACCTTTTTAAAAGAAAGGTGATCAGTGATGCCTGACTGGCTCAGTCAGTAGAAGTTGCAATTCTTGATTCAGAGTTGTAAATTCAAGACCCATGCTGGGTGTAGGGGTTACTTAAAAATAAATTCTTTTTAAAAAAGTGATCAGTTATTTATTTTGGACTTGGTAATGTACAAAAAAAATTTCAATCTGATAAAAATGGCCAAAAACATTAATATTCAAGATATGGAAGGAGAGAGATGAATCACTGATAGATATATAAAAATAGTCAATTTTGTCAATATCCAGAGATATTTTATTCATGAAAATTGGGAGCATGTACTAAATGCTATGTTACATTATTTTTTCTAAGTCACTAAATAGCCTATCACAAAAAATGATAAACTTATTTACCAATTAACAGCATCATATTTGTTGTTGCTTTGTTATTCATGTTCATTAAAATATTTGATAAGAGATGCCCATCATTATTTGATATTAATAGTAGCTATCATTTATTGAACCCTTCCTATGTGATATACTTTGTGTATATTCAAACATTATTTTACCTAAGCCTTATAACAACTTCATTGTTTTACGTGTAAGAAAACAAGGTATTCTCAGGTGTTTTAGAAATGACATAGTTAATAATGGTGAAGCTTGGATTTTAAACTCTTTCAAACCTCCTACTCTTTGTAAGACACTTAAGTGCTCTCCCTAATTTAAAGGGGTGGGGAGGGGCATTGCTTTTTGTTGAGTTCCTGTGAAGAGCTTATGGTAAGGTGCTGAGACAGAAAAAAAAAAAAAAATCAGTCCTTCAACTACTGTCTCCTGAGCTGGGCCCTGGTGTTCTTCTGTTGAACATATAATAATTTCACAGAACCCATAATCAGACAAGATAACTCTTGTGACCATGATGGAACAAGTCAAGACAGTGCCACTATGTCATATGATGTACAGACAAAAACAAGAACACAGTAGTGATCAAACATCTCCATCCCCCAGCTAATAGAAATGACTGCTGCTTTGGCATGGGTTAGCCCTGCTGCATTCCTTCTCCCTTTTAGATAAAAAAATGATAAATACTGTGATGGTTTAATTTTATGTGTCAGCTTGACTGGCCACAGGTGCCCAGATTAAACATTACTTCTGGGTGTGTCTGCGAGGATATTTATAGATGAGATTAGCATCTGAGTAGGCAGAATAATCTCCCCAATGTGGATGGACACCATCCATCTGTTAGGGCATAACTACAACAAAAGTCAGAGGAAGGAGAAATTTGCTTTTTTTTGTACCAGCTAGCATTCCCACTAACAACGTAAGATGGTTCTCCTTTCTCTGCATCCTCACCAACATTTGTAGTTCCCTGTCTTGTTAATTTTAGCCATTCTAACTGGTGTAAGGTGGTACCTCATTGTGATTTTGATTTATGTTTCCTTCATGGCAAGTGATGTGGAAAATTTCTTCATGTTCTGTTAGCCATTTCTGTGTCATCTTTGGAGAAGTATCTCTTCATGTCTTCTCATTTCTTGACTAGACTCATTGTTTTTTTGTTTGTTTTTTTATTGACATAATGTATTAATTGCCCCAGAGTACATGTCTGTGAATCATCAGGCTTACACATTTCACAGGACTTATCATAGCACATACCTCCCCAATGTCCACAACCCAGCCATCCTTTCCCTACCCCCCCACCTCCCAGCCACCCTTAGTTCGTTTCGTGAGTTTAGGGGTTTCTTGTGGTTTGTCTCCTTTCCTGATCCCATCATGTTTCATTTACCTCCCCCATGACCCCACTCTGCTTCTCAAATTCCTCATATCAGAGAGATCATGTGATAATTGTCTTTCTCTGACTGACTTATTTTGCTTAGCATAATACCCTCCAGTTCCATCCATGTCATTGCAAATGGCCAGATTTCGTATCTCTTGATGGCTACATAGTATTCCATTGTATATATATATACCTCCTCTTCTTTATCCATTCATCTGTTGATGGACATCTAGGTTCTTTCCATAGTTCGGGTGTTGTGGACATTGCTGCTATAAACATTAGGGTTCACGTGCCCCTTCAGATCACTACTTTTGTATCTTTAGGGTAAATACCCAGTAGTGCGATTGCTGGGTCGTAGGGTAGCTCTATTTTCAACTTTTTGAGGAACCTCCATACTGTTTTCCAGAGGGGCTGCATCCAGCTTGAATTCCCACCAATATTGTAGGGGTTTCCCCTTTCTCCTAATCCTCACCAACATCTGTCGTTTCCTGACTTGCTAATGTTAGCCATTCTGACTGGTGTGAGGTGGTATCTCACTGTGGTTTTGATCTGTATTTCTCTGATACCGAGTGATGTTGAGCACTTTTTCATGTGTCTGTTGGCCATTTGGATGTCCTCTTTGCAGAAATGTCTGTTCATATCTTCTGCCCATTTCTTGATTGGATTATTCTTTGGGTGTTGAGTTTGAGAAGTTCTTTATAGATTTTGGATATTAGCCCTTTATCTGATGTCATTTGCGAATATCTTCTCCCATTCTGTCAGTTGTCTTTTGGTTTTGTTGACTGTTTCCTTTGCTGTGCAAAAG
>CM053619.1:23847893-23875084 GCA_028646535.1 Procyon lotor | reverse complement strand
ATGAATGGATAAAGAAGATATGGTCCATATATACCATGGAATATTATGCCTCCATCAGAAAGGAGAAATATTCAACTTTTTATCAACATGGACGGGACTGGAAGAGATGATGCAGAGTGAAATAAGTGGAGAGAGTCAATTATCTTATGGTCTCACTTATGTGTGGAGCATAAGGAAAAATATGGAGGGCATTGTGAGAAGGAGGGGAAAGGTGGAGGGGGCAATGAAACATGAGAGACTATGGACTCTTAGCAACAAACTGAGGGTTTTGGAGGGGTGTGGGTGGGGGGTTGGGTGAGCCTGGTGGTAGGTATTGAGGAGGACACGTATTGCATGGAGTACTGGGTGTGGTGCATGAACAATTAATCTTGTAACACTGAAAAAATAAAATATATTTGGAGGGAAAAAAATAAATGTAGTCTAAACACACCAATTAAAAGAGATTATCAGACTGAATTTTTTTAAAGATCAGTATGTTGTCTATAAGAAACCCATTTTCATATAGTGACTCAAAGACATTAGATGCAAAACGTTGGAGAAAGACCCACCATGAAAACACAAATAAAAAGCTGAAAGATTTCAGACTAAGCAGATTTTAGAACAAGAAAAATTATCAGAGATAAAGAGGGGTATTATATAAGAAAGAGGTCAATTCTCCAAGCAGACACAACAAACATAAACGGGAATCCTTAAAACAATCAAGTGAGACAAAATAAAATTTAAGGAGAAACAGAAAAATCTATTACAGTTGAAGACTTGACACCCCTGTATCAATCAGTAATTGAAAGATCAATTAGGCAAAAACTGTAATCTGGAAGACTAAAGACAAAAACAAAAGGAACTATAGAAGCACTATATTCCAGATGATAAACTTGCTTTGCATGGAGGTTCAAGTTAGCAATTCTGAAACCACTATACATATATATATGAATTAAATAATTAAGTAAATGGATGCAGATGTAATCAGATTTATCAGTGTTGGAGTGGGGATTACTATAATCAAGGAGAAAAGGCAAGAATAATCCAAATGCTAATGGATTAGAGATTGAGACAGCAATATGAATTCATATTTAGTTTAATGTAGATACAGATGATTACATATAAGGATATTTATAGATATGTGCATATATACAAGTTATATTACATACATATATATTTCCGTTCCCTTTCAACTAGATTGCCTAGAAACAATGACTCCCTGGTTAGCAGCAAGAACACCTAAAGTCCAGATCTCAATTTCTAATGCCATCTCCAAAAGAAACCAGGACTCTTTGAAGAAGTAGCTGATTGTAGCACTGAAGCAGAAAATAGACACAATGAGCCTGGAGCATCTTGGAGTGCCAGAATGTAAAGAAGTGTTGAATTAAACACAGACATGCACACACAAACACAGTGGTAGGAATTAGGTCAAAAGGACACAAGAGCCAACTGAAAGAGTTCAAAATTGCTAAAGCAGAACAATTTGAGCACCAAAGTACTATATTGGTAAATAAAGTAGTACTCCTTCTAAGTACCCATCAGTCCATACTGATGTAAAGAAATGACAGAATACATAAATGGAGAACAACAAATCTTCCATGCAGAGAAACATTGTGCCCATACATATCATTATTTAAAAATATGAAGCATAACTTTCCATTCCTTCAGCATGGGCTCTGTACAATGAGTGGCTTCCTAAGAGTATATAGTACAGAAAAGAGTAACTACAGTGGATGCACTTGTGAAACATGACCTCAAGCAAGCTTGATCAAGGTTAACATCAGGGGTGCCTGAGTGGCTAAGTGGGTTAGAGCCTCTGCCTTAGGCTCAGGTCATGATCTCAGAGTCCTGGGGTGGAGCCCTGCATCAGGCTCTCTGCTCAGTGGGTAGCCTGCTTCCCCCTCTCTCTCTGCCTGCCTCTCTGCCTACTTGTGATCTCTGTCAAATAAATAAATAACATCTTAAAAAAAAAAAAAAAAGATATACGTCAGCAGCTATATGCTGATAGTATGTCCCCTTGATAAGACCTGATGAGATGGCACTTGACCTCTGTGATTATTCCTCCCGAAACCTCACAATCCCAATCTAATCATGAGAAAAACATCAAATTCCAACTGAGGGACATTCTACAAACTATCCGACTACTTCTCAAAACCCTGGGTTATCAAAACTAAGGAAACTCTGAAAACTATGACAGCCAGGAAGAGCCTGAGGAGCTATGACAATAGGACTCTTTGAAGAAACCAGAATATGGTTTTCTGGATGGGTTCCTGGAACAGAAAAATAGTAAAAACTGAGGAGATCTGAATAAAATATGGACTCCAGATAATAATAAGGTATCGACATTGGTTCATTCATTGTAATAAATGTACCATACAAATGTAAGATATAAATGTTAAGGAAACTGGCTGTGGAGTATATGGGAACTCGGTACTATCAGAAGCTTTCTGCAACTCTATTCAAAAATGAAAAGTTTATTTCAACAACTTTAAGCCTCTTTCTTCAGTGATAAAGAAAAGCTTTCTCAGACTAAAAGGAAAGTCCTAAGTCCCACCTCTTCTACCTATCAACATTTCAGAAAACCTCATCACCTGATCCTAGCCTGGACACTAGGTTATAGACTCCACTGGACTGCTAAGAAGTCCATGTCATTGGAGGACATTGTGAGAGGGAAGGGAGGGGTGAATTGGAGGAAATCGGAGGGGGCGATGAACCATGAGAGACTGAGCAACAGACTGAGGGTTTTGGAGGGGAGGAGGTGAGGGGTTGGTTGAGCCTGGTGGTGGGTACTGAGAAGGGCATGTATTGCATGGAGTACTGGCTGTGGTGCTGGAACAATTAATCTTGGAACACTGAAAAAATAAAACTATTTGGGGAAAAAAAATAAAAAATTTTTAAAAAAAGTCCATGTCCTAAGGGCAGAGATGATAAGCACAATGATGTAACCTGCATGGCTTATTATGACCAAGGACTACATGGTCATTGGGATCCCATGCCTAAATCAATTATCTGCCATGGTGTGGGTGTTTCAAAAGTGCTAGCCAGAGGGAAAACAAATACATTTATTCACTCCATCACTCCAATAATCCAGAAGAAAAATTAAATTCATTGCTAAGAAGTGGAAAACAGCTCCCTCCCAACATAAAGCTGAAAATTAACCTTAATGTGTAATTAAGCAGAGTACCGATCATAAAGGGAAAAGAAAGTGTGCCTCTTAAGAGTAAACCTAAAAAAAAAAAAAAAAAAAAAAAAGAGTAAACCTAGGTGGTCAATATTGATTAAACTATTAGCTTAGCAGAGGGAGTCAGTTAATGCAGTCAATTAGTTGCCGTATTATTGTCATTAAAATTAACAGACAAGACTTTTTAGAGGAGTTCTCCGCATCCTGTCTTGGCAGCCATCGGCCTTGGGTTTACTCCTGGACGTAATTGTAGTTATGTTTGTTGTTCACAAATAGTTATGAGCAGGAATTTAAATATATCTGACTCATAGGCCTAGGTTTTTCTGCACTCACTGGGTAATCACGGGCAAGCAGGCTGGAGGCCTTAAAACTTTCATAGAAAGGAAAAGCTTAAGGTTTCTAAGTAAATGTCATGAAAGAAAGCAAGGTTTGGATTAAAAAAAATATTCTCTCAATTTCAACTTCGTTAGATTTTTACTTCTTTAAATATAGCTCTACTGTTGGTGACAATTAATGATTTAATAAAAATGACTTAAATCCCTAAAAGTATTTTTTATTCTTGTGTTTTAAAAATTGTAAAACATTTTTCAGAATGAAACTGTAGTTTCATTTTTTACCAGGAGCTAATAACTGGCTTAATCCAGCTAACCGTCAAACATGATTTCCTAACTTATCCAAAATTATTACTTTTCTTAGATAAAAAATTTGAGACAAAAGCATTACGGAATTTGTGAATATTGTGTGGCTATTATAGGCAATAATATACCTTTTAAATCCAACGTCTGGCACACATAGGGACATATACTTAAATTATGTCATTTGTAGATTTTTACCTGTCTTTTATTAAATTTTAAAAGTGCGTGGGACCTTTGTGAAGAGCTATATATTTGCTTGTAACTTTAGCAAAGACGACTTTTGCTGTTGCTGTTCTTTCTTTTCTTTTTTGCTTAAGAAAAGGCACAACTGTATGAGGATTTGCTGGTTTTCTCAGTTCACACATATCAAGTAATAGCAAATACTACACCATACAGTGTATGTACAGTCGCTCAAATATACTCTTTAAATAGGAGCCACAAACAGGTCTTCAGGAGCTAAGCAGGTAATAAACATGGCGAGCAGCAAGGATGCCACGCAAAAGGTCACCTACACATACATACATCCTCACTGGTGTCAAGGGGCATAAATGTAAATTAAACTTTATTAGAGACAAATTTATAAGTAGGGGCAAATAATCATAAGTTCCTATCACTCTATAAAGAGGAGAGCTTGAGTTGGCATTACTGGACTGTATGCACAATATAAATACCTTTGGCAGGGGAGCTCTACATTACTAATGCCCCACATCAATTGTTTTCAAAATGTGGTTCCCACATTGTTCCGCTCCTACCCCTACCATGGACTAGCAACATCATTATCTAGTGGAAACTTGTAAGAAATGCAAATTCTTGGACCCATTCCAAATACATTGATCTGCTTTTCCTTGAGACTTCCTATTTGACCCCTGGAATATTTAAAACTATGCCTTCTAATTTCCAAATGTTTAGGGTTTTCCTGTTATCTTTCTGGGATAGATTCCTACTTTGATTCCGTTATTATAAAAGAACATTTTTTTTTATTTCTTTAAATTTATTATGGCTTTTTTTTTAATGGCCCAGAGCATGGTCTATCCTGGTAAATGTTCCATGTGCACTTGAAAAGAATGTGTATTTTGATGTTGTTGGATGGCATGTGCTATAAATACTAATTAGATCCTGTTGTTGAGTGTTGAGCTCTTCTATATCCCTGCTGATTTTCTGTCAAATGTTTCTACCAGTTATTGACATAGGGACGTTGAAGTGTTCAACTGTAATTGTAGATTTCCTTTTTTCCTTTATTCTGTCATTTCAGCTAGGTGAATTCTGAAATTCTCTTGCCTGGTACTCATATATTTAAAATTATGATATCCTCTTATTAAACTGACCTTTGTCATTACCTGACCCTTCTCTATCCCAGTTAATTTTTTTTGCGCTGAAATCTACTTTCCAGTAAACTGACATAGCCAGTACTGCTTTCTTTTGATTCGTGTTTCTATCACGTATCCTCTTCCATTCTTTTATGTTTAAGCTACCTACATTATTATATTTGAAGTTAGTCTCAAAATTATAATTGGATCAAGCTTTCTTTTAAAAAATAATCTTATCAATCTCTGCCCTCTGCTATCTACTACTAAGTCCATCCAGTAAGCTTATATTCCACGTATTACATTTTTCAGTTCTAAAATTTCTTAGAAATGAACCCCGCCCTCTCAACCCTGGTCTCAGCCATGCCTCAGATAAGAGTCCGAGCTAACATCTGGAATGAAATTTATGAAATACTATTCATCTAGGTCATCCCCAGATTACTGACTCAGAATCTGTGAGATAATAACAGTGCCTTGTTTTAAGGCACTGAGCTGTGATAGAACTTGTCATGCATCAATACATGATATGCCCTTTATGCTATCTATGCTAGATTTTACAGAGACGGATATATTCACACAGGAAGACATTAGGAATTTATTTCACTGTACCACTTTTATCAAATAGGTTAGTCTTCAGGAATATTGTGCCCAAATTGTGTGCAAATAATATCAACACCAACCCAAGTTTTCTGCCTTTTTTTTTCTGCACTTTTTTGATGGGGGAAGTCTACACCCCAACATACCTGTTAGAAATTAAGTATGTGCTAAGAAATTAAGTTCTTTTATGACATGAACTCTATCACTATACCATCCTGGAAACACTTCCATAATGTTAATATATGCCCTTGCTCAGATCTCCTACATGTAAAATATAACTTGGGGGCAGACCTTTCATTTTTTTAAGGTCTTTGGTTTAAACAATCTGTTTCTGCAATGTCTCCTCCCCTATTCCAACTAAGAAACTGGTATCAAGAGCCCCCTATGGGCAAGCAATATATCTTAATTTATAAAATATGGAAAGATATCTTATAAGAGATATTTTTATCTGCTTCAGGTCTCTGTCCACTCGGAAAATTACCCAACTATTTGAAGAATGAAACAAATACCAAATAGTCCAAGCTCTTTTCAGATTGAGCTTTTTACCCCAAATTATCAATGGACACCTGAGACTGCAAACAAGAGGACCTAGTTGACTGGGCAGTTAAAATAACCAAGTCATACCACAAGTAATTACTGCTGTTCTTTCTATCACAGCCCACCTGTCCAGGCAGAGAAAATTAATAATGAAATGATCAAATGTGTAGGCCAAAAAAAAAATCTGTTTTGAGAAACCTCTGAGGAATCCAGAAATCAGAATTTCTAGTTTGAAGTGTTTGAAAGCACCTGTTCCTTACATAAACGATCCAGATGTAAGATGATGTTATAGTTTATCCTGGGACTAAAAAGATAATATCTGATCATTCTATGTCTATGAAGTCTTGGTTATGCTTCTGTCATTCAAAGTCATACAAAGAAAATATAATTTGTGTGTATCCATGCGCTGCTTAGACAGATGGAAGCACAGCAGGTAGGTAAATACTGACATTCTCTTCCATGAATACCTTCAAAAGAAAGGTCAAAGATAAGATAGTGAGGAAAGTGAATGCAGATTAGGCAAAACATCTGTTTAAATAGGAAAGCAGAGGAAATATTATTGCTTTTTCATGTAGAATTGTCTCTTCAAAGTTATCAATGAGCATCTGGTTAATTCTCCATTCCTTGCAGCCTACCACATTAGCTTTCTGATTAAAATTAATAGCTTGATAAAGTACAATTAGCCACAAGGAATAATTTGTGTTTTTTTTTTATTAGAAATTGCTAATCTTGTAGACACACTGGAAGTTAATATTGTCTTTAGAGATGGCCTAACTCAGTTTGAGAAAGAAGGCATTTAAAGAAAAGCAATCTTTGAAATATCAAGAACATATTTGAATTCTTGCAAATTCTCAATGGCAAATTAAAACTTCCACAGATTGAGTCATGAGTTTTTATAAACTCTACTTCTAGTTTACAAAAAAGGACACTATTTTGTGAGAAATAAAGAAACCAATAGGATTCTATCTTAGTTTATACCCTGCTTTCTCTCATATGTAACATTTGATGACTTTTCTTTCCTTAACTCATTTTACCTCCCCAGCATTCATGACAGAGAACAATCTTGGTTCCTTCACCTCTACTATGGTCCTTCTTCGCTGTCACATGCAACCCCTCCATTCAAGCATTCTCTTCCAAAGAGCAGTTCCACACATTCTGATTTAGTTGTTTCAGGTGTGGCCCAGGCCTAGGCTTACTTCTTCACATATCTTGTAATTTTTATTATATTCTGGACATTGTATTATGGAAGTGAAAAGCCACTCCTTTTGTATATTATATTGGATATTAAAAGCACAGTAGAGAACAGAATATATTTTTCATTTTGCTTTCAGAAAGTGAAAATCTTCTCCTATGCCTGAAGGTTATGGCAGAAGGCTGAGCATTCACATTACTCCAACAGTTGGGTTTGGGTTAGGCTGCAGTTTTAATTAGTCTGAGTATATCCCATTAGCCCAACCTCCAATTTCCTGAAGCATTATCAGAAATCAATCCCTTTAATCCTGGTAATATTTGAAATGGAAGTGGGATTGGGCCACATTTTCAGATAGTTTTGGGTCATCAGTTGTTCTTTTTTACAGATTTTATTTATTTATTTGAGAGAGAGAGAGAGAACACAAGAGGGGAAAGGGTCACAGGAAGAAGCAGACTCCCTGCTGATCAGGGAGCCCAAGGTGGGACTCAATTCTGGGACTCCGGGATCATGAACCACCCAGGCACCCCTTGGTTCATCATTTAATTCAAATCCAAAAGAGTTATAAAATCTAAATGTGAGAATGTACATATTTCTGCAAAAAAATTATCTGCTTTCTAGACCTTCCTCCATAATGTCTTGACAAAAACTTTATTGTGAAGAGGGTATAGCAAAGGAATGTAATGTTTAGACTGGGTCTGATTATGTACAGATTTTAATTTGTTCAACCACACTGTCATTTAAAGTCTCACCTGGTTTCTCTTCATCTTTGCAAAATACTATGTAATGTCAGATCAATTGTTCTACCTGGAAATACCCAAACAAGGTACTTTCTCTAAGTGACTTCTCTCTCTCTCTCTCTCTCTCTCTCTCTCTCTCAGGAATTCAGTTGATCAAGTCTTTCTTGTTCACTTCATACCCTGATAGAAAAGCATAATTTTTGTATTATTTGTGTTTGCTTCTTGTTACCATGGAGACAATGGGTTTTTGCACCTGGAAGTGAAAAGCCATTCCTTTTAGAAATGCTCATTCATCAACTCATGGTCCTTACTTTGAGAAATCTACTAGGAGAGTGCTGGCACCATGGACCACATCTAGAGGGTGTCTGCTTTAGAGTCATAAATGGAAGTTTTATATTCCCCATAATAGCTTGAGGCATACAGGTAAGTTGAGTAATAAAAATGTTCCTATCTCATAAATATATTAGAGCTATCAGCCACTAAATTTTTTTAGAAAACATTCCTTATTTAGATGGACTTTATCTTGAGTCTTATTATTACTTATCTAGAGCCCAACCCTCTTCTATTTCAAATACTAAAATAAGGCTTGTTCTCAAGTACCAAGTAAAGGCATCTTCTATTTTCCCTCTATGACTTAGATGGATATGTAAAAAATTAATCAATACATTGAGTCTTTAATATATTCAATAAGGAATAAGCACTGTGGCACTTAGTGGACATGCAGTAAGCATTTTTAATGAATGAATGGTATTGCTACTCTGACTCCTTCCATTTATCTTTGTTCTCTTTCCTTACCTCCCAATATCATCTCTCCAAATTCTAGCCAGAATAAGCTTCCTATTCATTTCAATTTTCTACTTAAAAATCTTTGATAAATTCCCCCCCTACCCTGCCCCAACACAGTGAATTAAGTTGAATTCTCAATTTGACCATTAAGGTTTTCCAGAACAAGGCCTCAAGCTATATTTCAAACTTACTTCTTGGGGTGCCTGGGTGGCTCAGTCATTAAGCATCTGCCTTTGGCTCAGGTCATGATCCCAGGGTCCCGGGATCAAACCCCACATTAGGCTCCCTGCTCAGCGGGAAGCTTGCTTCTCCCTCTCCCACTCTCCCTGCTTGTATTCCCTCTCTGCTCTCTCTCTGTCAAATAAATAAAATCTTTAAAAAACAAACTTACTTCTTTGCACGTATCTTGCACTACAATCAAACTGAAAGAAAATGCTCAATTTTCTTAACATGTGCTTTGCTTTCCCACCTCTAAACGATTATGTGTGCTCCTGATAAAATTGTCTTTTTCTCATTGCACTCTTTACCTATCAAAATCCTTCAGTACCCATCTCAAATGCCACCATAACCTTGACATACAACCTGATCCATGAAACTGGACATGATCCTTTTTTCTTTATTCTCCCCATAGCATGTGGTTTCTACCTCTCTAAAATATTTGCTTAACTCTTTATTATAGTAGTGAACTGTTTCTGAAACCAGCATGAGATCCTTGAGGGCAAGGACCAAGCTAACTCATATCTACATCCCATGTCACCATATCCCCACCAGCAACAATCACATTGTATCATGCCTACTATGTTTCAAACAAACACTTCTTTAAAATATGAGAATTTTATACCTGGAAAGGTATGGGTCAGCATGAACCACCTCGCTCATTCATAGACAAAATGGATGAGGCTCCAGGAAGTTTAATAAATTGAGTTAAATTTCATCAAACTTAAACAAACCCAAATATGAACTACTGAAGTGATAAGTGATTCCATGTTGGATATGACTAAGCATGATTAAAGTAACAGAAAATATGTCCCAGAAATTTTCATTGTTTTCCATGCAATGTTTAGATTTACCATAGCAGAATGTTCCCCTTTAATTTTACTCTGAATTAAATACTAGTCCTAAAAGAGTCAATCAAGACAAATCTTTATTCATTTGAATGGGTCTTGTGGGGTAAATGCAGTTTATAAAGTATTGATGTGGTTAAGACGGTTCAGGACATGCATTATTACCCAATTATGCATCTTATAGTAACAACAACTTTTATATATTCTCATTCTAGCCCTTTTGAACACTTTTAAAAACATTAATTCATTCATTAAAATTAATGCCAAATTTTAATTCTGAATATACTGTATAATATTTTGACCTACATAACAGCTGCTTCCTTGCAGTCAGATGGTATTGTTAATACCATGAAACTTTGCATTTACATACCTTTGTGTGTGTGTGTTTCTTTTAAAGGCATATCAGAGCCTCTGTATTGGGTTCTCAAGAGAAACCTAACATGTGAAGAGAACTGGGGGAACAGTGAGTAACTAGCCATAAAAAAAAGGGTGTATGGTTCTCACCTGTGACATATGAATCCACATAAGCTTCCTTCAGAAGTAGAAAGCCTTGAGAACAAACATATAAATGATTCACCTTCAACTCTATTTTGTATTCAGTTTCAGCTGCTCTAAAGCTGTTTTTTATTTTGTAAAGCAGCCTAGAACTCATAAGAGACAACAAAGGCCAGCATTGAAAAAGTCAACACCCCTCTAGGTATCTAATCCTTTGTCACCTCCAACTTCTCCTGTGTGCCACTACACAGTCCTTCTAAACAAATAGAGTAGCATGTGAGCCATGTGTTTACATGTGTATCTGACAGCAGACGTTGCCTCATGCAATCAGAGAAGTCTGGACTAATTCTTTCGCCCATGAAGTCAATGTGAATCTTCAGCATCAAACTTACAAGTAGTGACTCATATGGAATCACAAACAGCCTCCTGGAGTCTGAATGGAAACTATTCCCAAACTAGGACTCTCAATGTAAGGGATACTTTGAAATATACACATATGTATTACTGTTAGCCTAGCAATTATGGATGGGCACACACATAAGTAGTGTTCAGAAAGAATTCTGAGAAAATTGAGAAATTACATTTAGTTCTGGTAAATAACCATATTTGTTCCCAAATATGGTTTTCTTTTTTCTCAAAAAAAGAAAGAAAAAAAAACTTCAACAACTGATTTTTCACATTTGGGGAATTTTAACTATCCATTATCTGACTTTCCAAATATGATTAGATATGGTGTAATTAAAAGATCAATAGTTGGGGAATTAAGAGAACTAATTAAAACAATAACAACAACAACACAGGGGCACCTGCGTGGCTCAGTCAGTTGAGCATCTGACACTTGATTTTGGCTTGGGTCTTGATCTCAGAGTCCTGAGATCAAGCCCTGGGTGAGGATCCATGCCCAGCCTGGAGTCTGCTTGTCCTTCTTCCACCCCCTCTGTCCCTTCCCTAGCTGTGCATGTTCACCCTCTCTTCCTCTCAAATAAAAATCTTAAAAAAAAAAAAAAATAGCTCTAGGAACATTGCCACCCTTAAAGATGAGAAGGAGGAGGAGGAAGAGTACAGGTTTGAGTGGTAGGTAATACTGGAGAAAAGCCAGCGAGTTATGTCCTGGAAGCCAAGCCAAGAAAAGTCTTCAAGTTAAATACTGCCAAGGAAAGGCCATTTGCAATGAGAAATATAAATGGACCACTGCATATAACATTGAAGTCTTCAGAAGCCTTAACATGAGAAATCTGAGTGGAGTGAACTGAAAAACTCTAGGAAACGGAGGTATGGCAATGTTTTCAAACAGAGTAGGGGAATGAGGCAGGAGATGAAGAGATACACAGAATTAAGGGAGGGCCTGGCTAAGAAGCGAGATATTCAAGTATGATTGTATGGTATATTAGTTATCTACTGTTGCATAGCAAATTATCTCCAAGTTTAGCAGCTTAAAACAATGCATTTATTCCCATACCATCTCTACAAGATAGGAATCTGGGAGCAGTGTTTCTCGGTAGTTCTGGCTCATGAGGTTGCAGTGAAGATACTGGCTGGGAGTACAGTCATCTGAAGGTTTGACTGGTACAGAGGATTTGCTTACAGCCTACGCACATTGCTGTTGACCAGGGGCATCAGTTCCTTACCAGCTGACATACAGAGTGACAATGGCAGTGGCCTTCTCCAGAGTGAATGATGACAGAGAGAGAGGGGGGAAGGGACAGAATCCAAGACAGAATCTTCAGGGTCTTTCATAACTAATTTTAGAAGTAACGTATTATCCTTTGGTTACTGACCCTACAAACTCGTGTACGACACAGAAATGGACTACACAAAGGTATGAATACCTGGAGGCAAGAACCATTGGTGAATCATCTTAGAGGCCAGCTACCACATACAATGAAGTAAATGCATGGCAGGGAAGGGGAGGATTCAGGAAAAAAAAAGTTTAGGATTAAAGTCCTTGAAGGAGAAAGAATGTCAACTAGCATATAAGCAGGAGGACCAGTCTTAAATAGAGCAGGTGGCTGACAGAAGTGTAGCCATCTTAATAGGGAAAAGGAAAAATATGTTTCATGAGATAGTTCCTTATGACTCCTTTTATCTCAGTGACATCAGCAAGGTCAAATAAATATTAAGGAGAGGAGAGCAGAAAGAAAAATTTGAAGAGAGACATGATATGAAAGAGCCACTTCAGAAAGCAGGAAAGTTGAAAATAGAATTGACTAGAGAAAAAATAACAGAATTTAGGAGCAGTATGGGAAGGGAAAACCAACCTAGTAAATGAGACATAAGGGAAACATTTACCCCTCTTCCAAGCTCCACTGAACACAGGATACAGAAAGAAAAAAGCAGCCACCAAATAGCAAGACAGCAGAAAAAGCAAAGTCCTTAGCCATAACAAAGTTTCAATTAGAGTAAGAAAACCCAGAAAGTATTCATACCAGAGATTGAGGCTCTGAAGGATTTACATAATTTTACTGATGGGTTCTAGGTGACTCCATGTGCACTAAAAGAAGGTGGAAAATTAGGTCTGACTGGAGATGAACAGAGTAATAGTTCAGATGGGGAATCTTGGACTGTTAAGGTGATGGAAACTACAATGATGAGATTAAGCCTGATGACCCCTTAAGGAAGTTAGTCAAATTAGAACACCCTTCTTGGAATTAGACAGTTTATAGAAGTGAGGCAGAGAAGCCAGACAGTATTTCCCAGTGGGGAGGAAAGTAATGTGGCACTCTTACATTTTACATCTTCCTAAGAGTAGTACTGAGCCTGGTAAAGTATAATCAATAAGCTCATTAATTCTGATTGGATATGAGAGACATAGATAGCCATTTGGTCTCAGATAAAGACTAAATATAAACCTACCTATGTTTTTTATTCATTGAAACTTTCCTGATATATCATTGGACCTTGACTTTATGATGGAAATTCCCTACTTTGTAATTTGTGAAGTAGAACTTGGTAGAAACAAACCCAAAATGTCTTTGGCCATATTTCCTCTAATAAATAGAAGATGAGAAAATTTAAAGATCTAAGATAAAGGTTTAAGATTCCCTTAAAGATTCTCTTAAAGATCTAAGAGCATGGAAATGAGATTAACTTTCCAAGCATTAAAATGGAATTGTCAAAACTTTAGTAATAAATTTCTTGTGTATTTCTCTTAGTAACATTTTGAAGTGAAATCAAAACTTAAAAATTGGGATTTTAATTAAGGCTCTTCCTTTTTCTCTCTCTTCTCCCGTTCCTTTTCCTTCCAGAACATTTTAGTCCAAATGCCATTAGGTGAAGTTCAACAGGTAGGCATGCTTTTAGAGGGGGTATGGGGTGCACCCCGATGTGGGTGTCAAAACCAAAGTGAGGTATGGAGGAGATCCACATGAGCACACAGCAACAGTGACCCAGGCGTTCAGTGGCCCCAGTAATGAGAAGAAGCATGTACACAGGGGTCAACCCAGTGAAAAAGGGGGAAGGGAAGGTAACAGGCAGTAGCACCAAGAGATTAAGAAATTGATCAAACAAGTAAATCTTTTAAAGATAATGGGAGCAAAGTTTCTCAGGGTCAGAAAGGAGAGTTACAAGTATGGAAAGGAAGAAAACTGGAATGCATTTTGTGGTGTTAGATTTGAATTATAGATAATCAGTGTGAACTCATGGTTTTCAAAATAGAGGGAGCGGTGACACCCAATATTATTTAACTATCTTAGCATCCAGATCATGACTTCTAAAATACCATTCTCCACATAAAGGAATAATGACTCCTTAAAAGGATAGCTGATTTCAGGGAAGATACAGGATGAGATGGAATATCTTATGATACTAGAAAATAAGGCAATGCATCAAAAATTATGTAAAATTTTTAAAAGGACAAAGAAGCCAATTTGTAGGGGTACCATTAATCAAATCTGAGACAATCTTACTATTAAAATAAATAATGATAGTAACTGATTATAACCATGGAATAAAATTGTAATCTACAAGTACATAGATATTAAACAATTCCATGAATTGAGAGTTTCATGAGGAATGGGATAGTTGCATCTCAAATTACCTTCCATGAAATACATATTAATTACAAAGTGGAGAATCCTGGCAGATGCCATCTTAACCAAGTGATCAAACTTGATATCATTAATGTGACATTAAAATGATGTGCCAATGGATACAAAGCAGTAAGAATGCTGTGTTGTGTCTGTGATATTATACCAAAGGTATATAATCCCAATCTAACCATAGAAATATCAGACAAGTTGAAGGACATTCTATAACATAACCGGACTGGTCTCAGGCCTAGCTACATGATTTGTGGAACTCAGCACACAATGAAAATGAAAGGACCCTTGTTTAAACCTTACTAAAAATTTCAAGAAGTAACATCACAGCATAAAACCAAGTATGACCCTTTTCTAAGTGTGGATCACCATGTGACTAGACAGGTCATGCAGCCATAAAGCTGGCCCTGCCTGGGCTTCTTAGAAGAGTCAATGTCTGGCCAGGAGACTTGGGTGGTTCAGTCAGTTAAGCCTCTGACTCTTGATTTAAGCTCAGGTCATGACTGCAGAGTTGTGGCATCAAGCCCTGTGTCAGGCTCCACACTAAGCACAGAGTCTGCTTATTCCTCTCCCTCTGCCCCCTCCCCATACACACGTGGACTCTCTCTCTCGAATAAATAAGTAAAATCTTTAAAAAAAAAAAAAGTCAAGGTCTTAAAAATCAAGAGAAGACTGAGGAACTGCTCCAAATTGAGACATATCTAATTGCAATGCATTATTCTGCACTGAATCCTCTTTCCAGAGAAGACATTGTTGGAATCAATAGCAAAATTTGAAAAAATGTCTGAGATGTGATGGTAGCCACGTATCAATACCGAATTCCTTATATTTATGATATTTTAGTTCTACAGAAAAACATCTTTTGTAGGAAACACATGCTAAAGTATTTGGAGGTTAAGGCAATTTACTTCCAAATAGTTTGAAGAAAAAGGAAGCTCTTTATACTCTACTTCCAACTCTTCTGTAAATTTGAGAATATTCCGAAAAGTAATTAGGTTGTTTGGGTGAAGTGCTCTGTAGACCCATCCCTTGGTCTGACTTCCCACAAGACTCATTTATTTTGGAAGTTTGGATGATACATGATCATGAAGTTACTGCAAGCCCTTTTGTAAAATCACCAAAGTCTTCACATAAAAAAGGCAGAGTTCTGGTTATAAAGAAACACTACGGTCTCATTTCCAAGCTGCTTTGATGTCAAGGTTCAAAAGTCTCTGAAATCCTACCACCCTTACAAAGTGAATGTTTCATTAAGGGGTTGTCATCACTTCTTCTACAACCCAAACCCCAGGAACAGTCCCTGCAGCAAATGTTATGGGATTTACTGCTGATCTGATAGAGTCAAGGCCAATAAGATAATACCCTTGTTTGAGACACCCACTCCACCAGTCTTCTGTCTTCTTTTGATCGGTAGTTCTCTCTCTCTCTCTCTCTCAAACACACACACACACACACACAGTTGAGAACAAAATAACAAAAATGAAATCAGAGAGCATTGAATCCAGACCTGATGACACAAACTTCTTTTTCCTTGTTCTTTCCCACTAGATAACACTATAATCCCTGGAAATAAAGCCAAAGGAGACTAAAGGTGGCTAGAGAAGACAAACTTGTTTGGAATCCCAGAACTGATGGAAAAACACAGCGACAGGTCATCTTAAGAGACTCTACTACAACTCAGCAGGAAAAAGCAACCAGACCTGCTATTTCTCAACCACTGACCTAGCAACAGAAGACAGCCCAGGTAGACTTGTTACTCTTCCAGGATCAAATGGGAGTCTCTGAATAACACCAGGAGAGCCTGCATCACTGGTGATGAGCTTCCTCTTGTTCACAGGCCTGGGATTCCCCTTTCCAACTGAGAAATACTGAGGTGGCACATCATGAGAAGTTCCTTCTGCCCTCCCTCAAGCAGCACCAGCAGGGAACAACAGAAGGCCAAGAGACAGAGCAAAGACTCTAAATATTAAACTCTTACTGGAGCCACCCCCAACAACAGTAAGCCAGGACATGCAAGCTAAACCTTAAACAGGGTGACTACCTGCTAGAAGATTTAAACAGAGCCCGAAGTGTCCTTACATAACAGGCAAAGTGTCCAGAATATAGTTGATTAAAAACTTATCATACCATAATCTGGAAAATCACAACTTGGCTCAGAAAAGACAATCAACTGATGCCAAGGCTGAGATAAATCAGATGTCAGAATTATGTGCCCAGAATTATAAAGCAGCCATCATAACAATGCTTCATCAATTACAAATTCTCCTGAAGCGAATTAAAAAACAGCAAATATCACCTCCATTAGAAAGGACGAATATCCAACTTTTTATCAACATGGATGGGACTGGAAGAGATTATGCGGAGTGAAATAAATCAAGCAGAGAGAACCAATTACCTTACGGTCCCACTTACGCGCTGAGCATAAAGAAAAACATGGAGGGCATTATGAGAAGGAAGGGAGGGATGAATGGGGGGAAACCAGAGGGGGAGATGAACCATGAGAGACTGTGGACTATGAGCAACAAACTGAGGGTTTTGGAGGGGAGGGGGGTGGGGGTTGGGCGAGCCTGGTGGTGGGTATTGAGGAGGGCACGTACTGCATGGAGCACTGGGTGTAGTGCAAAACAACAGATCTTGTAACACTGAAAAAAATAAATAAAATTTAAAAAAAAACCAGCAAACATCAGTTAAAAAAAATAGGAGTTATAAAGATCAAATGGAAATGATATACAACAATTTTTTTTAAAACACAGGGAATGGACTAAATAGAGACAAAAGAAAGTAGAATTTATGAACTAAGGACACATCAAAAAACAGAACAAGAGAGAAATTAGAGAAAACAAATGAGTAGAACCTCAGAAACCTGCAGGACAGTAACATTAGGAAATATCCAATATTTGTGTCATTGGAATCCCAGAAGGTGAAGAGATAGAAGGTAAGGCTGAAAAAATATTTGAAGAAATAAGTTTTTATACCTCATCCCTCTATTTCCAGGAAAGAATTGATTTAAAAGCAATTTAGTTTCCTGAACTTCTATAAATGTTTAAGAAACAGAAAGAACTGGGTTGATTTCTTTTCTTGGTTCTGCACTAGCCTGTGGCATAATATTAGGTAAGTCACTTGATCACTATGCTTTATGAGACTTCCACTTCTTCATCTTTCATCTTTAATATGGAGGGGCAGGTGTTAAAGGGAGACAATACCTAGGGTCCCTTCCCTATCTCTGAATCAATGATTTGTTTTTTCATTTTTTCAATGGTTTTCAGAGCTCTTGAGGGTATATGTCCCTGAGTCCTTCCTGGTCAGTTCTTGGCTTCCATATGTCTGTAGACTCAGAGCTCATAAAATGCTAAGTCTCTAAGATCTGGGTTAATTTTGGGTTAGATCTAGACCATCTCAAATCCACTCCTACAAACATCTTGACATTTGTGATCAGCAGTTATGCACCCCCATAACTTCCTAGATGTGGGGTAGGGAGGCACAAAATTTGCCAGATGCCTCCTGGGGAGTTCTGTGCATATAATGTCAGAACTCACTTACGTTAGATTTGCTGGAAGACTATAGAAAATCACTTAACCTCTCCGGTTCCATTTAAATACTGAAGAAGAGACAACTTTTGGGAAGGATTTTAAGTCCTTGGATAAATGAAAATACACTTGGCACTGAAGACTATTATCATCCCATTTGTGAAGCCCTTCATCTCTCTGTAAGAGAGATTTTGCCTGCACTGGATTTCGGCATGTCTACAAGCTGCCAATGCCCTGCATTAAGTATTTCCTGTCATCTGTGCTTGTCAGAGATTAGTTTGCAGACACTTTGCAAAATGCATGCATAATACATACTGCTGAATACAATATTTATCATAAAACAGCTCCAGTGATTGAAAAGCTTTACCCAACAGCATCCTCTATTGTGTGATTTGCCTTTCCATCAATGTACCCTAAGTAGGCAGTACATCCCTAACCACTGAGTAATATCTAGTCTAATTCCAAAGCCAAGATGGAGAATTGGCTCAATTTCACAACAGCATCATGGTGTTGTCTGAACATATTTGTACAGTATGTGCTAAGGAAAAACTGAGGATATGGAATATATATATATATATGACAAATTGCCTATATTAGTTAATTTGGAAAAATAAATGTCCTAAACACTGAATGTCTGAATGTTGGTGTTTATCATTGGCAAAGAAGTTTAAGGAGAACATCCCCCATATATGAGGGATATATATCCCCCATCAAAGAATACCCTGCTGCCCATTTCAACTGAAAGTCATCTCCTTTCTTATGGCCATGAGTTAGAATTAGGGGAACAGATATACTTAGATACAAGGAACATTAAGCAGCACCTCCTTTTCCTTTTCCTCATATACATGCTCCTGGGATAATAAGATTTTTAACAAATTACTTTATTTCATGAGTGCCATGAATTCTAGCAGGGTTTACTTTGCAGCTATTTGAACTACACATTAACTCAAAAATCTGTCAGACCAAGCTTGTCTCCCCTCTACTAATGACATTCTTGCCAAGAGTCAAAGTAGGTTTTAGCAAGAGAGGAGGAGACACTGGAACCAAACCAGCTAGGTAAGCTGGAGGGACCTTATGTAAAAGATGGAGTCACCTGCTGGACAGTATTCATCTCTCTCCACTCTCCCATAGGAAAGATATTTCAGGCCAGTGGGTCAGCAAGCAAACGTCTCTTTCCTTATTGTGTTCAACACACAAAATGATGAGTATGTCCTCATCTCCTTTTGGACTTTGACTTAGCAGTCATCATTTCCTTCTCTGAATTTCTCAGTTCCTACATTACCCCTCTGTTGAGGCCAGCCGGTGATGCCAACAGTATCATACTGGAGAAATATTATGATCCCCAAATGAAAACAAAACTTCAGAACAGACTGAGAAGAAGGCATGAAGAGGTAACAGTGGAGAAACAGGATGGATACTTCAGGGGTAAATGCAAGATAAGACTCTCCTTCCCAAAACATTAATACAAAGTGACTCAGCATGAAGCCTGCTTAAGATTCTCTCTCACACTCCTTCTCCCACTGCCCTCCTCCTTCTCTTAAAAAAAAAATGGAAACTAAACAATTTTGTGTAGGATTATTTGTAATAGTGAAAAGATTAGAAACAGCCTAAATGCCCCAGAATAGGTGATTAAATAAGTTGGGGAGGGGGGTGTTACTATTGACCATTATTCATATATCAAACAAGACAATGTAGACATCTGTGAACTAATGTGAAGTGTTCTCATAATATACTGTTTATAGACTGGGGAGGGACACAGGCTGGCTACAAAACACTTTAGGGGGAAAAAAAAGATATATTCCAAGTCTCTGCCTCCCTTTCTTCATAGAGTCATTTTCTACTGATGCTTACTTAGTTACCTTAGTTATACTTTATACATTATACAGTTATTTTTTCCAGTTTTTCAATTATCATTTTAACCTTGCTATGATGATTGTGCCATGCAGGCTTTAAAAAAAATTATACAGGGGCGCCTGGGTGGCTCAGTGGGTTAAAGCCTCTGCCTTCAGCTCATGATCCCAGGGTCCTGGGATCAAGCCCCACATCGAGCTCTCTGCTCAGCAGGGAGCCTGCTTCCCCCCCCCCCCCGCCTCTGCCTACTTGTGATCTCTAATAAATAAATATTAAAAAAATAAAAAAATTATAGAGTAAGATCTTGCAAACTATTCTGTGAGGGTTTCTGATTTTTGGCTTCCCCAACTAAAATTATAGCTAGTCCTTGACTTTCATATGCTTAATTTTCATATGAGTTGGGGTTGTCTATATTACAATGTTCTCCTTGAACTGCTTTGCCAATGATAAACACCAACATGCAGACATTCAGTGTTTAGGACATTTATTTTTCCAAATTAATATAGGCAATTTGTCAAAATCCTTAACCAAAAAATAATGTATTAATTTGACTGGAATACCATTAGAGTTATATATTAATGTAAGTAGAATTGATATTTTTAAGAGTATTGGCCTTCTCATCTAGACATATGGTACTCTTCTTAATTTGTTCATCTCTTCTTTAAGCATTAGTGGTACCTAGCCTCCAAGATGGCCTCTGGTGACTTGTACCTACCATTGTTAATGCTCTAGGATAGTCTTCTCCTATATCCTACATTTCATCAGGGTTGCTCTAAGTGATTCCAGAATTCCAGGTTCTAGCAGAATTCACAAGTATATAATTTTAAAGACTTTGCCCCTACTGTCAATTGGATTACTCATTCTGGAGGGAGCCAGTCACCATGTTATGAGAACACTTTGGTGGTAGCTCTTTAGAGAGGTCCAGTTAATGAGCAACTGTGGCCTCTTAACAATAACCAACACCAACTTGCCTGTTATATAAATGAGTCATCTTGGAATCAGATCCTTTAGCCCCAGTCAAACCTTTAGATAACTATGACCCTAACCAACGTACTAAAATGCAACTCGTAAGAAACCCCCACCAAAGATAGTGAGCTGAACTTCTCCCAAATCCCTGACCCCCAGAAACTGTAAATACTGGTTATTAGAGAGTTAGCTAAGATTTGGGGTAATTTTTTTATAACAGAGATAAATAACTAAAATGGTACTTTAGCTTTATATTTCCTTTATAATGTCACCTGCATATCTTAGTAAATTCATCCTTTGGTATTTGACTGTTTTTGTTTCTAACATCCTAAAGAGATAGACTGTTATGTCGTGTCATTTATAAAAATCACTCCAACAGGGGCGCCTGGGTGACTCAGTTGTTAAGCATCTGCCTTCGGCCCAGGTCAGATCCCAGGGTCCTGGGATCGAGCCCCACATCGGGCTCTCTGCTCTGCAGGAAGCCTGCTTCTCCCGCTACCATTCCCTCTGCTTGTGTTCCCTCTCTCGCTGTGTTTCTCTCTGTCAAATAAATAAAATCTTTTAAAAAAAAAAATCACTCCAACATACATTTCAGATACTAAATTTGTTGTAATGCTCAGTCTTGAGGACAGATTACATGACTGGGGTCACCCAGCTGTCATGAGGATAAACAGTGAAAACTTATTTCAGATCCTTAGTGGTGTCCACCAGGTTGGTAAAGGTAGATTATAGGATGAATAAACTCAACTCAAAAGGAATGAACAAAGTATATGCACTGCAAAATCTTTTTCAGTCCCCAGTTCACTTTCTTCCTGGTGTCACATTGTCACATTCCATATAAAGCATCTAGGGCATTTGCCAAAAGAGTTGAGAAACTCAAACCTGGGAAAAAAAGGTTTCCCCCAGAGACTTATCCAACATTTTTTTTTGTTTAACTTCCTCACACTAGGCTCTTAATGTCTGAAAATGCATAACACTCATGCATTAGTATCGAAAGGTCCTTCCACTAGACCCAGGTACTCTTGGCACCTTGGTGATGCAGAAAGAACATAGAAATAACTATATAAGCTTTTCCCAGCATCCTAAGTAATCCTAAAACCCCTACTCAGACAACCCTGTCACAAAAGAAAATTCTAGAAGCACTCTGTCAGGATCCAGTTGAGAGACAGAAACTGCATGAGTAACTCACAGAGAAAAAAATTAATATAAAGAACTATTGCTTAGTGAAAAAGGCTTAACTAGTAAGAGGGGTAAAGAGAACATTCAACAATGAATAGCAAATATAGGAAACAGCTACTCTAGGGCTGAGAGAAAGTAAGAAACTGGGAAAGATCCTCCCTTCCCAAGGCTGAGAGGGTCAGGCTGTGGTCTATTACACTGTGATGAAGACTGAGCTGTCAGTGGCAGAGGTTAGCAAGGAAGGAATGCTATGCTACCAGAAAGACTGACTGGGAAGCTGCACTCTGCAGCGAGGTGGTAAGAGTCACTGCAAAGCTGCCCACCCTTATGGGAGTAATGCCCTGCCTTAGGAGAAAGAAGAAAAACACCCGAATCAGGAAAAGCCCCGTCCTCTTGTAGTGGTCCTCCAGTGCCCTCTACTGGCGAGGGCTAGCTAGCATTATTCTCGCTGACAATAGAGAACTGTTTCTACTCAATTCCAGAAGTATGAAGGACAAAGTGGATTTGTACATATATACATTGAAATATTACTCAGCCAAAAAGTAAAGGAAATCTTGCCATTTTCTACAAAGTAGATGGAGCTACAGAGTATAATATGAAGTGAAATAAGTCAATTAGAGAAAGACAAATAACAGGATTTCACTCGTGTGAAACTTAAGAGCCTCATTTGAGCAAAGAGGGGGAGAAAGAAAAGAAAGAGGGGAGGGGAGGAGAGGGGAGGGGAGGGGAGGAGAGGGGAGGGGAGGAGGGAAGCAAACCAAGAAACAGACTCTTACCCAGAGAGGATAAACTGATGGTTACCCGGGGTGGGGGGAGAGGATGATGGGGGAGAACAGGTAATGGGGATTAAGGAGCGCCCTTGTTTTGAGCACTGGGTGATGTATGGGAAGTGTTGAATCACTATGTTGTATACATGAAACTAATATAATGCTGTGTGTCAAGTAATTGGAATTTAAATAAAAAATTTTAAAAAGCGGATTTGGAACTTCGAGGCAAAATGCTGATGACTGGGTACACTCCCAAGCGCAATGAATTGCAGAATGTTAAAGAACACTAAAAAAAATTTTTTTAGAAAAAAAGAAATAGTATAGCTGACCTCAGATTCTACCTTAAAACTGAAAATTCAATATAGCTCACCCTAATTCTCTATTATAAACCTCCCCCAGGAGCCTTCTCCACACTAGTATTTTCGCTTTATGAACAAGGAATCCAGTAGGTCAAAGAATGTTCACAGTCCATTTCCTTTTCCAGCCTTCTACAAGTCACATACTCTGACAGAAAAAAGCAATGCAGTTCAGGGTTCCTGCGAGACACAATTCTCTGAAAATAAAGACTCTCATGAAATACTAAATTATTTTTATCACAATTTCTATTTTCCTTTTATCTCATTTCATTATGCTAAATTAAATACATCAGCATGGATACAATAAAAAGAGAAATAATAATGAATTTTTAACCCATGGGGAGCAACCATGAGCCCATCACCCTCATTCTGCAGTTATTGTCATGCAGGGAAAAAAAAACAAAACAGCAATCTCTACGCTTGCTTGGAAAAAGCACGCAAGATACATATTCTACCTGGAGGGTATAAGTCTATGATCAGACCTGCTATGGGCAACAAATTCTTGCTTCTTTCTTACTTCTGTTGCAGTCTTCAGCATAATAAGCAATTTAATCAGCTCAGCTTCACGAGAACGCTTCAGGTATTTGCATTTTAGCACTACTTGTCTTCCTTTTTCCTTATTAAAATTGGCATCTACCATGTTCCGACACAGAACTGCAGGGCCAAGCACCCCGGGCCAACGGCGGCACAAACACAGCTTCTTGCTCTATAGACTAAGCTTTGGTCTCTGTCCCTTGTCCTTGAGACCTGCATTTTTGCAGCCATAGAAAATCCATGCTGCTTCTCCCCTACCCAAAACAAACCTGGAGAGAGATGCACTTTTAGTATTGTTAATAAAACTGCTTAAAAAAAAGTTTTTCAACAAAAATATCTCTCTTGAATATTAAAGCACTGACAGGCCAGGGAAAAGGTGAGAACATTACAAATAATTGCAGCAGTGCTATGACACTTGCAGAATGTTACTAGGTCTGTATACTGTATTCTACAGACAGTGAGAAAGCGTGCATATCGACGAATTAGGTACTAGGTTAGAAGTACCACTAAAAAAACATCAGGTTGCAGTATATTTGCAAAATGAAACTGAACAATCAAACGGGCTTAGTGATCATACAGTGATCTCCCTTAGCAACTATCTTCTAGCTATGTCAATTCAGAATTACTATTCAAATGTTGAATTATTAGTTTTTAAAATCTTATATGTGTATGTAAAATGTTATATGCCCTGTGTTCATAAAATCAAGTCTCTCACACAGTCTACCTTGCATCAAAGGGTGGCCATTTAGTAATTCTCACCAAAGGAACGTGGTTTAAAAAAAAAAATTTTATTTAGATCAACCTTCCAAACAAAGCTTTTTGGAAATGGGTGTGGCCCCTTATCACCCTATTTCCCCTCCCATCAGCTGAGCGCATGGCCATAGGACCTGCAGATCCAAGGAGTCACAATTATGAGGAGCCTGGGTCCCTAAGTCACAAGAAATTCAGACCCCCCACTGACCAAACCTACCTTCATATTTTCCTCAGGATTCAGACAAACTTTTATTGGGTTTGAGCCGTTATAGATTTTGAAGTCTCTGAGTATTATGTATTTCTTTACATACTACCAAAATAAAAGAATTATTTTTAAGTCATTTAAAAGGTCTGGGAATCTGATCTTTCCCTTCTCAAATGCTATTTTATCCCAGTCATCCATCCTTTCTAGCCCTGATTTTATCTGCCAAGAGTGTAAATTTATCAGTCATGCCCAGAGAAAAATATCTTCAAAAACCCTTAAAGTGCACTTTTTTTTAAAGTATGGCCAAAAAGTTGTTATATCAATACTGCATGTTTTGAGGCGATTTAGGGAATGCCAACAGATGACACAGAATTTTGATTACATGTGGGCTTTTGGCACATGTCAGCCCCCCCACTGACATTTATTCAAAGTGACTAGTGACCTACAAAGCCACCAAAATATCCATCAAAGCAACTGAAACATCGTGTTTCAAATCATAAACACTTTATGGCAACGTGAATCACGCTTTTCAAAATTCAGCATTTTCCATACTGTTGTTTCACGCTCAACACATATTTATTGAATTTAATTGGTCTAAGAGAAAAAAGTATCCATTTCTCCTAACTTAGATTCAACTGACTAACATCATCAGTATTTTAAAATGTGCTTTGTTCTTTTAGTAATTTCACATTCTTTTCTATACTTAATATCACTTAACTTGGTTTCATGGATGATTGCCTTGTTAGTAACTTTTCTCTAACCTCACTTCCTCTTTGTTTTTAAACCTGCAGAACACCTCTTTCCAAAATCCTATTTCCTCTTGGTTGCAGCAATCCTATGTCATAGAACATCTCCTACTGTATCTTCTTTTTTATTTTTCTTTTAGTCACTCTTCTCTCTTTCTTTTCTTACAGGCTTTTCTGTGAAGTTCTTTTTCTCTCTCCCACTCTTTTATCTCTGGGCTGTTGATACCCAAATTTTTGTCTCTAGTTATGCCAACTTTCCTGAGATCTCAAATGCCCATTGTGGGCTGCTTATGGAATGCACGTGTTTTCTTCACCATCTCTACTTGCCAACATCTTTTCTTCCTCAATCTGGATATCTATTACCTTATGTACTTGTTTATATTAGTCAGTGAAGTCAAATTCTGCCAGTTTTGAAGACTTTGGATAATCACTAAATTAGCCTTCTTCATTTTCCACATTCAATTTGTTGCCAAGTCTTTTCACTGTTCACTGCAAAGTGCCTATTGAATTATTTTCCTTTTATTGCTGTGATCAGCATCTACAGATGCTCAATCCTCAAGTGTGGGCTTGATCATCTCAAATAAGTGACTATAACTCCATGCATCCCCCAGCCCCAACTCAAATAGTTTACCAGTGATTCTCAAACCTCAGAACATGTTGAAATCCCTGGAGAGCTCTTAAGAACAGAACAATGTCAGGGCTCTCTAGAAATTTTAATTTACTTTGTTTCAGGTGCAGTCTGAGCACTAGTATTTCTAATTCCCTCAAATGATTATTATACACAGCCGTATTGAGAAGCATTTTAGCATCCCATTTCTAGGCTATGTTTATTCTAAGGAAGTTTATATTTTCTGTGGAAGTAGTAAATCAGATCTGTTCTTTCCTTGTATTTGCTAAGTGACGATTGTTGGTGTGTAAAAAAAACTATCCATTTCCACATACTGACTTACAGGTACAAATCTTAGTGACTTTTTTCATCTCTAAGAGACTTTTTAAGTTGATACTTGTGGGCTTTCCAAATAAACATATCATCTGTATTAGTTCCTTAAGCTCCTGTAACAAGTTATCACAAACTTAAAGTGGCTTACAGTGGCCCAAATTTTATAATTCTGGAGGTCAGAAGTCCAGCATGGGCGCACAGGGCTATATTCCTTTCGAGGATTCAAGAGAACAACTTGTCTTTTCCCGCTTCTAGAGGTCACCTATGTGACTTTGCTTGTGGCCCCTCCTCCATCTTCAGAGCCAACAGCTTAGCATCTTCCTTCTTCTCTGACCTTTGCTTCCCTCCCCACATCTTTTTTATAATTATACTTTCACCTTCTTATAAGGAGACTTGTGATTACTTCAGCCTACCTGGATAATCCAGGATCATCTCTGTATCTTGTGATCCTTAATCACACCTACAAAGTCCCTTTTGCCATATAAAGTAACATATTCAGTTTCCAGGGATAGGACCTGGATTTCTTGAGAAGAGTGTCATTATTCATCCTACAATATCTAATGACAAATGGCCTATTAAATTTTTGGGTTTTTTCCCCCAAATGTGTTTATTTTTTCAGTGTTCCAAGATTAATTGTTCATGCACCACACCCAGGGCTCCATGCAATATGTGCCCTCAATACCCACCACCAGGCTCGCCCAACCCTACCCCTCTCCCCTCCAAAACCCTCAGTTTGTTGCTCAGACTCCCATGGTTCATCACTCCTTCTGATTTCCCCCCATACCCCTTCCCTTCCTTCTCACAATGCCCTCCATGTTTTTCCTAA
>CM053619.1:23827859-23847393 GCA_028646535.1 Procyon lotor | reverse complement strand
GGTTCTTATGTGCTGTATCCCTATAGAACTCAAAAGAGCTCCTGGTTTCCTATATAAAGCCCTAAAAGAGGCAGCAATTTGAGAGTATTCAAAGCTACTAAAAGAGCATAGTAGTGAAAAGAAAGTCCATATGCACCCCAATGTTCATAGCAGCAATGTCTACAATAGTCAAACTGTGGAAGAAGCTGAGATGCCCTTCAACAGACAAATGGATAAAGAAGATGTGGTCCATATATACAATGGAATATTATTCAGCCATCAGAAAGGATGAATACCCAACTTTTGCAACAACATGGATGGTCTGGAGGAGATTATGCTGACTGAAATAAGTCAAGCAGAGAAAGTCAATTACCATATGGTTTCACTTACTTGTGGAAAATAAGGAATAGCATGGAGGACATTAGGAGAAGGAAGGGAAAATGAAGGGGGGGGCAGGGATTAGAGGGGAGGATGAACCATGAGAGAGATTGTGGACTCTGAGAAACAAACTGAGGGTTTTAGAGAGGAGTGGGTAGGGGGATGGGTTGGCCCAGTGATGGGTATTAACGAGAGCATGTATTGCATGGAGTACCAGGTGTTAGACATAAACAATGAATCTTGGAACACTACATCAAAAATTTATGACGTACTGTATGGTGATTAACATAATAAAAATAATAATTTTTTAAATTTTAAGAATAAAGAACACAGAAGACAGAGACTAAGACTACTCCCTAAGGATGAATACCCAACTTTTCTATCAACATGGATGGGACTAGAAGAGATTATACAGAGTGAAATAAGTCAAGCAGAGAGAGTCAATTATGGTCTCACGTGTGGAGGAAAAACATGGAGGGCATTGTGAGAAGGAAAGGAAGGGTGAATGGGGGGAAATCGGAGGGGACGATGAACCATGAGAGACTGTGGACTCTGAGCAACAAACTGAGGGGTTTGGAGGGGAGGGGGTGGGGGGTTGGGCAAGCCTGGTGATGGGTATTGAGGAGGGCACATATTGCATGGAGCACTGGGTGTGGTGCATGAACAATTAACCTTGCAACATTGAAAAAATAAAAGTATTTGGGGGGGAAAAAAAAAGACTACTCTCTAAGGAGCTATTCTTCCAGAAGAATGGGTGTTCGTCTCAGAGAGCAAGAAGAAAGGAGGATACAGGAACTCACACAGAACTGAGTCTACACTTTAAACATCAATTGTGCCTTTGGCTGTGACACACAAATTAAAAAATAATCTTGCATTTCCCTTATTAGGAGAACAAGTGAATCAGACAATATACACAGACACGTTCATACATGCGTTGGTAGTACTTTTGTATAATGAAGTGAAATGCTGGCACTCATAAATTGATAAAATTTTAAATGCCTCCCTACATCTTCCCTATTCCTCTCCACCTTTCCCCTTCTCTACTGAATCTGTCATTTTCTACACAGATGCATTACAAAGGATGCCAAGCACAAACCAACAGATGTTGCAGAAGAAAAACGAGAAGAAAAAAATAAAAGTGTTCCACCTCTAGAAAACAAAGATACACTTTTAAGTGGGTTGGGTCATGTGTATCAGACTACATACACATTGATATTTCAATTTATTTGTACATCACCACCTCTCAATGGGGGGTAAGTCTGTTGCTTTTGCCAACAATGAAGGGAACATTTATTTGATCAGATATAATAGTGTAGCTGATTAAAGGCACTAATGGTAGCAGAGAAAGCCCAGCGCAGGTGTGGTCTGATCGGTCTTGAGAAAGCAGGCGTGCTGAATGGTGAAGCTCATGTATGATAGGCAGGCTCTCCTATGATCTCGAATACCTTCAAGAGGACAGAACTACAGAGACCTGGGTGACTCCTATAACCCATGTAAGACAGACAATTTTGACTCACCTTCCTATATTCATCTGATTCCATGCTTTAATTTAGACCACATGAGATCTTTTGTAACCCTGTGTTTGTCCTTGTGCATTATACTGGTTGAACACCCCACAGAGATAGATTTCTTTGATGCAACTTCTCATTTACTTTGAAACTTACAAAATATACAATAGCTTCCATTCTCTCTGACCCAATGTCCTGTCACAGAACTGACCAGTGGGCAGCATTCCCTGATCATTCTGTATACTGAACAATTAGACCCTACTTGGTTCTCTTCATATTTCACTTTACAATATCCATCGCATTCACCACTAAAAGTACCCTGATGGATTGGTGAATGCGTCCTTTTAGACTAAGTGAAATTATACATATATTTATTTTGGAGTGTACAAAATACTAAGATCTTTCTGGGGAGGGTGGAAAGGCAAATAAATATCTATGACTATATACTGACGACTGTATGTTAAAACCTACCTGGGTTGAAAAAATAAAAATAATTACAGGTGGAACAAAACAGCAGACTCCCAGTAACTAATGCAGCTGACATGGTCAGTTCTACTGCTCCAGATGGATATGAATTTCCCTCAAATAAATGACTAATTGAATTTATGCCAAATAGATTTTATTCTAAGCATTTGTGAAACAAATACATTTTTATTCTTTTCATTAGTTCAATTCAATTTTTTCCTTGGTTGCAGAGGGAAATAACAATTAATTTCTTTGTGCAGAAGCTGAGAGATAAGGGTTTTTCCCCCCACTAATCCTTTTATAATAATTACAGATGCACAGAAATACCAGTGAAATAGAACTGCTTGTTGGGAACATCTGGATACGTGAAGAGGTCATGGAATTTCTTTCCTTAAAGATGCTTAAAAGTAGAAATACCAAATGACCTGTCTGGTATAATTCATAGTAACTGGCACTGTATTATATGCATCCTGAAAGTCCTCCGCAATTACCAGGGTCTGATATCCAATAAAAGCTTAATAATTTGAGTTTTTTTAGCGTAGAAGATGGTGTTCTGGTAACAGGGAACTAGATTAAATGATCCCCCAAACTCACTCCTATTTCTATTAAAATACTGGTAAGGAAGGTAAATTTTCATCTTCGTTTGGACAAAAAAAAAAATCTGTAAAAATGAATGTGACCTAATTAAGATCACATGATAAGCTTCATTCAGTCTATCACATAAATAGTCACATGCGTTGTCCATTTTGTCTGGGTAGACTTTCTGACCAATGAAAATTTTAATTTTCTTTCAAACATCTTTATAATTTCAGCATCCTTGAATTCTATGAAGAGGCACTGTATACAGATTGCTGGAACTCAATGGAAATGTTTTCCTTTACATTGTGAAAAACAATGGACATCTTTCTTTTTTTTTTTTTTTTTTTTTTTTTTTTTTTTTTTTTTTTAAGATTTTATTTATTTATTTGACAGAGAGAGAGAGATCACAAGTAGGCTGAGAGGCAGGCAGAGGCAGAGGCAGAAGCAGGCTCCCTGCCGAGCAAGGATCCTGATGTGGGACTCGATCCCAGGACCCTGGGATCATGACCTGAGCCGAAGGCAGCCACTTAACCAACTGAGCCACCCAGGCGTCCCAATGGACATCTTTCTAATGCCTGCATTCATGCCTGCACTAAGGTATTTGCTGGAAAGACATTAAGCAACCATTTTGATCAACATGGGTATTTGTAACAAGAATCATGGAACAAAAATCAACAATAGTTTCTTTTGATTTATTTATTGCAGATGTGCAGAGCATTAAACTTATTCCAAACGACAATTTTACTGCAATAGGGGTACAATCATTATTCGCAGTATAATAGTGCACTCTGCAGGATTTCATTTCTAAATGCACGATGTGCTAATTATGCCTTTGAGAGAGACAGAAAAAGAAGGGAAAAGGAGAAAAGAGAGTAAATAAAAGACTGAGACAGCTGAGGAAAAGAAGGCACAGTCAGAAAAGGGATGTGTAGAATAGTCACCCCATTTCACCAGGATAGGAAATACTTAATTTGGGGAAGAAGGGTTCTTTTGACTGCAAAGTGCCATGTATTTTAGGAACCTGAAGTCTGGCAAAGTACAGTTCTACCCTCTAAGAAGAAAATGACCAGTAACTTCTATTATGTTATCTGAAAAAATAGATATGATTCAGTGCAGGGACTTCAAATTGGTATCATTTTTTTCTAGCTTTATGGATGTTTAATTGACAAATAAAATTAGAAGACACTTAAAGTACATACTGTGATAAGACACAAGTATATATTGTGAAAGGATACCTCCTATCTAATTAATGAACACATCCCATCACCCTCATGTATATACTTTGGTGACAACATTTAAATTCTACTCACTTAGCAAATTTCAATTATACAACACAGTGTATTCAACTATAGTTACCATGCTGTACATAGATCTTCTGACTTAATTCATCTTATAGCTGAGAGCTTATACTCTTTTACCAGCCTCTCCCTATTTCCCCTATAACCCCAGGCCCTGACAATGAGTTTTCTACTCTGTTTCAGAGTTTAATTAGGGGGGGTCCCCACAAATAAGTGATACCATGCAATATTAATCTTTTTCTATCTGGCTTATTTATTTGACATAATATACTTAGAGTCCATCGTGTTTTCATAAATGGCAGCATATCCCTCCTTCTCATGGCTGAATAATATTCCATTGTGCATGCATGCACGTGTGTGTGTGTGTGTGTGTGTGTGTGTGTGACATAGCACATTTTCTATATCCACTCATCCATCAATAGGCACATTGGTTGTTTCCACAGCTTGGCTACTGTGAATAACGCTGTAATAAACATGGGAATGCAAATATTTCTTTGAATATTTCACTTACTTTGGATATATACCTAGAAGTGAGGTTGCTAGATCATAGGCTATTTCTCTTAATTTTTTGAGGAACCTCCACACCATGTTCCATAGAGGCTGTGCCAATTTAAATTTGCAGTAGTGATAAATAAAATCTTTAAATTAATTCAATTAATTTGCAGTAGTGGTACACCAAGGTCCTCTTTTCTCCACAGCCTCACCAACACTTGTTACTTCTTTTTGATGACAGATGTTCTAACAGGTGTGAAGTGATAGCTCATGGTAGTTTTGATTTGTATTTCCCTGATGATTATTGATGTTAACCACCTTTTCATGTACCTGTTGGCCATTTCCATGTTTTCTTTAGAAAAAGGTCTACTCAAGTCCTTCTGCCCATTTTTTTAAATGGATTATCTGTGTTTTTTCGCTATTGAACTGTGTGGGTTCTTTATATATTTTGGGTATTGGCTCCTCATTGGACAGATACTTTGCAAATACTTTCTCCCATTCAACAGGGCCACTGCCTTTTCATTCTGTTGAGAATTTCCTTTGCTGTACAAAAGCTTGTTAGATATTATCATGTTTTTTCACTTGTTGTCAAATCCAAAAGATAATTTCCAAGACCAATGTCAAGACATTTACTCCTTATGTTTTCTTCTAGGAGTGGAATGGTTTCAGATCTTTTATTTCAGTCCTTAATCCATTTTCAGTTAATTTTTGTGAGTGGTATAAAATAAAGTTCCACTTTTTTCTTTTGCATGTGAATATCCAGTTTTCCCAACACTGTTTATTTAAGAGACTCTCCTTTGCCCCACTGTATATTTTAAATAGGTTTCGTCTTCAGTGTTAACTCTGATCCATTAGTGCTATCTGCCCAGAGCATGAGGAAAAGGGAGTGGCATCACAAGTGCTATGCATCTGTCATCCCTTAATAGGTAAAAAGAGTGGTGAATTGGGAGAGGATCCATATTCAAGTCTCGATCCTATTATTTTGTTGTAACTCCATACCCTGGAACAGTGTCCTATACTTAACAAATATATGCTAGAACAAAAACTCATCTAATACACATGCCTGAGAGAACTCCAACTCTGAATGGCAGTCCAGTCTACCGAGTATCTCCCCAGCAGTAGTCTCATCCAATTCTAACACCAACACTCTGGAGAAAAAGGTACTACAGATGACATGACACAGTGGAAAGAGAAGCAGGAAGGAGATAATACAGATCTGCATTTTAATCCAGGCTTCTCCATTTAGCTTCTTCATGTTTAAAATGAAGTTTAAAATAATAATGACCTTCCAATGAGTATAAGGATGTCTACTTCAGAATTTGACACTGCTGCCCCTTTTATCAGGGCTGGCCTTGTATCTTACCTTGACTGACAGACAGAAACCCTAAGTGATAAGACACCTTGCAGTTTCCACGTTCACTGTCTTAGACTCCTGAGACCATCACGCCATGAAGATCTGAGGAGCCTAGGGAAGGTTAAAAGGTCACAGATAGAAGAATCGAAGTGCCTCAACTGGCTTCAGCTGCCAAATATGTGATTGATGCTTTCTGGGAAACACCAGCCCCACTGGAGCCATCCAGATGACAGCAATTCCATGAATGATTCCTGGTGAGACCAGGAAAAGAGCCTCTGAGATTCTACATCCACAGAATCATAAGAAATAATAAGCTTATTGTTTTATACCATTAAGTTTTGCAGAGTTGTTTTACACAGTAGCAGGTATATACAACAAGAATAATGCCGACTTCCTAAGATTGTAAGGAGGACTAAATAAGATAATTACGTACAATGACAAAAATACAAGAAACCCAATAAAGGGTAAGTAGCATTATTAGCCTCCTGCTTCATAGGTGAAATATTGGCCTTACCACCACTAAGTGGATTATTCAAAGTCACACAGGTTTTAATTGTGAAGCAATGCAATACACAAATTAAAGTCAAGAACGAAAACTCAGAGGTCACTTCCTAGTTCACCACCACTCATTAATGTGAGACCTCTGCTAAGCTCTTTATCTGTAAAATGGGGCAGTAATCATCCTTTCCTGATAGGATTCATAGAGATATTGAATGTGTAACAATTAGCACAGCCCCTGGAACATAAGCATCATTTAAAAACTGATATGTAGGGGTGCCTGAGTGGCTCAGTTGTGAAGCGTCTGCCTTTGGCTCAGGTCATGATCCCAAGGTCCTGGGATCAAGCCCCGCATCGGGCTCCCTGCTTGGGAAGCCTGCTTCTCCCACTACCATTTCCTCTGCTTGTGTTCCCTCTCTCGCTGTGTTTCTCTCTGTCAAATAAATAAAATCTTTAAAAAAAAAAAATAAAAAAATAAAATAAAAAATAAAAACTGATATATAATGATTCTAGTGAAGGTTTCCATTTTAAAATATCAAGGGCATTTTCAATTGCTCCTTTAACAAAGGTTACCATTATGGCCCCTAAGGCCAGGATAGGGTTTTATTCCAGTCCAGGTCACAGACAAGATTAAGAGCATGCAACAGTTTGCAGTCAGGAAGTTCAAACCACAGAACAGTGAATTTAGGACATCATACAGAGTTAAGTGAACAGATGATCCAACAAACAGGCATAGGCAGATATGGTCTTCTAGAGTACAGCTAGGACTCAAAACTGGAAATTAAATGGGTACAAAAACCAAACAGATTAAAAAGTGAGTTTAAACTAAGAAAATGAGAATTAGCACTCAATGAGTTGCCAACAGTCTGGGGTAGACCAAAGGCTATTTGTTCCATGCCTTTTTTTTTTCCAAACATAATCATGCGCATGTGTTATTAAGAGTTGGGTTCTTTATCAGTCCAGGTTATCCAAGAACCAGATGCCAAGATGAGACTAAATGTGCAAGGTGTTATTAGGGAAATACCTAGAGAGAGAAAATAGGGAGGGATAGAGGGAATGCCAGCAAACTTGTCAATGATGCAAGTTTGACCCCAAGAGATGTAGAGAAAAGAAAGGTTTGAGAGAAGCATTCTAGACCACCATGCTCTCTAAGGAAGGAAGACCTTTGACAAGGTCTCCAGAGAGTCCTTAACCAAGGACATCAGAGAAGTCCTACAATTCCCAGGAATGGATCTGCCTTAGCATCCCTGCCATGGCCAGTCATTAGCTGGAAGCAACCATGGGAAGCATGACCTCTGTACAAGGTGGCAACAGATTTCAGAGCACAGCAGCTGGTGGTCTGCTCAATTACACCTTCCATAATTGGAAGTTTGCAAGGACCATTCACACAGCTGCCACAGCCCCCAAGAGAAAAACTGGGTTGAAAAGGTGCGATGTCCACCAGGAAGTTACTAACATGCTAGCTCACTAGTGTGTTTCAATTGTAAGAAAAGGATGACAAAAAAGAGATAACACTACGTAGAGACCTGTTCTTAGTCTAAGGAAGAGAAGGTGTCAGGGACTAAAAGCAGTTTGTCTCTGTTTTAAGATATTGGTCTTACTTCAAGTGACATCTCTTTTTGCATAATTGATAGACAAAGATCTGCCCAGAGTTGGCTGAATAGAGTGTTAAAAAGGTATTAGTAAAATTCAAATGGATCCTGCGACCTCTCTGCTAACGAGTTACTGCTGCTCCACAGAGAGACGCGAAAAGAAGCTGAATAAAAAAAAAAAAGAAGCTGAATAGATGTCTGAAATCAAAGACTCTTTATCATCACCCGTATTTCAAAGAATTCTATTTCATTATGATATGTATGGGGATTTATATCTCTAAAAGCAATCAAAGAGTTACTGTGTTCTCCAAATAAAATTATATTTTAATATTGACAACACAAACCCATTCGCAATTTAATTTATCAAGTATACTTGCACCTTTGTTCCTCCCTCCCTCCCTCTCCTACTCTACTTTTTATACTCCCCTTTCAGGCTAAGTGAAAAGTTGCACAATAGCCAGATAAAACCACGTGCTAATTTATATACTATCCTGTTATTTCTACTGAGTTGGGACATTTCATTCCTGTATTTATCAAGAACTTACTATGTGTTCAAACCCTTCCGCTAGGTATTGGTGGAAATAAAGAAGATCAAACCAAAGTCTGATTCCTCAACAAATTTCCAATCGGTACCAAAGCTCCTTGAGGGCAAAGGATTTGCCTTCTAGCTCTAGAACCATCATATACTGTGGTACAGGTTGTTCACTGTCCAAAGGTGCCTAGCCAGTGGAGTGGGGGTCTGAAATTACCCAAGCTCTGTTCATCAAGCTATGCAATCTTACAAAGAAGTATGTCTTCCAAGAGAAAGCGTGTATTTTTCTACTTAGCACAAAGTTGTGAGACTAATGGTACCCTCAAAATAGCTCTGAATCTTGAGTTCAGTCTGCCACACCTAGCTGGAACACAATATTGAATGAGTGAAATGATCATGCATTAGAAAATGCCCTGTATATGCTATTATCCAAATGCATGGTACAGAAGATAGCTTCTCTTAGAGATCAAAATATGAAGAAACTGCTATAAGCCATGTCATTCTTTGAAAACTATCTTTGTAGCATAATCAATTCTCAATATATACACTGATGATTCACAGTAGAGATAACTGAAAAGGTCAGAACAAAAGAAACTGTAGGCTTTGAATGTAAATTGGATGACTTCTGAGACTCAGCAAAATATTACTGCCATAACGCATTTTGCTCATTCTCATATTCAAGCAGATCTGTATGCTCTAATATTGAGTGGTAGCCAGAAAAGCATGTCCTAGATTAGGAAGATGAAGTCTAACTGTGGACAAATGCTTGTCAAAAATCAATCTACCAAAGAAATGAATCACTAGCTAATAAGCACATGTAGTAAAACGGGCAAGAAAAACGTATTCCCACAAAACTCCAGGGAAAGGTTGGTTGGCTACACTAGACTTTCTCCAAAAAGAAGCAAGTTGAGCTAGAGACTAAATGAGTCTAGAGGTGGGGGACGTCAACGATAGCATAAGATATGGAGCCAACAGTGGTAGATATATCAATGACAATACACCTATGTAGGGAAACCCTTATCAAGAATCTCTGAAATGAAGCTAATACCACGTGGTTGTCACCTTACCACAATTACTGTTATATGTACAATCTAAATGAAAGAAAACATGAGGGGCTCTGTAGGACATTGTAAGAACTTTGGCTTTTATTATGAATGGGACTGGAAGCCATCAGAGGGTTTTAAGCAGTGGAATATTATAAATTGGACTTAAAATGTAAAAAGTTCTCTGGCTGTAATGTGAACATTTAACTGTAATAGGGCAAGAGGAAATGTATTATGTGAAGGCTGCTTCAGAGATCCAGGTGTGATATGGTGGCCTGGACTAGGGTGGTGACAGTAGGGACAGTGAGACGTACTGCATATAAATATGGTATATTAGGTATAACCCAGTATAAGTGCATTGAGTTAACAATAACAAATTTTAAATGAACTTATACGCAGTTGTAGTTGTGAAGCCACCCCTCTCGATTCTATCGTCTTTTTCTCCCATACTCCTCAAAACTGGAGAGCATTATTGCCCTTGCCTGAGAACTTACTTGAGCCCTTAAAAAGGAAGTTTCAAGGCTTTTCCAGATTTTTCACACTTGAGAAAACAATGTAAAACCACTTTTTTTTTTTTTGCCATTTTATCCCCCTCAACAAGTCAGAAAAGGCATAATTTGGAAAAGGTAAGATGAGAGAACAAATGGAAATAAATTAGCTCAGCTCTGCATTATGATATATTGTCCAAACCAGGACAATTTTGAGGGAAAATTTAAAATTGTATGATTTTTTAAATGATTTACTGACTACAAATTGGTTTCATTATATTGTTGGACCTTTAATTTTACTCAAAATAATTTTCAAAATGTAATTCTTAAAATTTAAATGTATTCATATAAATGCAGATAAAACAGTATCATGATAAAACATTACTGATACTGACATCATAAGCAAAAAAAAAAAGTAAAAGTAACGAGTAGAATATTTTGGTGGAGATTAATCAGTTTCTTAACCATATCACTGAGGTCTGGCAACTGATACTTACTTGTCTTAAATTTTTTTTTTTCAAAATACTCTTATTGTTTAACTTTCGCCCACTGTCCTCAATGTTATATTTTATATGTATGAGATTTTAAATTATTGACCTCTTCAACTGACTCTTCCCTAAGACTATGTTTTTAATTGAGAAAAATCACTCTCTGAAGATGTTGAGGTGTCTTTTAAGCTGAGAACAACTTCTCATAAATGGATGTTATTTTCCATTCTAACTTTTTAGCCTATTGATGTGTAAGTACCTCCAAACAAATATTTTTATTAATACTGTACTTTTGCTTCCATTTACTTTTCTTAATCATCAAACCTCTGTGATTTTTCTTTTTGGTTATTTTGTATACTTTGCCAAATTTAGATATTGCAACTTTGTAGGCCTTTTCAATTTCATGTCATCTTAGTAGAGAATATAAATGTTTCCAATAAAAAAGTGTCAAAGTATTCATCCCATCTGTCAAGATATTCCAACGTGTAATTATCAAATTTCCAAATGAAGTCTTTCATACTAGTGCTTCTCAAATTTTAATATAAATACAGATGCCCCAGGAATCTTATTAAAATGAAGATTATGATTCAGTACATCCGGGGTGGGTGGGAGGCTGCATTTCTCAAAAGCTCCTAGAATCATCGTCACCACTGCTGCCTAGGACCAGACTTTGAATAGCAAAGCTTCAGTTTGGGCTTCTATCGTTTTATTTGTTCAGTTTTTCCTTTCCTTTTTGAGAGATAAATTTCACAAGGTCGTCTTCTTTGCAAGCTTGTTAAATACTTCAGAAGCTGCACTTTGGGGATATTCATGTTACAGATTTTGATTAAAGATTTTCAATTAATTTTGGATAAAATGCAACCAAATATTAAACAACTTACTTTAAAAAAAAAAAAAAAGCAGCCACCATAAAATCACCACCACCATAAAACATTTAGTTTGTTTTATAAAGCTGCTCATTACAAATTCAAACATTTCTGGAACTGGGTAACTTAGAGAGGTAAGCATGTACTGCCATGCTGAAGACGTTTTAAAAATTTAAGGCCACCTTCAATATAAAATAAAGCTATAATTCATTTATTCTAAGTGGATATATATGACAATATTATTTTGATATCTACAGCTTCCATTTTGATTAGCATAATAGTATAATTTGTTTAGATGCAATTATACATTATGTGTGCACAAACAATTTCAAGTACATTTCGGCTTCATAGCCTCTTAAAAAGAAAATTATTTTTACCACCACACTGTGTGTCACTAAAAACTATGTTATTTTCTCCACAAAATATTTTACATTAAATGTTGACATATGCAAATTTATACTAGTATTCACAATACTGTCAGATGTTGTAATTTAGAATAATTTTGATTCCATTAATTGGAATTTAAAAATAAGTTATTATTGAATTTATCTAAATTCATTTTCTATTTGCAGCATTTGTTGACAGAGGAAAAGAAAACTGGCGTCATTTAAATGACGAAAAAAGGGGCGCCTGGGTGGCTCAGTGGGTTAAACCCTCTGCCTTCAGCTCAGGTCATGATCTCAGGGTCCTGGGATCGAGCCCCACATCAGGCTCTCTGCTCTGCAGGGAACCTGCTTCCCCCTCTCTCCCTGCCTGCTTCTCTGCCTACTTGTGATTTCTCTCCTCTCTCTCAAATAAATAAATAGGATCTTTAAAAAAAATAAATAAATAAATGACGAAAGTTCTTTGCAAAGTTCTGCTAATGAAGCAATTATATTAACTATTAATTTATTTTTAGTGTATTCACAGGGAAATTTGAAATCAACAATGAAAGAAACTAATTTAGAACGATCATTTGATCTAAATGAAGAGTCATGCTTCAGAGAATGAAATGTAGGTTTTAATTATTGTCAAGAGGGTAGGCTTCTTGAAGTAACTGTTAACTTTTAAAGGGAAAGGCTGATACTTCTTTAGCATATTTCTAACTCCTGGTCAAATATTCATCAATATCATGACAACCCCCTTTGGGAATAATTTTCAACAAAGTCTCATGACGCAGCTTCACATTCATCAAAATTTTAACCAAAATTCCCTTCTCTTCCCTTCTCTTATTATATTTACCCCCCCCCTTTTTTTTTTTGCTTTAGCTCATTGCAGTCTAGAATTTATTGCAAAATGAAAAAGCATAATGAAATAGTAAGATAACTTGTAGTGTTACCATAGGATAAAGGACAAAAACCACTGTAGCAACATTCCAACAACTATTTCCCATACATATTTCACCTATCTTTAACCTACAATTCTGCATGTTTCCCAGTGTCTGAATATAGCGGCCTAGTGCTTTCTGCATCCAGCATCCCAAGGCACCACAGCAATTCACCAAGTAGCCAGCAGAAACAGTAGCAATAATCAGTTCTTCCATCACTGCCTAAAAGGAGGTGTTAGCTGTCCCTAGCTTCCCCTAGAAGAGTGCAGTTTGGTTCACCAACAAGCACTCTTAATGCTGTCTTTCAAAGGAAGGAGAGAAGGTGTTACTGGGCATTTGGAAACAGCCAGAAAAGAGAAACAGTTAAATATGAAAAATGGATCAATGATGACCTATATGTTGAAGTAAGAACTGTGTTCACTGTACATGCATCTCATATTGACATGGCAGAACCTAGGAGTAGAAATGAAATCCACCAAATGCACAGTGTTTATTTTAATGCAGCCATCAATAACATTATGCTTTAAAAAATGAAAACTCTAGGACGAATGCCAAATGAAACTGGATACAATGATTAGAGCCATAAACCATGACTGCCACAGGCAAAACATGAGGTACAGTCATTCTAATTATTTTATGAAGTCCTATCCCTACTGTAAGAAAAACCAATCTCTCAACTTATTAGGAAGAGTTAGGAAACATTTCTCTTATGCCTTAAGGATTTAGATGGAATGCAGTATCTTTGTTTATAGGACAAATGTGGCCTGCAGACATTTTGCTGGCTTACACAGACTTTTTTTATTTGAATTACTTGCAAGAAATTAAATTGGGAAATTTCATGTAGAATTGCAGTTTTGAGAAGAGGAAGATCTGACTGTATTTTCACTCAAAATCAGATATAATGTCACAGAGCCATGTTTTCTTATAAACGCAAAAGAGCACCACTTAGCTTGTATCTGAAGTGAAATTAATACAATGAAACGGTACCCATGTTACACAAATATGCTACCCCCTGGAACTGAGCAACTTCTAAGGCCCCAATATTTACAAATGACACCTTTAGAAGAAATAGCTAGCCTTCAGTTTGCCACAGTCCCCTACGAGATTCAATCAACTTCAACGCACGGCCATATGAACAATGGAGTTTTTTACCTCTAGTTTGGACTATATGCTTCCTGAGAGTTCTTTCTTTTTGAAAGGTGTTTGTCTGATTTTATCATTAGCTACAGGACAACCAAAATAAGAGATGAATCTGCAAATCTTACTGGTGGAAAATACTCAAAGGGAATTGTCTTACACCACCGTATACTACTGTATGGGTGTTCAGTAATAAAGCCACCCATACCCCATTCTCTTTACCACATTATTCAGTAGGACTGTAGAGACAAGGGCCATTGGTTCTGTTCTGCTGAAAACCCTGGAGCCATTATTCCAAATATTATTTTAAGCCAAATAATTTAAATGTTGGTAGATGTGCTCCTTGTTGTTAGGAAATAGCGTGAATAACCTGAAGCCCAGCAGATATTATAAGGAAGCGGTGGTCCCGGAAAGAGATTTATGTGACAACAGGGATACAGTTAGGAATAGAAAACATTCCAAAGAAACCCCCCATTCAAAATCAACCCTTATCCCTCAAAAGTTGAATTTCCTGGATGTCTCCCACTATGGGAATAGCTGTATTTCACACTGTTTTTTCTCTCTCTGACATTATAACTTCCTTTAGTTATTCCAGATTTTTAGTAAAGTTAATTATACCCATAAAGGCTTGCCCAACAATGTTTTGGACAACAAAGCGGGGATAAAGGCCAGGGCGATTTTCTGGTGCCCAGGAAGAGGGCCGAGCATACCACTGTTGGTTGTGAATGGCAGACCCAGTGTGTTCACCAGGGAGACCCACGGAATACATGACTTTAAAGAGTTGCAATCTCGTGAATAACTCATGACTCAAGAATACAAACGAACCCTTCACATTACTGAATGCAAGAGGAATTGCAGAAACAGAACAGGTAGCAGGAACACATACACATTTATATATAAATGCATATAAATACAGGTAGAAATAGTTTGGATTGCAAGTAATTCCTTTTGAAGGAAAGAACTGGTTCAAAGATACTGGGGTCTTTACCTTCTCCTTGCAAAGTTTCTGGAGACTAAAGAGTTGCACCTTGCCTCTTCCCAACACCAACACAGCCAATGGGTGACAACTGCGTGCTCCAACTTTGACACCGTAAGCATAGCAATAGTCATTCTCATTGCCAGCTTAAAAGTACACCCTTGTTTAAATGGCTGGAATGCATCTTGGCATATATGTTATTCATATACTGAATAATGTCAATACACAGCTTGTTAAAGCTGACAATGGATGCTCAGATGTCAAACAGGAGCAGAACGCAGCCTTTTTCCTGACCCAGGTTGCTTAAAGATGAAGTGTGGTAAATTGGGCATGTCTAAAATGGAGCTGTCAAGCTTAAAAGGTTTAATATTAAATCTTTCCCTACAGATCTCAAACAGACTACTATAGCTAGGCACTTGTACTTCTCTCGGGCTTCAAGCACTTGAAAAAATAAAACTTATTAAGCTACTAAAAATGCCCTGTGAGGTAAAGGGGCAAGTGGAATTATTACATGACCCATTACTTCCTTCTACATTGCCCATGTGATTCTATACAGGTTTCCTTCATGGTTTCATCCTAAGGATGCAAGTAAGTTTCCCTTTGAGGATTAGCTTCCCCTGCTTAGTAACAGACTCAATAAGCACTGTGTTGAGGAGGAGTCTGAGGCCATTTCCAAGCTAAAACTGGAGTATCACAATCCAAGCAGGTCAGGGAGGTACAGGTTGTCAATGTTGACAGAGATTCCCTGCGTCAGCTGATCACTGAACAGAGTATAGCACAGATACATTGTTTCTGTCTCTATTCAGGGTCATTAGTAAACTGGTGAGCTGAGCACCAGGCACTGAAGGATGCTCTGAGAGCTGCAGATCACAACTTCTAAAGCAGAAACATTTGATGTAAAGAGAAAGGGGTAAGAGGCCTATGTATCTAATTTGGGGGAAAAAAAAAAAACAACTAGCAGCATTTCTGAGGTCTACCTGGCAAGGTATTTCCATCTAAGAATAGCTTATATCCAATTCCCTTATATTTCTTATGTTTTTTCCCCCAACCTGGAAACTGTTTTTGTTCTAGCCTTCACAACCCACTTAGCTTATCTTGTGTACTTGGAAAAAATCATCTCACTTGATTCTGAGAAAGTAGTCTGGATGTCAATTCTAGTTCTCATGTGAATGGAAAGATCTTTTGGAGTACAGATAGAAAGTACAGAGAGTGGTGAAAACTAATCTCCTGAACGACTAAGCAAGCAGTGAACTGCACCTCCAAAAATGATGGGTTGAGCCCTAGATAAAAGAAAAAGCATGCCTTCATGTATATAATAGGAGAATCTGGGTAAGGACAGAATTGATTGGGAGAAAAAATGAATTTCTTTCAATAGGCTCTGTACGTTTTTCTTAACAAACCCCATCTTGACTGAAAGAGGCTGCATGGTTCTGGAAAGCATACCACACACTGAAGCCTGCACTTATGCCTGCAGTCAGCCTAGCACCAAATGCACACACACTGAGACAAAATCGATGTATCCTCACTACACCAGCCAGCCTTGGTGGTATCTCTGGCTTTCTCTTTGCATACTGTTTAAATTACTAGTTGACTTGCCAGGAGGCAGTAGTCTTGCTGCATAATTCAAGTCTAGATTTCTGGAGATTACAGATTGCTCGGAGTCATATCAGCATAATCAGCACACAGCATCCAAATTTCCACGCTCTGATGGTGTTTCAAAACTGCCACCCTACCTCTCTCCCGCTATATTGCCACAGGGCAGTGATGAGAGGGCTGTGAGGGAGGAAGGAAGGGAGGGAAGGACTAAAACTGTTTCACAAAATCAGTAATTCCCTAGCCTCTATCATGGTTTGTACCAAAGACATGTACGAATGGCACCATTATTTCAACAGAATCTTCCTTTAAGTCAACTCACTTGGTTTACTTCACCCTAAGAACTACCACGATAGCACAGATTTAAGGGATTAAGTAACATTTTTAATGCTCAAAGCTTTAATTGATAAAACCAAAAAAATGTGTCCACACACAGCCCCCAAATCATCTTAGGGGCCTCCTAAGTCACACTTTGGGAAATTGACAACTGAAAGAAATCCCAGCTGAGAGCTGCTAGAATCTCAGACAGAGCCCAAAATACCCACGCTTGAGCTGGATGGAAAAGGCAGGAATAGAGAATACTCACTGCAGACTCACTCTTCTCATCTAAATAGACCCTCATTTCTCTCCACTTTCCCACATCCTTATTACCAGCAGTAATACTGGTCCTGGTATTTTCAAGTACCAGCAGCTGTGAGAAGAAATGTAAAAGGGGAAGAAACAGGAAGAAAAAAGAAAACATATCTGACAACTAAAAGGGAATCTGCTTGGGTTTTCTGCTGTTGCTGCATTTTGTGGGTTGAAAGGCTAATATCAAAATATTGTGGTTATAAAAACATCATAATTATAGAATTCTGAATCGTGTTTGTCATCACTCCATGCCTTTGTCTTTCTTTCTTTTAATCTCCTTAATGTACCATAATTATGTCTTCAGCGTGGGTCAATTATCTCTGAACTGAAAAACAAATTACCATCATTACCTCTGATTATTCTTCCCTTTTCTTTGATCCTATTTTGTTCAGAAACCAGAATTTTATGTTCATTCAGTCCCTCTCTCCCCTAGTTGCATAGTTGGCAGGACTGAGATACAGTAGAAAATCATTCCACTGCCATTTCCAATATTACCCTCTCCCTTCATCCCCTTCCTTCAAACATTTCTGGTGCCTACACATTACCAAAATATGTTCAAAGGACCTTATTACCAACATAGCTCCTAGCTAACACCATCTTTTAGGCCAGGCACCCCTTTAATCTTTTACTTCCCCACACTAACTCCTTTACTAAATCCAAATTAGTACACGAAGACCCATTCAGACTACATTAATATCTTAAAACAGTGACTGCATCCTACCGTCAATAATCCAAAAATCAATGGGCCCCAGGACTTAAGTGACATAGAAAATTAACAAGGCTGGACTGGAGCAAGGATCCATGAATTCTGAAGGACCACTCTGCTGTAGTTACAAAAACTAATGAAATTAGCATCTCTTTTGGTTGGGAAAGGAAGAAAGCCAGAAAGGGAATGAGAGAAATTATTTTAAGAAATAGTACTCAGAAAATGACACTTGAGAAATAGAAATATACATGTTGTCTTGAGGAGGCTTTTCTAGACAGGTGTCCAGAAGACTAAGAAGCAAGGCCATGTGTTTTTGCTTTCCCTTTGTGGAAAGAGGATGTAAATAAGGGATGGGGTAGCCATAGTGATTCACTGCTCTGGGCTGTCTTTCTGGTTATGGGGCACCAGGCATCATGATGATTTCTCTCACCTCATACTGACAAGCCGATGGTGAAATGGCAGAACATTCTTAACACTTAGCACACAGACTCTTGGTATTCAGGTTTTTTGTGCAGCAAAGTACAAGCGGGAAAGGGGGATTTACAGCAGTGATTTCCTCTAACTCAAGCTGGCTGGAGCCCTGGTGTGTAATCAAAATCTTCAATTCTACCAAATCTTTGTTTCATCTCTGCATTTTATGAAGTATTTTTCCTATGCTGATTATTCCCTTTCTCTGTACACTGACTCTATGGTGAGGGGGTGGGGACTAAAAACATAGCCCACTCTGTTTTTAAGACTTGCAAATAAGAACAGTTTGATGTGTCGCAGGAACAATGATAGAACCCTCTAAGTCTTTGACTAATATAACCATTAGATTTGGGGCAGGGCATGGAAAAACTATGGTACTGGAACAAAACTGAAATACTTCACCTTTTAGAAGAATAGCATCAATTTCCAAAAGAATCACTTGTTAATAATTGAGGCCATGATGACAGAAATAGAGATCAGAACCTCAAGCGAGGACTCTCATTTGCCTTGCCCTAGCTGAGTGACTTGGAGATCTAATAAACTATGACCATCCCTACTCCAGCTCTATCAGAGGATTTCTTTTTTTTTTTTTTTAATTTTTTTTTAATCAGAGGATTTCTGTGAAGATGCTCAACACTGAAACATTGTATAAATACAAGATGCTTGCTATAGCCTGAATGTTTCATTAAATCCTGATATGAAGTTTTTGAAAGGTCATTAGGTTATGAGGGTGGAGCCCTCATGATGGGATTAGTGCCCTCATAGGAGACACCAGAAGGCTTGCCTCCTCTCCCTTTGTTCTCTGCTACCTGAGAATACAAAGAGGATGGTGATCTATAAACCAGGAAGAAGGTGATCATGCTCAGATGTCCAGCCTCCAGAGCTGTGAGAAATATTGGTTGTTTAAGCCACATCTGTGGTAATTTGTTAAAACAGCCCAAATGGATTAAGACCCTTTATTTTTTTTTTTTTTAAAGATTTTATTTATTTGACAGAGAGGAGAGAGATCACAAGTGGGCAGAGAGGCAGGCAGAGGGAGAGGGGGAAGCAGGCTCCCAGCTGAGCAGAGAGCCCGATGCGGGGCTCGATCCCAGGACCCTGAGATCATGACCTGAGCTGAAGGCAGAGGCTTTAACCCACTGAGCCACCCAGGTGCCC
>CM053619.1:23806645-23827359 GCA_028646535.1 Procyon lotor | reverse complement strand
CAAACCATAAGAGACTCCTAGACTCAAGAAATGAACTAAGGGTGGCCGGGGGGGTGGTGGGGTAGGGATAGGGTGGCTGGGTTGTGGACAATGGGGAGGGTATGTGCTATTAAGTGCTGTGAAATGTGTAAGCCCGAAGATTCACAGACATGTACCCTGGGGCAAATAATAAATTATATGTTAATAAAAATTAATAAAATAAAATAAAATAAAATAAAATAAATTTTCATGTGCTTAGGATTAAATGACAGCCTGTGTATGTATTAATACTTTAAAATCAAGAGATCCCTTCCGGAACTCCATTTACGGAGATCAGAAGATGTTCAACAGAGATCAGAAGATGACCAACATACATGTGCACCTGTGCAAATGAAATCTTGTTGGAACAAAGCAAAAGAAAATACACTGTCTCCTTTACCCCAACATCACCCCTAACTCAGACACGTGTAGTCACTACCTTCCAGAAACTTAACATCTACCTCACTCCTTCTCCTGATTAGGTACTGATATTTGAAAAAGACCTCTTTTCATACCCAGATTGTGGTGGATATCCTTTGGTGGAAATGGAGGAGAACAAGAATTTGAAATTCGAAAGGCAGTGGCCTTGTGATTTACATCACATTCCCACAAGGGAAACACCAGAGGCAGCCGGCAGTGGGGAGCAAACACATGGTATTACAGACTGAAGCCAGAGGATAAAGCGTTTTGTTTTCCTTGGATTCATTTTTGCTATTGTTGATGTTGTTAGGTCCTCTAGTAGTTAAGGCTATCATGAACAGCCACTGGGGAGTAAGATAAGATCCCAGCTCAGTATAGCAAGACCAAACCCCCAGATAAACCTCTGCTAGAAATGGCAAGTTGGATGGGAAACTGTGCACATCAAACTCTCCTTGATCTATAAATCTGAGAAAAGGATTCAATCACTATTCAAAATGATGGCAGAAATAAAAAAAAAACAAAATTCCCACACTGTCTCCTCACAGATTATCAGAACAGCACCTACCCCATTCAAAAACAAGTGTTTCTAATTCTTTAACTCTTTGAAAATATCATAAAGTATTAGAAAAGTCCAACAAATAATAGGCCTAGGTGGAAGATAAAAGATATGTAACCACTGCAACCTCCACTTTTATTGCCACTTACTAGGCGTTAGGATCTAGTATTATTTTTTACTTGATGCTGAAATGTGTTTCTCTCCCAAAATTATCAAAGCAGTGGGAAACTACTTGTCTTCCTCTTTTGCCCAGCCAATTTATATTAAGGATAAATTTGCCCACATATGGTACGTCTAATATGTCTCACCATGGAGCATTTCAATTTCTAATTTCATCCAAGCTTAAAATAAAGACATAGGGGCGCCTGAGTGGCTCAGTTGGTTGGGCAACTGCCTTCGGCTCAGGTCATGATCCTGGAGTCCTGGGATGGAGTCCCGCATCGGGCTCCCAGCTCCATGGGAAGTCTGCTTCTCCCACTGACCTTCACCACTCTCATGCTCTCTCTCGCTCAGATAAATAAATAAATCTTTTAAAAAAATAAATAAAAATAAAATAAAGACATAAATACTTGTAAACTCATCCCTTTGATCTTTGCAAGTGAGATAATAAAAGCAAATTCTAATTCTTCAGAGGTCATGTACATCAGCCTTTTCCTAGCTTCCTTTGATTCTGCCTTATCTAGAATCCTTTGGTTGAATCTGTTGGAAGAATCCAGGGACTGGATCCACAAGGACTAACTTGTCAATTCACAATAGGGTAAGATATAAAATAATCGCCCCAGTTCTGGGTTCAGGATGTGCCACCACACCTCCATCTCCTCCCACCACCAACCTCTACTTACTACCCGTTCTCCCCACCATCACTTCCACCATCTCTCCTTGTCTCCCTCACCATCATCACCACCTCTTCTCTGCTCCATCCTCCCCACTAATTCCCTCATGACCTCTCACCTCCACCACTCCCATGTCCTATTCCATACTTGACCAATACTTTTTCCTTCTTCTAGGCCTCATGGAGCTTGGAGATAAGGCATGATCTGAAAATCAGGACCTGGAGCCCTTTCCCTCCCTGGTTTTCTTCTCCATGCTGAGTTTCTATGGACTGCCAATAACTTTGTAAACATGGGTTCTCTCACCCTAGAACTTTAAGAGCCCACTGCAGAAAAGATGCTCTTCCTACCCTCTACAAATGTGCCACCTCTTTTCCAAACTAATCTCTGCTACCAATTCAGATAAGTAACCTCTGCTTGCTTGGATACTTGGCTGCTCGTTCATTGCTCTCCTCCAAGAACTATCAAAGAACCTCCCCATTTCCCTCCCAAATCCAGTCTTCATATCCAAGCCCATTTCTCAGCCTCTACCCTTGCCCGATTCATTGTTCATTCCATTCTTGTCAAATTTTTGTGTCTAGATGCTCCACATTATACCAAAGTCTTACAGAATTATAGTAAGTCACGTTCCTTGTTTCTGACTTGCCTTTCTTAGGTTCCATTTCCCTCTAGGGTCATTTTACTTCAAAATTTAAGTCTTGTTTCCAGCAATAGGTATCTCAGATTTGAGCATATAAAATACTACCAGATCTAGCTTTTTGTGTTCAATTGTTATAAAGAATGGGACAGACACACACCAGATTTTTTGAGGATCAACTCAAAGTATTAAGATTTTAGATTTCTTCTGGTGTGCTGGAAATTTGAATGTCCCTAATATAACTCCTATAGAAGAAGTAGTGCTGAAAGTCTGTAAGGTTTCTGGAATTTGAGGTAAGATTCATGTGCCCTGTGTTCTTGCTCAAGAAGAAATAGCATCAGTTGCATTCTTAATAAGGAAGCTCCATTATTCTCAAGAGTGTAAATTAAGACAAGCTGATTGCCAAAAAGAAAACATACTGAATCAGTTCATATGACAAAAAGCTAGTTCAATTTCCAATACTATAAAGAACAATAACTTGGATTTGGTTCAAGGGTGCTACAATCAGTTTGCTACCAAATCAACAATTACTATAAAAGAATACATGAAATTAAAATGCAAGGAAGTGGAGGAAATTAAAATGCCAAGAATTCTTTCTTCTTCTTCAGGTTAGACCCCAAAGTTTTGTGATCTAGGAACACATAAAGTTTGAAGGACCAGGAGTCATGAACTGAGTGAAAGGTCAAAGCAGCATACTCAAGGGTCTATCAACTACCATATCAAGAAATTCCTTGCTCTTCCACAATGACTTATTTCCCTGTTACACTCATTTCTGTGTCAGAATTAGGAAAATGCCTTCAGCATCCAAAGACACATATTCAAAAAAAGACTGCAAAACAGACTAATCTGATTAGAAGCATAAGAAATAAACTCTGGCAAACTTAAAGAGAACAGAGAACATGATTATCTGAAAGATTTCTTGGATAGCTAGCATAATCAATGGAAAGGCTACAGAATTAGGATCTGAGAACTAGACCATGGGCAGCAGGACCACACTAAGACATCCAAGTGTTCACGCTAAAATGAAAAAGCTCTAAATATGTTTCTGTGTGGCCACTGCACCACCAATATCAGAAGAAAGAAACTCAAATAGCCAACATTATCATATGCTCTAACATGCCCACTCCTTGGAGGGGAGAGAATTAACATATTATAATATACATTAACATTTGATAATCACACTGATTTATAGTGTCACCTAGATCACACATACTCACGGAGAAGTTGTTACTGAGCGGTCCCTGGGTGGCTCAGTCAGTTAAGCATAGGTCTTCGGCTCAGGCCATGATCTCAAGTCCTAAGATGGAGTCCCTGCAGCAAGCTTCCTGCTCAGGGGGGTCTGCTTCTCCCTCGCCCTTTGCCCCTCCCCCACACTCACGCTCTCTCAAAAAATATCTTTTTTTAATAAGCTGTTACTCGAAAGCTAATTGGAACACTATTACAAAAAAAAAAAAATGTGGGCTGGGTAATGGATAATGAATTGCTGAATAAGCAAGAAATATCTATTACCTAGCCCAATATATTTAAGTAAGTTACTTCATTATTTTTCTGTTCAAATGCTCTTGGGATGGTGATTCAGCCCATTCGAAGGTGTTGTCCTGTCTACACAGACAATCCACAGCATTCTTGCAACAGAGTATTCAGGAGAGGAGATGTGCTAATGTAGCCATGTTATTTGCTCTGCCCTCGTGGACCATGACTCTGAAGAAAACCAAGTGATGACTGCCATTCCCAATAATAAATTCAGTGCTTGTCAAATTTTATCAATATTTTAGCAATAAAGTTTGAGGAATCATTCTTCTTAGAAGGTTTCTCTACTTCACTAGAGTCCTCTAGAACAAGGGAAAAAAAAGTCCTTAACCTCAACCACGGATATCCAGGTATCTTCCACCGGCTACTCAACTCTTCCTAGAAAGTCTCTTGGAATTCAAGACATGTTAAATCTGTCTTGAGGCTATAAAGGATAAGAGAGAGAGAGACAGGAGAGACAAGAAACAATAAGGAAGGAGATGCACATCTACTACCCATTTGGGGTACAACTGTCTCACCTACACTGAGACAACCACAACAAAGCAAAATTATCAGTTGTTCTGTCCCACACAGTACACCAAGTGACTGATGTGACTGATTCCTTTAAATGAAATTCATGGGGCGCCTGGGTGGCTCAGTCGTTAAGCGTCTGCCTTCGGCCCAGGTTAGATCCCAGCGTCCTGGGATCGAGCCCCGCATCGGGCTCCCTGCTCCGCGGGAAGCCTGCTTCTCCCGCTACCATTCCCTCTGCTTGTGTCCCCTCTCTCGCTGTGTTTCTCGCTGTCAAATAAATAAAAAAAAAAAAAAAAATCTTTAAATAAAATTCATAAAATAATCAAGTGTACTACTGACCAGTTTGAGAATTTAGGCTGGGAAATGACAGGAAGATTTTGGAACCTAGAGAAAATCAGACTGAGATTTATATCCTTATTCCTCTATTAATAAGACAAAGGAACATAATCCCTCTGAACCTTATCTGATATCTATAAAGTGACTTTATCACTTTAAAAAAGTGACTTTAATAAGGCCATTAATTTATTAATAATTTAATAATTAAATATTATTTTATTAAGTGACTTGATAAAGCCACTGTGTAAGTGACTTTATTTTCCCCCTATTCAGTGAGATGGTATTTGTATAGTGATTTCTCCTTCAGATGTGCTCAGTGGTGCTCTTTCCTCTCTCTGGTATAATTAGAGGGATAAAAATCTGGTACACACATATATATCTCCTCTTCTACATTTCTTCACTCATTAAACGAGCATTGGTCAGAAGTCTACATTCTGCCAGACACTGTTCTGGAAACTGGGCACATCATGATAAATAAGACAAAGTTTCTTCCTCATGAAGCTTACAGACTGGGGGAAAAGATAGTAACAAATAAGTAAATAAATATGCAATATAATAGAGAAAAATAGTGGTGAGGCCATAAATCATGACTATATAAAGACAATAGTTAAAGATGGTTGCTCTTTAAAGGTGGTTGCTCACCAACCTCCCAGGGGTGCCTGGGTGGCTCAATGGGTTAAGTCTCTGCCTTCAGCTCAGGTCATGATCTCAGGGTCCTGGGATCAAGCCCCGCATCGGGCTCTCTGCTCAACAGGAAGCCTGCTTCTCCCTCTCCCTCTGTATGCCTGTCTGCCTGTTTGTCATCTCTTTATCTGTCAAATAAATAAATAAAATCTTTTTTAAAAAAATAAATATGGCTGCTCTGAAGGGTAACATTTGAATAATATGATTTTTTTAAAATGACTTTGTATAGATATGGAGAAAGATCATCCAGTTAGAGGCAACAGCCCTAACGTAGCAGTAAGCCTACTATTTTTGAAGGACAAGAAGGCAAGCATGAATGAAGCTTGGGGAGAGTAGAATAAACTATTAGGAAAGATCACAAAGCTGGCTCTTGCCAGATCACACAGGGTCTTGTAGGGTCGTGTGTGGAATTTAGATTTTATTCTATTATAATGAAAAACATGGCAGGGAGAAAGTCTTAAGGAAGTTAGTGAAAAGATTTGACTTAAAAGAACCATACTGACTGCTATGCAGAGAATAAATTATTAAAGATCGTTATCATGCCCCACACTAAAGAGATTTTAATTTCCATTCTAATTACACTCTTCTGGCTACAGTCTAGGTTATCTGTGAATTTCTTCAAATGCATATTGAACATAAAATGTTGAGTGCTGTCTAACCAGTCCCAAGTATTATGAAACTATTTACCTGTTTTTTTTGTACACTGTACATCTATCAACAAAATCTAAGGTCATATTCACTTTTTAAAAAGTAAGTGCAGGGGCGCCTGGGTGGCTCAGTGGGTTAAAGCCTCTGCCTTCAGTTCAGGTCATGATCTCAGGGTCCTGGGACCGAGCCCCACATCGGGCTCTCTGCTCAGCAGGGAGCCTGCTTCCCCCTCTCTCTGCCTGCTTCTCTGCCTACCTGTGATCTCTGTCAAATAAATAAATAAAATCTTTAAAAAAATAAAATAAAAAAATAAAAAACTGCATGTCAAGATGAGTTATAAACGGACTCCCACTTGAAATAGTTTTAAAACTTGGTTGGCAAAATATATGAAACAGAGTTTCAGACATTATATGTTAGATAGTACAAGAAAATGATCTCTAAGAAAAGAAAAAACAAGGTTAAGTCCTATAATTGTTCCAACTTACTACCTGCAGAACTTACACTGAGTCAAGAAGCTAAATTTGGGAGTCAAGTCAAGTCAAGGTGGCAAGAGTTCTCAGAGCAAATTAACTGAGAAGAGAGGGCAATTGGAGAGAAGGAGCCCTGGAGATCTGTAGAGTTCCCCCATGCAGTTTCAGCTGAGAACTTAGTGCATGTAAGCAAGAAAACAACCTAAGCTCAGGGAAAGAAGCATTTAAGAGAATTAGAGGGAATAGTCTCCAGAGGTCACATGAAGCCAACAATAGTTTGTGTTCCACCAGGCAGAGTAGAAGAACCATGCATAATGCATCAAACACTGGGTAGAGTATCCAGAAGGATATTGGGTCAGAAGCAAAGGAACACTATTCTTAGACTAAAGGTTGCTCTCATTTCACCTTAAAATCTTTAAAAGCAAACCTAGATCAAATAATTTCTATGTAACTTAACTGTATTTCAGAATAAAGCCAAAAGAATTCAAAAGGGAAATTATAAAATACTTTGAACTCAATGAAAATTTTAAAATATTTTTTAAATTTTTAAATATTTTTAAAATTTTTAAAATTGGTGAAATACAGATAAGAATGCTTAGAGGGAAATTTATATGCTTAGCATTTATATATAATAGAAGAAAGGCCCCAAATCAGAAACTTTAGCTTAACTTTAAACACTAAAAGCAGACGACAAAATTAAACCCAAAGTGAAAAGAAAATAGAGATCAAGCAGAAATCAATGAAATAGAAAATATGAAAGCAATAGTGAAAATCAATTAAACCCAGAACTGGTTCTTTGAGTAGATAAACAAAAGCAGTAAACCTCTAGCCAGACTAATTAACGGAGGAGGGAAATAAAGTCACAGTCTGAAAGACAATAACTACAGATCCCACAAATACTACAAGGATAATAAGGAAACATTATGAGGGGCACCTGGGTGGCCTAGTCCTCAGTTGTTTAAGCATCTGCCTTCAGGTCAAGTCATAATCCTGGAGTCCTAGGATCCAGCCCCACATCGGGCTCCCTACTCACCTGGGAGCCTGCTTATCCCTCTGCCTTTCCCTCCCATTCATGCTCACATGCAAGTGCTCGGTCTCTCTCAAATAAATGAAGCAAATCTTAAAAAACCCAAGCACAAATTTATATATAGAAAAGAAAATATTATGACTTTTATGCCTATAAATTCAATGAGTTAGATGAAATGGGCAATTTCTTAAAAGACACAAGTAATTAAAATTCATTCAAGAAGTACAGAATCTGCACAGCCCTATACCTACTAAAGACAATGAATGTGTAATGCACTACTGGGTATTTACCCCAAAGAAGCAGATGCATTACAAAGAAGGGCCACATGTATCCCAATGTTCATAGCAGCAATGGCCACAATTGCCAAACTGTGGAAAGAACCAAGATGCCCTTCAACAGATGAATGGATAAAGAAGATATGGTACATATATACAATGGAATATTATGCCTCCATTAGAAAGGACGATTATCCAACTTTTTTATCAACATGGATGGGACTGGAAGAGATTATGTGGAGTGAAATAAGTCAAGCAGAGAGAACCAATTACCTTATGGTCTCACTTACATGCTGAGCGGAAAGAAAAACATGGAGGGCATTGTGAGAAGGAAGGGAGGGGTGAATGGGGGGAAACCAGAGGGGGAGATGAACCATGAGAGACTGTGGACTATGAGCAACAAACTGGGGAGGTCGGGGGTAGGGGTTGGGCGAGCCTGGTGGTGGGTATTGAGGAGGGCACATATTGCATGGAGCACTGGGTGTGGTGCATGAACAATGAATCTTGTAATACTGAAAAAATAAAATAAACATATTTGAGGAAAAAAAATAAAAATTAAAAATTAAAATTAAAAAAAAAAAAAACTTTTCCACAAAAGGAATTCAAGGATCAAATAGTTTCATTAGTGAAAGCTACAAAACATTTCAAAGAAAGGATGCTGAGGTGGCTCAGTCAGTTAAGCATCTGCCTTCAGCTCATCATGATCCCAGGGTCCTGAGATGAGCCCCATATCATGTTCCCTGCTCAACATGGATGCTGCTTCTCCCTGTGTGCTCACTCTCTCATTCTCTCAAATAAATAAATAAATCTTAAAAAACAAAATTTACAAAGAAAATAATTCTACATAAACTCTTCCAGAAAACTGAACACAGGGAAATAATTCTGGCCTCATTAAAATAAGTTATAAAGTATCTTTAAACCAAAATCAGGGGCGCCTGGGTGGCTCAGTCGTTAAGCGTCTGCCTTTGGCCCAGGTCGTGATCCCAGAGTCCTGGGATCGAGCCCCGCATCGGGCTCTCTGCTTGGCAGGAAGCCTGCTTCTCTCGCTACCATTCCCTCTGCTTGTGTTCCCTCTCTCGCTGTGTTTCTCTCTGTCAAATAAATAAAATCTTTAAAAAAAAAAAAAAAAACCAAAATCAAAGATAACAGAAGGCGGCAAATGAAATATGAAATATGAAATATGAAAAAACCCTCATGAAATATGAAAAAAAAATCTTAGAGTGTTAACAAGTCAAATCTAAAAACATTTAAAAAGAAAAATTCATAATGACCAGGAAGGTTTATCTCAGAAATATAAGATTATTTTAATATTTTAAAATTAGTTAATATAATTGACCATATTAGCAAACTAAAAACAAAGACCATGATCATCTGAATAAATGCAGAAAAAGAATTTGACAAGATCCAACACCCATTCCTATTAAAAACTCTCAGTAAAGGAAGAACAAATGGTATTTCCTCAAGCTGATAAAGGGCATCTATAAAAATCCTGTAGTTACTATAACCCTTGGGGTTGAATACAGAATGCTTTCCCCATAAGATCAGGAACAGGGCAAATGGTTCTCTATACTCAGCCCTTTTATTGTTTTACCCTGTTACATTTTACTTAAAGTTCCAGTTGGTACAGTGAATCAGGGCATCTAGACTGGAAGGGAAGAACAGTCTTTATCTGCATATGCCATGCTTACCCAGGTTGAAAATCATATAGAATCCACAAAAACTATCAGAATTAATGAGGACAGCAAAATTTCAGGAAAAAAGCAAAAAAAAAAAAAAAAAAAACCTCAGTTGTATTTCTCTATGCTAAACAATGAGAAGTTAAAATTGAAAAATATCATTTAAAACAGCACAAAATATGAATTAATTTACACAAAATGTGTGTAAGACCTGAAAACTAGAAAACAATACTGAGAAAGATTAAAGACCTAGAGAGATGGATGTATATTGGTGTTCACAGACTGGATGATTCAGTATTACTAAGATGTCCATTCCCCCAGATTGATCAATTGATCTATCAATTCAACACCAGTCAAAATCATAGCAGTCTTTTTGGTTGAAATTGACAAATTATATTAAAACTTAATGGAAACAAATAGGACAGAGAATAGCTAAAGCTTTGAAAAGAGATTTGATTTCAAATCTTATTATGAAGCTATAGCAATCAACATTTTGCATGTGTGCGTGCGCACGCAAGTGTGTGTGTGTGTGTGTGTGTGTGTGTGTGTGTGTGTGTGTGTGTGTGTGTGTGGTCAATGGAATTTTGACCACTGTACAAAAGCAATTCAATCAAGAGGGAATAGTTTTTACAATAAATGGTACTGGAACAACTGAACAGTTATAACAAAAAATAAGCCTTTACCTTACCTCCCACAAAATACAAAATTTATCTAGAAACAAATCCCAGAACTAAATTTGAAAGTGTTAAAACTATAAAATTTCTACAAAAAGACTTGGGAGAAAATCTTCACACCTTGGGTATGGAAAAGATATCTTAAAGGGCACAGAAAGCACAAACTATAAGAGAAAAAAATGAATAAATTGCATTTCATTAGAATTCAAAAGTTCTGATCGTCAAAAGACTTTGCCATAAAAATGAAAGAGCCACAGAATGAGAAAAAAAAAATTTGTAAAAAACCTGTCCAACAATGACTTGTGTTTAGAATATACAATGAAGTCCTATCACTCAACAATAAACAACCCAATAAAAAATGAGCAAAGACTTAAATAGATGCTTCACCAAAAATTATCTAGAAATAAATATGTAAGATGCACATCACTAGTCAGCTGGGAAATGCAAATTCAAACCACAATGAGATACCACTACTAAAATGGCTAAAATTAAAATGACTGAACATACCAATATTCAGTGAGAATACAGAGCACCACAAAGTCTCTCTACACTGCTGACGGCTAAGTAAAATGATACAATCACTTTATACCTCTACCATATAGCTCAGGCATTCCACTCCTATCCAACAGAAATGAGAGCATATGTTCACATAAAATTTTGTATGTGAAACTTCACAGCAGCTTCACTTATGAAAAGCAAAAATTGGAGAAATCCAATGTCCATTAACTACTGAATGAATAAACAAATTACGGCATACTAAAGGGCAGTAAAGGAATACTTATACATGTATATACTACTTATACATGCATCAATATGGAGGAATCTCAATTATACTAAGGAAAGACAGGAAAAAAAAAGAAAAAGAAAAAGTATATACTCTATGATTCCACTCACATAAAATTCTAGGAAATGCAAACTACCTAGTGGCTAAAGACAAAATGCAAGTCAATTATTGCTTTGTGGCCCAATGCATTTTTGTAAATGTGCCATGAGTGCTTTAAGAAAATATATACCCTCTAATTGGAATATATAGTTCACTTCTTTTCACTAAAGTTTGTTAATTTTGTTGTCCTATATTTTTTTTTCTTCTGACCTACCAATCACAGAAAGACACTTGTTAAAATGCCCATCCTACATCTGTCAATGTGTTAACTTTTCCCTGTAGTTCCACTGATTTTTTATTTATATATTTCAAAGCTATATTATTAGTTGCAAGTAAGTTTATACCTGCTACACCTTCCTAGTGAATTTTTCCTCCTTTCATTAGGTCAGAAAACATTAGGGATCATAAAGTCTATTTTAATATTAGTAAAGCTACATTAGCTTTCTTTCCCTTCATTTCTATATATTTTCCCTTTCTTTTACTTTCAATTCTTTGTATCCTTATGATTAAGTGGGTCCCTTATAAACATATATCTAGATTCTTTTTTTTTTTTAATTTATTCATTTGAGAAAGAGAGAACCTGGTGGGGAGGGGCAGAGAGGGGGAGAGAGAGAGAGAGAGAGACTTTCAAGCACACTCTGCACTGAGCATGGAGTCTGACACAAGGCTCGATCACAAGACCCCGAGATCATGACCTGAACAAAAACCAACAGTCAGATGCTTAACCAACCTACTGTGCCACCCGGACATTCCTAGATTCTCTTTCATTTCAATCTGACAATCTCTGTGCTAACTACTGAACTCAGTCCATATATATTTATGGTGATTATTTGCACATTTTATTTCTATTAATTTTGTACTTTGTAGTTACTTTGCTTTTTCTAGTTTATTTTTCTTATTCTTTTTATTTTCTCTCCTTTTCTAACTTAAATTTCACTGATCAGGTTTCCTTTATTCTTTTATCCCCACTACTGGCTGAAAACTTAAATAGCCTATTTATGTAGAGGTTACCCTTAAAATTCCACCCTTAAAGTCAAAAGCTAATCAACGCTTTTATACATTTTCTGAAGAACCGTGAAACATTTGAGCTTTAATCATTTAACCCCAACTTATGTTACTTTTGTCCAGTATTTTAGTTCCACTTTGTTTAATCTTCTCCCCCATTAGAGATTATTTAGATGCATCTATATCTTTATAGATTTCTTTGATCAGTACTTATTCTCAAAACTCAGTTTGTAGGTTCAATTTTCTTTTTCCTGAAGTATATCTTGTGTAAGTTCTTTTTTTTAGTGAGGATGAGTGGTAAAATCCCTTCACTTTGCTTTTCTGAGGATAACATCTTCATCATAGGTATATGATGCTTCACATCATATTATTCTCACAGTAACCCTTTAGGTAGATTTCATCGTTAGGTTACAGATGAGGACCTATCACTTAAAAGATTAGCTTACTTCACCAGTGAGTAACTGATGAAAGCAAAACTCTACATAGCAACTTGACCCTGAACCTCAAAACCTTAATTTCCTAATGCACTAGGAAGGGAGTCAAAGTTGGGGTAGGGATGGGCAGGAATGGGGGGGTAGATGCAGGAGTCAAGCAGTAGTGACTCCCAAGGAATGAGAGTGCTAAACAGCAGCTGTAGCCCCTGGAGGATACGTAGGACATTCCTATGCCTCAGTTTAAGTTTTGCTTTATTTGGGTTTTTTTGAGAAAAAAGAAAAAGTGAAAGGCTATTCATTTCAAACTTACACTTTCTCAGAGTAGGCTGGCTCTCAGGCTATTCTACAAACCCCCAGTAGAACACACAACTCTAGCTTCCAAATGAGCCCTCAGGGCGGGTGATAATTCCATAAGCCTTTTTGGTAATTACGGAGTCTTCAAGCACTACTTTTCTTTCACCTTGTCTGATTTTTTCCTTTCTTTGGTCACTAGGAACTTGTAGCCTGCTTTGCTTAGAACCTCCCCTGGTTTTCCTAAAACACTGATATTCTATTACATGTCTATTCTGTGTACTGATGAATTCCACCGACTATACTATAATCTGAGAAGAGATCAGATAAGAGGTATAGAAAGTGAAAGGAACTCAGATACTTGAGTTGCATGTTCTAGGTTCTCTATTAACTCTGCTGACGGTGACATCTGGAGTGTATCTTAACATTCATCCTTTCCAACATTTGATAGGAGCCATCTGTAGTCCCAAGCCCCAAGCTTTTGTTCAAGCAATTCTATCCATCCAGAATTCTTTGCTGCTTCCTCCCTATCTGGGTAAATCCACCTGCTTTCTCAGAGTGGCCCAATACACAGCTCCAACTTAGCTTTCCTTCTCCAATCCACAGTGCTTCCTCCTAAAGCTCCAAAATTTCAGTTCCAAGTACTGTCTATTATTCCTATCTTTATCTTTTCTTACCCAGTAGATTATGAGATCCCCTTGGGAAGTGAAATATTTCTTTGTAAGCCTTTAAGGTAATTGCACAAAAATGACAGCATAGTGGAGACCAAAATAAATTTATGCTGATTAAGTGACTATGTCCTGTGTATAAACTACAGCTGTTAATACTGATTACCACCCCAAGATATGTGAACATGTGGAATAGAGAAAATAGGGTTTTCAAATCAAATAGAGGTAGGGTCAACTCTCAGATTTGATTTAGTATACTGATGAGTAGTTATGTAATCTTGGGCCATTATCTCATACCTCCAAATCGGTCTTCATTTATAAAATAAACTTCCAAGGATCTCTGAGGATTAAACGAAATTATGTATGTGAAAGTGGCTAGCATTGGATTGGGACATAGTAGAGACTCTAAATGTGTCAGTGTTTCTTTTATCTCCAAGGAGAAAGATTTCATGACAAATAAACTCTCATCATCACAGGCTTGAAGAAATCATTGTATGCAAAATAAATGCTCTTAATTTCAGTCCCCAATATTACAACCAAGCTTCTTGAAATATAAACCAATGAAAAACTAGGAGGGTTTGTTTAAATACATAGATCATGTGTGATAAACTAAAATTTGAGAACCTTGGATATAAAATAAGCTTTTACTGAACAAATTTCATCATAATCGAGATTCTGATACACCAGCTGGACAAAACCTCTTCTCATAGGATTCTATCTTGAAACTGATTATTTCGTGTGTCAACAAGGGACAGTTCCTTGGTAGTCACATGATGAAATTCAATGCAATAGTGTGAATTAGTGAATTCACATATCTATATGCATCTATCACAGATCTATATGCATATCAACATGGATCACTCTCTAAAACACTGTTAAATGAAACAAGTCTCTGAACGTTCACATAAATCTTGCAAAATACAAAAGAGTATTCCATACTGGTTTTAAGTTTTCATATATATTGAAAATAGAAACACAAGGACTAGAAAGATTCATGCAAACTTTATAATAAGGACTAACTCTAGGTAAGGAGAAGAATGGAATTCTTGAGATTGATGTCCATTTAAGAGAAAGATCAGAAGTAAAATACTAAAAAGTAAAAAATTGTCAATTTCACAATAATTAATTTCCTATCATGACTACATGGGTGTTAGTAATATTTTCCATTTTTTTCTATTTGGTTTTTTCCCAATCAGAAAAAAAAATAGTTACTTGAAGTTTAATGTCTCAAAACATTATGAGGGAAATAAAACAGCTATAAAGCAATGAGTGACAGAGATAATATAACAACATAAAATAGCAGAAGAAAAACTACAAGTCACCTGTGCTTTCTATAATTACACTGATTGAATTTTGTGGTTATTTGGGGAAAGGAGGTTCAATTCCCACGTGTAACACTGATCCAAAACAGTAGCTTGAGGTTTCAGGGGCACTTTGCTATTGATAGGCATGTCTTTTAAAAGGCTTTGGGGAATAACCTTTCCAAGACTCATCCCAGCTCCTAAAACTTTCAATCAAATTACATACAAGCAGAGCCACCTGAACTGTACCATTACCCCATCCTGTAAGTAACTCTCATTGATGTCTAGCACTTCATAAACCAGGAGACAGCATACTGTAAGAGATCTAACAATGAGCCCCTATGATGGGCCATTTACTACTGCACTGAGCATATGACATACATTATTCTCGTTCTCATGAGGTACTGTACCCATGGGACAGGTGAAGAAAGGGACACTTATGAGATGAAGACCCATAGCCAAAACAGGGTGGCTGCAAAGTGTCATGTATCTGAGTCCCCACAGAAAACATCTCTCTTTTCTCCTGTTAAGAGGAAAAGTATGTAGAGTTAAACAAGAGCAAAATAAATTATGTTGGAGGCAGAAGAGCAATTATTTGTGTCTTAAGTGGTGGGAGTGTGGTTACCAAAAGGTAGAAAGCAGATTGCCTGTGGATGGCTGATGGTAAATTTCCATCATTCTTAATTACTATTCAATTACATCCAATATGTCTGCAGCAATGATAACATTGACTGGAAGCTAAACAGAGGGTTCTGCCTTGATTGATTCTGCCTTATCTTGGAGCCTCCAGCCCGAGAGTTCACCTCCAGCCAGGCCCCAGGCAAAAGCTCACTAATACTCCTGCCATGCACCTGCCATTTCAGCTCAGCTTTGGTAACCAGCCATGTAACCAGTGAGAGATGGTTGATGAAAGAGATGAAAGGTGATTTGCACTCCCAACATTCAACATTCCAAAGCCCCTAGTCTTTTCTGCATACCAACTGACTTTCCTGTTTAAACAGCAGCCAACGGGAGAGAATCTTAATTAACATTTGCCTGTGGTGAGAAACTTCAGGAAATAATCTTCTGGGATTAATCATAAACCTATTCCCTTTTATGTAGTTCAGAGTTCTCTATGGGATACTTAGAATCTATGGGATTTCTGAAACATTTGATAGGAAAGAAACAGCCCACCTCGGTTTTCCCAATCTCTGCATTTGCCCATGCATGACTGTCTCACTTCACAGGAGGCAGCTGAACGGATGCTCATTTTCTAATAAATTCTTAAAGAAATAAAGACACGGGGAAACTGTGACACAAGGGCTTGAGGTAGTCAGCTATGACGACTGCATTCCATTAGCCCTTTGAGACTTTTAATAGAGAGAAAGGCATTAACTCAAATTGCAATCTGTAAATGGTTCCAGTCATGCTGCCTAAGTTTTGGATTCCAAATACTACGAGGAAGCTTTGCCACTAAGTTTGTCAATTAATTCCTCAAGCCCAAAGGGGATTTGAGAGAAGATTAAGCCATATGCTACTGATTCATTTACACTTAACTCAGCAATATGTTATTTAGAGAGTAAGATTTGGTTAGGGGGGAAAAAAGGCAGAAAGAATCCTTGAAGTGCCTTTTTAATACCATTAAAGATTTATTTGCTTCATAATAGTAGAGATTATTTTCCCAAATGTAATTCAAGTCTAATCTCACTTAACACCTTCAAAGTAAGGTGAAGTTGGAAGAGCTGAATTTCAGCTAACTCTGTGCTCAACACACACTTGGGAAGATCAGGTTACTGAGTTGAAGAAAGGCAATCTATAGAATAAGAGCTTAAGGGAAGGGCTGATGACATTACATTTACTGCTCATTTCTCGCCAGTGTTTTCTCCCTTCCAGTTTTTGGTGGGAGTTATTCCATTTCATCTGATTTTTCCAGCTGTTATGGGCTAACTGTTGGGCAGAAGTCAACATGGAAAAAAACCTTTCAGTACATTCTCTTGTTAAAAAAAAAAAAAAAAAAGCACCAGTCTCCACCATCTTCCTTTGATTCACTTTGCCTTCTACCCCATCTCCCTCCACATTCCAAATGGTTCTCAAGCTTCTGAAGGCCCAAGGGGAACTGTTGACAGATTGTTCTATGGTTGAAAGAAATTATGCCAAGGGAAGAAACCCCACATTTCTTGACATTAAAAAGCCTAAAATGTCGTTTTACAGATTTTCAAAATAAGAACTGTTACCTACAGGACACTATAATGGGTACCATTTGGAAAGATTATGGCTCCACCAATCACTATCTTCCTAGAAGTTGGCTGTTAAGAGGGCAGAGATGGCACATCAAAAGTCTTCTTCCAAAATTTATTTATATCTCCTCTCTATAGACAGGACGCTCTGAGGTGACTCAGAAACATATGCAAGAGATTAAAATGCATAGATGAGGGGCACCTGGGTGGCTCAGTGGGTTAAAGCCTCTGCCTTCGGCTCAGGTCATGATCTCAGGGTCATGGGATCAAGCCCCACATCGGGCTCTCTGTTCAGTGAGAAGCCTGCTTCCCCCGCTCTCTCTGCCTACTTGTGATCTCTCTCTCTCTGTGTCAAATAAATAAATAAATAAAAATTTTAAAAAATATATTTAAAATGCATAGATGGAATTCTGGAATGATAGTGATGGTGGTAACCATCCTAAGTGTGATTTCCCCTGAATTTCTCCATTAAAGAAAGCAACTAAAATAGAAAAAAAAAAATACACAGATAACATCCACAATAAAACTATGTAACAAAGGGTTATTTCTATGAACCCCAAAATATAAAGACGTGGGAAATGATCACATAGAGTCCAAAGACCCTTGTGATATCAACATCTATATGGGAAGAAGAAGAAAGCCACCAGATATCATATCCACCTGAGAACAGAACCACCCCAAGATTGCCAACAGGGAGTCCACAGGCTAGTTGAGGACAACAGCAAATGCTGGGAGGAGTTGGCATACTTCCTCGCAGTCATCCGGGTAACAAGCCACCTGTGGAGAAGTCTGAAAATACTGAAAGAAAACATGACCCTATCAACTCTTAAAACTAATGCACTCCCTTTTCCCGGACCAAGCCCCACACTGAAGAGATTCCCAATTGAACAGGGGAGGGATGACAAGTGTACAGGAAAAATAAGACCCGGATAAAAGGGGGGAGAGCACCAGAGGATGCTGCTCTCAGAATGGACAACATACTTCTAGAACAAGAAACCAACGCAGCAACTCTAGAGACATGAAACTACCATAGCTACTTCAACCCAACCCTTCTGCCTGGACAGGAAAGCCAGTTCACATAAAAGTGAGCAATCAAAAAGAACGGAGGTAAAGCGCTGCTAAGAAGTTCTCATGAGAACTAGAGAGAAGACGGACAAATCGCACCCTACAAATAAAAAAAAAAAAAAAAAAAAAATACACCAGAACAAGTCTGCAACACAAATCACAACTGTGGCCTGCTCTCTCAAATAAGCCAAAAGGCAAATGGATATACAGAAGTACAGTGTAAAAATAGGTGAAATAAGATGAACTCAAGAAAAACTTAACTGCCAAAAATCATTGCAGAAATGAAAACTAAATTAGAAAAAAAAAACACAAGAGCAAATAAAACACAAGAGTTAAAAAAAAAAACAGTAACAGGTATAGAAAAATTTTTAACCAATCAATACACCACTGTTAGTTTTCCATTATTACGTATCAAATATTCCCCAAACCTAGGGCTTTAAACAATAATGATGTATTATCTCTCATGGTTTCTGAGTATCAGACAGCACATCCATGGGATAATTTCTGCTCTGTGATGTCTACAGCCTCAGCTGGGAGGATCTGAAGGCTGGAGGCTGGGTCATCCAAACACTCTTCTCTCATATGCCTGGCAGTCAATGCTGGTTATTTTCTGAGTGCCTGGCTGGGTCTTTTGGCTGGAACACCTGCATATGGCCTTTCCAGGTGGCCTAGGTCTCCTTGAAACTCAAAGGCAGGATTTCAAGGACAAGCATCCCAAGAGAAGGCCAGGAGGAAGCTGCATTATTCCTATGGCCTAGGCTCAGAAGTCGTAGAGTATCCCTTATTTTGTCATCCACTAGCCAGTGTAGTCACAAGGCATGACCCGATTCAAGGAGAAAAAAGACTGAGTCAGCTTGCAGAGAACAGTGCCAGTCACATTGTGTAGAGTACACATGGGATGGAATAAATATGTTTTTCTTTGGAAAAACAACATCTTGACACAAAACCTCTAATACAATTTCTGAAGTAGAGGCAGCTAGGTGGCTCAGGCATTTAAGCTTCTAACTCTTGATTTCAGCACAGGTCATGATCTCAGGGTCCTGGGATCAAGCAATGAAGCAGGCTCTGCACTCAGTGGGGAGCCTGCTGGAGGATTCTCTACATCTCCCTACACCCCCATGCATGTCCTTGCAAGAGCACACATGTACTCTCTTTCTCTCTGATAAATAAATAAATCTTGGGGGGGGGGAAGAATTTAAATAAACCAATATGATGGAACAAAACAAATACTGCAAACTTTATTGAAGCTAACTTTCCTAAAAGTTTCACGTAAAAGGCTGGGGGGGAGGGGAGTGCTGACATTATATTCTATCAGGGTACACAACTAGTTGGGGGAAAAAAAAACAATCAACCCAAAAGAACCCAATATGAGATTTTCTAGTAAAGTTATGTAACTATAAAGAAAAAGAAAAAAATCCTTTGGACAATTCATGCAAACCAACCAATTCACTTATAAGGGAAATAAAATTAAAGTGTCATCATATTTTTTACACCGGTGCATTATCCCAGATAACAATGGAATCTTATGCTAAGTTAGCAAAGAAAATGTGAGATAAGAATTTCACACACAAATGGACTTTTAGTTATAAAACTCAGAGAAACAATTATGAGCATGCAAGGATTTGAAGAATATAGCTCCTCTGTGCCTTTCCAGAGGAATTACTAGAGAATAAGACATTCTAAATGAACTCGGAGACACTGACATAAATACTGGTGGAAGATACATTCTGTAAAACACACATAATGACTGTGACTTTGTCAGTCTATCACACAATTAACAGTAGTGTTAATTGGCATAAATATAACTTAAAAATATCAGCTTCCATACTTCCAAACATGAAATGAAGAATGATGATATACCCTTGAACTTTTGTGGCCTGAAAAGAATATGAAAATCCTGCCATGAAAGCACAGGTCCTTCATTATAATTATGACTGATTTGTGTTGTGTGATTAAGATTCTAAAGCCAATATTTATCTAATTTATTAGGCTTTCTAATTAAAATAAATAGTGCTTTCACAGGTATCCTGAGGATTTTTAAATGGCATAGGTCATAATGTGACTACCTAATGTGGTACTGAGGTCTTGTCAATGGACTCAAATTGACAACAGCAACTAATTAATGTTACCGCAACACAGTAATAAAGCCATATTTGACTGTTTTTTAATTGACTCAACAGAAGTTTTCTCTAACTGCCCTTAGTTGGAATGTACAAAAATATTCCCCGTTTCTTCACATTATCCCAATACTGTACCTAAAAGGTATAACTGTGCCTATTTTTAAATAATCCTGCAAACATATACAAAGATATTTTAAAAGGAAAAACTGAGATGTCTGTAACAATGTCTAATTTTATAAGCAATAAGATCAATAGCAATGCCTACCTAAATTCATAAACTTTTCCAATTTTGAGTAAGAGAAAGGAAACATATTTACACTGGCTGTTCCCTCTGTCCTGGGCACTCTTCCCTCAGATATCCACCTGGCTCACTTACCTTACCCCTTCAATTCCACTCCTTCTAAGTGGGAACATCCAGCAGCACCTTTTTTTTTTTT
>CM053619.1:23788658-23800590 GCA_028646535.1 Procyon lotor | reverse complement strand
CTTGTCCCCTCCCTCCCTCCCTCTCTCTCTCTCTCTCTCTCTCACACACACACACACACACACACACACACACACAAATAGAATCTCTTAATCAGTTTAAAGTTCCCAAGACTAAACCAAGTTACAATGTGGAAAAGCAGTCCAGCTACACACTAGGTACAGGGATAGTGGACTGAGGTTATCAAAGAGCCATGACTGATCCACTATGGGGCTGTTTCCTCTGCAGATAATCCAGAGTTGACTAACTTGCAGCAAGGGCACAAGACAGCACCTTGCACCACCGTTACCCATATGGTGGAAAACGAAGGTTGCTTGTGCCAAATGCAGATCCAATTAAAACTTGGAAAGGTTGCTCCGTTATCACATTTGCAGCCATAATTAAATTTGTGAACTGAGAAGAGCTGCCAAGTTTGCCTCTCTGCTTTGGAAGGTGGGACATCTGTTAACATTAGTATGGACATGGAGCATGGGGAGTAAGTCACAAAAATTCTGCTTCAAAATGAACATTCAAAATAAACTATAGTTTATTTTAAGGCTCTGAACACTAAGCCTTCTATTGTTTAATATGCTTGTTTGCTGGTTACCTCTTCTAATTTGTGATTTTTTTTTTTTTAATATAAATGACTTTCCCCTGCCACTGCTCATTTCCAAAGTCAAGGTTTTTAGGGATTAATATTCACATCTGATCACAATTTCAACAAGGAAGTTGATCTACACTCAGAATTAAGCAGCTTTAAGGAGGACTCACAATATTTCCTATGGAGCTACTAGACAGTGCTGGAATTCTATGTGACTTGAGTCAACCACCTACAGAAGGCAGCAAAACTGGAGGGCTTGGAGCATGTTGAGCCAATTTTACTTAAAACTTAAGTAACTTTATTACTTAAAATACTTTTATTTTAATAAAATTGATGTATTTGCATAACTTGTTACAGATGACATAAATGTTCACATTCACAAAATATCTTAAACTCAACAGCCATCTTATGTGGTAGTTACTTGTACTCTTATTTGGCAGGAAAGTAAGATTCGGAAACATTAGGTGAGATGCTAGTAATTTCACACTCAACTTGTAGAGAGAAGAGGAACAGAATGCTCTACATATATGTATTTCCTTTATAAGCTACATAAACAGGTCAATAGTGTCATTCACTCCCCCACCCCCCACATAAAGAACTAAATGTTTTCATCCAAACAATTTTTTCAACATGATGACAGTGAAGTCCACTTTCTGGCTATCAGGATGAAACGTAATGTGAACCAAAGCCATGCTCTCAAAATAGCATTGACAAATCCTGCGTTGGACTATGCAGAAAACCAGAAAGCACCTGGGCCCTAACATGTACAGTGCCAAAAGGGGAAGGAGGAGAGTGTGGTAGAGCTCTAAGCTGGGAGCCCTAAATTCTGGTCCTTATGGCACATCGTTGGCCAAAGTACTGCATTCATTTGAGCATCATTTCCACAAGAGAAGTTATGTGGCTGGAGGAGATTACCCCTGAGATCTTTCAGGCTTAAAAACTTCAGGACTCCTGAAGGACACCGAGCTGCAACTGCCACCTTATATTTTCCTGATGTACTGTCAGATCTGAGTTTGAATGATGCTAACCTCATGCAGGTTTCACACTCACCATTGTTTCCCCTATAGTAAGTCAGCCTACAAACTCTCTCACAAATCACAGTACATCTTAAGTGATGATAAACCTAGGCAAGGGACCAAACAAATTGCCTTTGTGGTTAATGACCAGAGACCATAATGCAGCAATTTATAAAGAAGGATTCTCAGAAGAGAATGTTATCTACTAGGCCTGAACAGGGGATTTTAACTGGTCGTTTGGACACAGGCAGGCCTGGTCTGAGGACCAGCCAAGAAGGTCCTTGGCTAAGCACTGCAAAGAAATAAAATACGAGGGGCGCCTAGGTGGCTCAGTGGTTTAAGCCTCTGCCTTCAGCTCGGGTCATGATCTCAGGGTCCTGGGATCAAGCCCCACATCAGGCTCTCTGCTCAGCGGGAAGCCTGCATCCCCCTCTCTCTCTCTGCCTGCCTCTCTGCCTACTTGTGATCTTTCTCTCTCTGTCAAATAAACAAAATCCTTACAAAAGAGAGAGAGAGAGAAATAAAACATGAGCCAGCAGAAGATGAAAGAATTTAATGAAGGTTTAGAGAGTGCATGTACCACAGAGTATCTGGGAGACTCAAAGGAGAGAAGGTCTCATCTTTACTGGGTGTCACAAGTTTTTACTGAGGATTGTGATAGGGTGTATGTGTCTTCAAACATCTAGGAACCAGTTAGAACAAGAACACGAGGAGGGCCCAGGGGACCTTCCTAAGTCAATTATTCCTTGAAGTCAGGAGGTCTTGGCATTGTTATGTCTAGAGTCAGTGGTCTGGAATGGGCCTATGAAGTCATTCTCACCTGGTCCTTTGTTAGATGTTATCAATTCTAAAGAAATCATTACCTCCTCATCCCTTACAAGGAGGACACACACTACGCATTCCGAGCCATGTATAAAGTGGGGGTGCAGGTCCTAGCAAGCACAGAAGCAGGAAAAGGAGCAAAAGCAAGGTTTTTTTTGCTTTTGCAGAAAAGCAAAAGCTTTTTTTGCTTTTGAGATTGGTGGCTCCCTATCTCAACTTTAGATGAAAGGTGGCTTAAATATGGAAAAAGAAAACTGAGATTTTATAACTAAAATTCAGCACTCTTACAGGCTTGCAGACTGAATTCACCATATAAGATTCGTGAGTTCTAGTATTAACTTTATATATACACACACATCTATTTTATATATAAAGATACGTTTAAATACACACACACACACACACACACACACACACAATGTAGGAAGATGGAAACTAGAAATCAGGAGCACCTGGGTGGCTCAGTTGGTTGGGTGGCTGCTTCAGCTCAGGTCATGATCTGGAGATCAAGTCCCACTTTGGGCTCCCTGCTCTGAGGGAGTCTTCTCCCTCTGACCCTCCCCTGTCTCATGTTTTCTCTCTCATGTTTTCTCTCTCTCTCTCTCTCTCTCTCTCTCTCTCTCTCTCACATATTAAAAAAAAAAAGAAGAAAATAAGAAAACTAAAAATCAAGAGCACTACAGAATACTTTGAAAAGTCAGAATAATCCAGAGACCTTAACATTTCTGACCTAAAAGCAGAATGTTTTAAGAGTCTGTAGTCTATGAAGGATCTTCACATACATGGTTTTGTTTGATCCTTACTGCAACCCTGTGAAGGAAGAAGAAAGTGTATTTTTCCCATTTAATAGATAATGGTAAGGGCAAGCATTACGGGTTGTGCCCAAAGTAACAATTAAGAGTAAGAGTTCTGTTATGCATTTGAAGCCACCAGAGCACTGTCAAAAGCCTACAAAATATACTTCTCTTCACGTGGCCGTTTCAGATGACCACCAGAACTTAATAATTCAAACAGCCCCATTACCCACCCCAAAAGGCAACCAAATAAAATAACATTCAAGAGCATACATATCAGTAGCGACCATGTTCAGTCTTTCTCACTCACTTGCCAACTGACCAGGGCAATGTAACAGAGTAGCATTTTGGTCAGAATTTAGCTTGTTACAGGAAAAACTGTTTCAAATATTTGTGAAATAACAAAACCACATTATGACGAAAGGAATCATTTTTCCTTTTAGGCATTTTCTTCCGGTTTATTATTATTATGTGTTAGTAACATTTATATAGCAATTATAGTCAAGTGCAATTCACGAAGAAAAATTGTTATAGTATTATATGAACTTTTTTTTAGGATTTTATTTGACAGATCACAAGTAGGGAGAGAGGCAGGCAGAGAGAGAGGGAAGCAGGCTCTCCACCCAGCAGAGAGCCCCATACTGGGCTCAATCCCAGGACCCTGAGATCAAGACCCAAGCCAAAGGCAGAGGCCTTAACCACTGAGCCACCCTGGCGCCCTGAACTTGACTTTCTAATTAAAGTCTTATGACAGATAATCTGTTGGCCTCCCCACATTTTACCTAGCTCACTCTAACAGCCCATCAAAATTCGCTCAGTTCTGGTATCATTTTCTGACCTCCAAGTCTGCTTTTCCATCACACATTTATTTGGTAATTTTCCATCTACCCCACTGGACTCAAATTCCTTGATGTCAGGAACCTATCTTTGTATCCTGGTCTCCTGTCACTTTTATTTATTCTCAGTATGTGAGAATAAATGACAGACAGAAGCAGGAAATGAAAGCTATGATCCAGGTTAACATACTAGAGAATGCACCTTTAATATAATTCACTGAATTATTTTTTGAGCTTTTTGGCCAATACTGCAGAATGCCCAACAGAATCTATACTTCAAGTTTAAATTAAATACAAACTGCTTCCTCAGGAGTGACTCTCTCAAAACCAGGGGCTAGACAGGGTTTCCAGGAACCATCTGGTCCAACCCATACACAAAGACAAGCGAGTGTCTAAATAATCCAGCAGAATTTGTTTCAGTTAGAGCTTCATTTTTTTTTTTCTCTTGAAACTGGAAAAGACGGCAAAATCTCCCTCTGTAGAACTGGTTTCCATCCCAAAGAAACCTGCTCCTATGCCCTGACCCTTGAGAGTGTCCCTGGAAAACTACCACTTACATAAATTTGTCTTTTTTCATATTTTCTTCTCCATTCTCCCATTCGCATAATCTCCTCCTCCCTCACACACATTTTCAACTACCAAACAGAATGTCCATTTCACACTGCTCAAAATCTCGGTCTCATTTTTCAGTGCTAAACCGATACAGTACCCTGCAGCTTTTCAGACACTCATTCTTTTAAAGACATTGGCTGAACCAAGTTCATTGGCTGTGCGTTTAATCAACTCTCCTGGGTGCTGGTATCTTTCAGCCTGTCAATTTAAAAACCCCTTCTTGAGCACCATAGATCACTGCAGAGAGAGAAGTGCACTCACAAAGACAGACAGCAGGAAAATACCAGAATGCAAAGACTGCAAATGAGTGGCTCAAAGGCTGCCACTGATGAAGATAATTAATAGCCCAGTTGTAAATAAAATAGCTTTAAGAATGCAAAATGAGATATCACCATTAGGAAGAGGTTGTTTCTGTTCTTGCACCTTCAGGGGTAATGAATACAAAATACATTAAGAATTACCCAAGATGTCCATTTAAAAATTCTTAGATTTCCTACTAAGCGCTCAAGCCCCTGCCTAAAAGACAAAAGATATAAACAGCTCTATCAGTGGTCTTGTTCTTTATTTACTTATTTCATTTTACTCTCACATGAAATCAGGACCAGTCTTAAGTCCAATCATCCTTAAGGACGACACATTTCCTTCTCTTTTAAATCTGATCACATTCTCTAGATAACATCCTTTGCAAAACGTCCACATATGGCCTTGCATTGCCTTTTAATTGTATATGTTTAAATGTCTCATCTCACCCAACAAAATCATAAACTACTTGAAGAAATAATGACTTATATTTCTCTTGTCTAACCCACAACAGCTGGTATAGTAAAAAGCACAACACAGGTGCTCTATATAAACTCTGATATGAATAAAATGAGAAACTTAGAGATTGAGAAAGTTTGATTCTTTCGTTCCCTCTGGACTTCACAGAAATGCTATCTCAGAGCTTTCTCAAACTCATGCATTATTGATTTTTACAGGTGCCACCTTTTTCTAAGGAGATATGGGGCAATAACAGCCAGCCCCAGTGTGTTACTCTAATCAGCAACAATTTCTGTCTTATCCTAATCAGAAACCATTGTGCAGTTAGGATGGGTCCCCTAAATGACAATCATCTCACCATTGTTAAATGGTGAATGCAACATAATATCATCAAAGCAGAAAACTGCCCCAAAGTGTTCTCTGAAGTAATCGTACTGAAAGATTAGGCACCAGCAGGTAATTTGGCCTTATCTTTCTCTGGAAAAACTTAGAAGTGACTTGAAGTTGAATAAATCACCATGAGCAATTGTAAGAACAAATCACCCAGGGCAATTTGGTATCTGTCTTCACACACATGGGGAAGATCATTTTACAGTCATGATTTTCATATCATACTGTGGGCTCCGTAGTTCTTTTGAGTGAATAATATTCTCCTTTTCCCATCAAAAATGGTGTGCCTGAACTGATTCAAGAATAGGGTATCCCAGAAATAAGAGGTATTGACAAAGGATTAATTGCTTTCCCAGTCTCCTGGATGATGTTGAGTCCTAAGACCAATCCTGGAAATAGGGGTCCTGTTAGCCAAAAAAAGAAATCAGTATGTGATAAAAGACATTATAGGAAGAGAGCAAGGCCAGGAACCGATAGGGTGTGAGAATGCGTTAAGTTTTTTGTTTGTTGGTTTTTTGCTTTTTAAATGATCACTGTAGTTCCCCAGGGAACTGCATTTGGAAAGATACCAATTTTTTAAGTTACTAAATCTAACTGCATTAAGCACCTAGTATGTGAAAGTAACTGTGCTGAGAAATTCAAGGCATACAGAAATAAAGATACATCTAACCTCTAAGTAATCTTGTGACTTTGAAAATATATTCACACACACACACACACACACACACACACACACAAAACCCATTAAGTCATCGTAAGGTGACATGTAAAAAGAAACACTGCAGTGTTTCAGTAGTCTTGTCATATACTTAACAGTCTATGAAGCTGTACAAAGCTCAGAGGATTCTTATAATAAGTCAAATGTGGAAGAACCTCAATTAAAGAAATAATAGTATCGTTGAATGAGACCATCTACACATGGAATGATAAGTGCACAATTAGGAAACTCGTGTTCATTCATCTGGTTTTGAGGAATAAATAAGATTTCCACACTGAGAAATACAGGGGTGAAGAACATTCCAAACTAAGGGAACAATCTGAGCAAAGCACAAAGGCAGAAAATCACAAAGCTCATCAGTGGAGAGGGAAATCAGTCTAGAAAGGCTATAGATAGGAGACAGAACACAGACGGTCTTGATTGGCAAGACAATTAGTTTAGTCTTTAATCACCACAAACTAAGAAACTAAGATAACTTTCCAGAAGAAGAATGGCATAACCAAAGTATTACTTATGAAGAATTATTTAGCAAACAGGAGTTTACAAAATGAATTGGATCAGTGAAAAAAAAAATGGAAGCTTAGAAACAAGGGAGTGGCTTTTCTAAGAGCTTAAACAAAAATGAGGTACTTAAACAGTGGCAATGGAAAGGAGGGGCTCGAACAAGGTGAACCTTTGAAAGAGTTTATAGAACTTGGTTACTGACTGCATATGGAGGAAAGAGAGGAGGCAGGGAGATGACAGACACTGCAAAGCCTGAGAGCCATGGAAGAACAGAGGTTAGCAACTCAAAAATCCAGAAGTGGAGCTAGTTTGACGTATAGGAGTAGGGTTGAACAAACAATGATTTCATCTATTGAATTTAAAAGCTTTAAAGAATATATGAGTGGAGATACCTGGTATAGAGATGGGGCCAGGAAAGTAACATAAGCAAGTGGCACAGGCTGTAGATAGGACAATCAGAACTTTTTTTTTTTTTTTTAAAGATTTTATTTATTTGACAGAGATTGAAATCACAAGTAGGCAGAGAGGCAGGCAGAGAGAGAGGGGGAAGCAGGCTCCCCGTTGAGCAGAGAGCCGATGCGGGGCTCGATCCCAGGACCCTAAGATCATAATCTGAGCCAAAAGGCAGAGGCTTTAACCCACTGAGCCACCCAGGCGCCCAGGACAATCAGAACTCCTGAGGACACTCCTAACCATATCATCTAGCTGTTGTGCTCCTTGGTGTTTAAAGAGTTGAAAGCTTAAATCCACACAAAAACCTGCACACAGACGTTCATAAAAGTTCTATTCGTAATCTCTGAAACTTGCATACAGATACTATGTCCTTCAGTGAGTGAATAGACTAGGGTACACCCAGACAACAGATTATTATACAGCACTTAAAGGAAATAAGCTATCAAGCAATGAGAAAACATGGAGGCAGCATAAATTTTTATTACCAAGTGAAAGAATCCAATCTGAAAGAGCTACATATGATTCCATAAAGTATTTCAGAAAAGGGAAAACTATGGAAAGACTAAAATGATCAGTAGTTGCCAGAACCTGGGAAGAGGAAAGGATGAAAGGATGAAACACGGTGGATTTTTAGGTCAGGGAAACTACTCAGTAAGATACTATAATGGTGGATACATATCATTATACATCTGGGCAAATTCATAAAATGGCCAACACAAAGTTGTGAACCCTAATGTAAACTACGGAATTTGGGTGATAATGATAATATGAAAATTTGGGTGATAATCTGTTGGTTCATCAACTGCAACAAATGTACTACTCTGGTAGAAGATGCTGATTATAGGAGAGGCTATGTATGTGCAGGGAGTGGATATACTGGGTATCTCTGTACCTTCCTCCCAATTTTGCTAGAAACTACTCTAAAAAAAAAAAAAAAAAAAAAGCTTTAAGATACCCACACACACACAAACTGATGGCAAAAACTCTAGAGATTTTTATGTTGCCATTATCCCTTGTCCACTACACAAATGCATATACACATGAGGAATGATAACCACATCACATTTCTAATGAATATTTCTATTAAAAAGCAGGAAAGAATCAGAGAACAAGGGAGGATTTAAGGTAACAGAGAATTTTCTGGCAAGGAGATACACAGGAAGTAAGGGGCAGCAATGAGAGCCTCCACTTCAACAAAGATTCTCCTAAGACTGAAGAGAAATATGTTCTGTTTTGGAATAAATCTTAGCTGTGATGAAGCTGTACAGAGTGCTTGGGACTCTCAACTCATTGCTGCCAGGGGCATAAATTAATACGGTTGCTTTGGAAAATCGTTTGCTATTATCTACTAAAGTTAAATATATGGATACACTACCGTACCTCAGTAATTGCACTCCTATGTACACAACCAATAGAAATGCAGGTGTGTGTTCACCAAAAAGACATGTACAAGAATGTTCGCTGCGACACTGTACTAGCCACAAAACAGAACCGAACTGCTTATCCACAGTGGAATACAGAAATGCATTGTGGCACAATAGTAGATACTATGTAGTAATGCGAAAAATGAACTATTATACACACAACCTAAATGCCTGTGACAAGTATAACGGTACATGAAAAAAGCCAGACACAGGAGATGCCATTTATATAAAGCTCAACAACAGGTACACATATTCTACAGGGATTAAAGTCAGGAGAGTGGTAGATGTTGAAAGGAGGATGAGGGGCTGAGATACAGGGAAGAACACCCTCTTTCTTAATCTGAGTGGTGATTACAAGTTCACGTTGTGAAATGTACCAAGCTGTACATTTACAGTATAGGTTCTTCTCTTTATGTACGTTCCGTTTTAGAAGCTTCCTTACAAGTTGTCTAGGGCTAGAAGATTGGGGCTGATTGTGAGCTCAGGATATCAGAAAATGCTCTACGATGATTAGAAATGGAGATCTGAAGAACTTCACGGTTTAGCCTGAGTCCTATACATCTTAGTATTTTGATCTATGAACTAATTAAGATTTCCTGTTCACATAGGGGAGAACATTTCCACTTTACAGGGAAGCTTCAATAAATTGATTGTTTCTAAATTGGTAGAATCACTTTCTTCGATATTAAGTCAGTCACTTGTTTAAGGCATGTTCTGAGGACTGAGAGAAGAGGCTAAAACAAAATACAAGACGACGACTAGCCCAGATTTAATGAGTTGGGGAATTGGGAAGAATGGATTTGGGCCACAAATGAAAAGCTATCAGCCTGAAGGGAAGTAAAAATCACTAAATGTCAATTCCTACCACGGTGGATTGTTTCTGTAGCTTGGCAGTTACCGCATTCGCCTGACATGGTGGATATAGCTTGGAGTTGGAAATACAGAGCCAAAGTCTCTGCAGGGAGTCCTCCTCTAACACTGAGGCTATTTGGTATGCAAGAGATTTCATATGAGCCAGCATAATATAGGTTAGAGATGAAAAAACCTCCCCTTTACCCTCCTCCCACACACCCACCGGCTGTGCGTGCGCACACACACACAGTTTCCTTTGATTGGTACTGGCTTCCTGGTGCATGGAGTGAGGGTAGATTCTGAGGCAATATGCAGATTCAGCAGAAAAGAGGGTTGGGATGGCTAATCTGTGTTTATTATGAGGGTAAGAGGAAGAAATACAAGGTGACCAACAACACTCAGTTTGCCTGAGAGTCTCCTGGTTTTAGCACTGAAATTCTCACACTGCAAGATCCCACACAAACCACGATTATTTCTCCCTTTACTAGGAAATGGTTACCCGCTTGCCTTCCATGCTCTAGTTCAAAGAGCCCAGTCTTTGGAGAAAAAGAACCTGGGTTGGTTCCCTCTTTTACACAACTTACTTTATTAGATACTGTGGAAAGACCACTTTGTGTCTCAGAATCCCAGGTTTCTTAAGTGAAGAAAATACTATCTATGGTATGGTATTAAAAAGAGGTCAACAGGAAACAAAAGGTCTAAGATCAAGAACACTGCAGGTCACATTGTGGAATCTCAGTAAATATTAGTTCACTCTTCTTTCTGGAACAGCAAATTTTAATTAGGGCCACAACTAATACCCACAATCAGACCAAGCCTCTGTGAATGGCACAAGGGTGTATGAACAGCCTTATCCAGATCAATTTTCCAAATCATGTTCGATGAGGTCTAATTAACACCCAGAAAGGGCTCCAGGACAAAATACATTCCAGACACTCTGGGTTAAACAAAGTCAAACAGCCTCTTTGCTGTGAGAGGTCTTCCCAGGGTCTTCAATATTCCAACATGCAATGAAACCATCCAAGAGAGGGATGTACTGAGCTACTTCTTCCAAATGTATTTAACAAGGAAATTCTCTCCCTCATGGATGTTATAAGAAAAGCACTCTTCAGCATACATCCAATAAAACGCTGACCCAGCCCTGCTAAAGGAAAAGCAACGCAAAGTTCACGTCTATGTGAAAAATGAGTCCAAAACTATTTGCTCCTAAAGGTAACAATTTATGGATGAAAGGAAGAGCAGTGGTCGGAAGTCAGAGACCCAGAAGTAGGTCCACATTTTGAACATTACTGAGTTTTGTGACCCCAGTTCCTGCTGCACAATGCAAAATAGATTAATTTTTAAAACAAAGTGCTAGAAAGTAACATTTGCTCCCAATATGCTTATTTTTTGTAAGTATCCCCTTGGAAGCATTCTTCAAATACCTTGATATTAAAAAGTTAACTACAGGGCACCTGGGTGGCTCAGTAGGTTAAAGCCTCTGCCTTCGACCCAAGTCAGGATCTCAGGGTCCTGGGATCAAGCCCTGCATTGGGCCCTCTGCTCAGCAGGAAGTCTGCCTGTCTATCTGCCTACTTGTGATCTCTCTCTCTCTCAAATAAAATCTTTAAAAAAAAAAAAAAGTTAACTACAGAATCCTTTCACCATTTGCTTTCTGTTTCTTCTGTTATTTTTAACTGAAATAGACAGTATAAGGAAACTATTTCCTTATAAATGGCTATTCCAGTACAACCTATCAATTATATATATGTGAGAGAATTTCCCTAATCTGACAAAGGGAACAAGCATCAGAATCCAGGAGGTGCAGAGAACCCCCCTCAAAATCAATAAAAATACGTCTACACCCCGGCATCTAATAGGAAAATTTACAAGCCTCAGTGACAAAGAGAAAATCCTGAAAGAAGCTCAGGACAAGAAATCCATAACATACCAATGCAAAAATATTAGATTAACAGCAGACCTATCCACAGAGACCTGGCAGGCCAGAAAGGACTGGCAGGATATATTCAGAGTGCTGAATGAGAAAAATATGCAGCCAAGAATACTATATCCAGCTAGGCTGTCACTGAAAATAGAGGGAGAGATAAAAAGCTTCCAGGATAAACAAAAACTGAAAGAATTTGAAACACCAAACCAGCCCTACAGGAAATATTGAAAGGAGTCCTCTAAGCAAA
>CM053619.1:23756449-23788158 GCA_028646535.1 Procyon lotor | reverse complement strand
TCATTCAAAGCCATTATTTTCTCATTGATTTTCTGTTTTCATTATCTGTCCTTTGATGTAAGTGGGTTATTAAAGTTCCCTACTATTATTATATTACTATTAATTCCTATATGCTTGTTATTAACTTTCTTATGTGTTTAGGTGCACCCATGTTGGGTGCATAAATATTGCAATTGTTAGAGCCTCTTGTTGGGTTGTCCCCTTTGTCATTACATAGTGTCCTTTTTTTCTCTCTTGAATAACTTAGATCTTTTTGAAAGTAGGAAGACTTGGTGATTTTGGCCATTCTAACTGGTGTAAGGTGGTATCTCAGTGTGGTTTGGATTTGAATCTCCCTGATGGCTAAAGATGATGAACATTTTTTCATGTGTCTGTTAGCCATTTGTATGTCTTCTTTGGAGAAGTGTCTGTTCATGTCTTCTGCCCATTTTTAAATGTGATTATTGGTTTTGTGGGTGTTGAGTTTGAGGAGTTCTTTATAGATCTTAGATATCAGACCTTTGTCTGTAGTGTCAAAAAAAAAAAAAAGTAGGAAGACTTGGGAGCTTTTGAAGCTAAGAACTAAACTTTTTAGAAACTAAGGAGTCTTAGGAGTTGTTTTAATGGTTTAATAGATTCAAACCTCTCAGTGATAGGGATCATATTACAAACCCGTTTATCCAGCAACTAAAATACTGAATGTATTTAAAATACTGAATGTAGTTAAAGATGCATAGATTGCTACTGAGTCAACACCAAATAGAAAATTGTGTAAATGAGAGTATAGGGCCAGTAAATCTAAGAACTTTGAACAGGCTACCTAGCATAGCTGGGAAACCAGTTCCTGGTAAGATATCATAATAATTATTATTACAATCACCAGCATTTGAGAGATTAAAGTATCATTTTTAGGGTACCTTACATGTATTCTTTCAGTTAATCTTCACAGAACCCTATGGGGTAGATTCTGTTATTATCATTTTTCATTTTACAGATGAGGAAACTTAAGAAAAATGGTGTCCAAACTTGCCAGAGTCATATTGTTAGAAGTGACAGAGCCAAAATTAGAATCCACACTGACCACGAAGCCTTGGCCCAGGACTACTGGTTCACTACATATGAATAGTGAATATATTTCTGACATTTTTGACATTCACCAAAAGTGAATGAAAAAATTATATGGAAATACCCCTTTCATAAAAGAAACCAGAATATCAAGGAAGGTAGATGAGTCCATCTGAAGTTCAAGAGAGAGCTACCTTCTAACTGCTATGACCACAGGATAGGATGCATAGGATGCTATGACCCACTGCATAGGATAGGATCCCACTGCACAGGATCCTATCCATAGGATGCTATGACCCACTGCATAGGATGGTAAACCATGACCTCTGGAACTACATTCACTGAAAACCTATCCACTTAAAGAAATAGTACCTGCTCTCTCCTTTGAGCTAGCTTCTCCAAGACTAGGACCTATAACCCTAGAAGGTATTTATATGGTTTTCCTTTCCTCATTATATTAGTGTTCTCCAAAGAATCAGACCCATGGTGTGTGTGTGTGTGTGTGTGCGCACGTGTGCACACACGTGTGCTCACACGTTTGTATGTGTTAAGGAATTAACATGCAGTTATGGAAGTGGGCAAGTCCAAAATCTGCAAGGTGACAAGCTGGAGACCCAGGAAGAGCCAATATTGCAATTCAGGTCCAAAGAATTGAACTTGAATTGGGAGAATTTCTTATTGCTCATGGGAGGTCAGTCTTTTGTTCTGCTGTGGACTTCAACTGATTGAGTGAGACCCATTCATTTATAGAGGGCAGTCTGCTTCTCTCAAAGTTCACCAACTTAAATGTAAATCACATCTAAAAAGAGCATCACAGGGGAACCTGTGTGGCTCAGTAGGCTAAGAGTCTGCCTTTGGCTCAGGTCATGGTCTCAGGGTCCTGGGATCAAGCCCCACGTCAGACTCCCTGCTTAGAAGGAAGTCTGCTTCTCATTCTCCCTTGCCTCTTCCCCATACCTTCCCATGCCCTCCCCCTGTCTCTCTTAAATAAGTAAAATCTTTAAAAATTAAAAAGAGCATCACAGAAATGTGACCAAATATCTAGCACCATGGCCCAGCCAAGGTGGCACATAAAGTTAACCATCAAACTCACTTAGGCAAAAGAAGAAAATAACAGTGGGCTCTAAATAGTTTCATGTTGATTCTTTCCTGGGAATATCCCAATCTTTGGGAGGATGCGGCATAATATATCAACTAATGGTCAAATGTCCAAGTGTTGGTATCAGGTCTAATTTTGAGTCCTGGTTCTGCCACTTATAAGCTTTGTAATTACAGGAAAGTCACATTTACTTTCTGCTTAAAGGTTTCTCATCTGTGAAATAGAATTCATAATGTCTCCAGCTCCTGGAGTTGCAATGAAATAATGGAAATAGAACATGCTTGTCTGGCACATAATGGGTCTCCACCACTACCAGCAGAAGTCCTCCAACCTTGCCCAGGAAATGGTGAGAACAACTATTTTCACTATTTAGAACAGAAAAATAAAAGCAACATAAAGAATCCAGATCATAAAATATTCCTAATTTAGGGGTGCCTAGATGGCTCAGTCAGTTAAGCATCTGCCTTCACCTCAGGTCATGATCCCAGGGTCCTGGAATCGAACCCCATATCAGGCTCCCTGCTCAGTGGGAAGCCTGCTTCTCCCTCTCCCACTCCTCCTGCTTGTGTTCCCTCTCTCGCTATCTCTCTCCCTCTATCAAATAAGTAAAATTAAAAAAAAAAACCTTTTAAAATATTCCTAAGTTAATTCCCCAAAGCTAGACTCATACTATTTTCCTACATATTCAAAACCACAAAGAGGTCTCTTTCTGTGAACTACTTGGCACAGAATTGTATCTATGAAATTTAAGACTTACTTCTATTTTATAAGTCTGTGTGTTCCTTAGACCCACAGGATATTAATAGGTTTTAATCCACACATAAAAAAAGGTTTCCTGGTCACATGAGATTTGGAATTTACACAGGCTTCTTCATCACAAGATTTCTTGGAGCTTTTGGTGTGTATAAGGACACTGAAATCTCTGAAGGAGGATATAATATGCAACATTTAAAATTTAATTGACCACAGAACCCTTTCTGAGGGTTGCTCTCCCACAATTAATGTGCTGCAGCATGCTCTTTGGTAAACAATGTCTAATTGTTTCAAGGGTGTCAGCCTTGTCTTTCAAGTTAAACCAAAGTCCCCAAGAGGAGAGAAATAATTGCCTCTTTTGTATTCCCCACAGCACCAGCACAGAGCAGGAAATAGAGCATTTCAGTAAATATGTGTCATTTGATAAAATTATTTTTAATTCCTTAATCAGCATTTATTCTCTATTTTCGGAGTGCCTACTCTATTCTGGAGTACCCTTGGCACTAAGAAAATTAAATTAAATACAGCCCCTGCCCTCAAGAAACGTACAGCCCAGTAATAAAGAAAGGAAAATATATGAATACAATATTGCTCACTAATTACTATAATGTCATGTTTACAAGATTGTGGAGTGACACAAAGAAAGCAACAATAGCTTCAATGACTGGAAGCAGAGAATGGGAAGGTAGGACCAGGGTGGGAAAAAGCTTCACTGCAAAGGTGACCGTGAAACGAACTAAAGCTTGAACATGGAATTCTCCAGACAGGCAAGGGGTTGAAGGGAATTCCAGGAAAAAGCAAGATGCATGTCCAAAAATCACAGACAAAAACAGCACAGCCTGTTTACTGCATCGTGAGAGTTCTATATGGCTTCTGAATAAAACATGTGAAACTGCAATAGGAGAGGTAGAGGAGGCAGGTCACAGAATGCCTGGTATCTTGCAAGCCATGTTTGAAGGCTTTTTGTTTGTTTGTTTGTTTGTTTGTTTGTTTGTTTGTTTAAGATTTTATTTATTTATTTGACAGAGAGAGAGATCACAAGTAGGCAGAGAGGCAGAAGTAGGCTCCCCACAGAGCAGAGAGCCCGATGTGGGGGCTCCATCCCAAGACCCTGAGATCATGACCTGAGCCGAAGGCAGAGGCTTTAACCCAGTGAGCCATCCAGGCGCCCCAGAAGGTTTTAATTGTTCTTCAGGTAATGGGTAGCTAGTAATAGATTTGGGGGCCTTGAAAATGTCAATGAAGTTTTCAAGAGGAAGGGAAAGATAGAACTCAGGAACCACATCCTCCCTGCAGAATTCTTGACTTCAGAACGCTGTTGACAATGACAGGACATGATGTCTATGTTTCTTCCTAACTGAAACAAATCCCTATCATCTTCATCTGATAATAGCATAATATCATTGTCACTTCCCCATCCCGTATTTATAGCCCCTTTTGGAATAATACTGTCCCTCCAGTATGATGAATTACTAATTAATATTTGAATATTTAAAAAAAAAAAGAAGAAAGCTTTTAGAAATTGTGAATGATAATATTATCATAAGCCGATCTCGTTTAGAAACCCCATGATATCTAAGGAAGAGAATTATGTCAACAGCATCCTTGGAGATATTTAAGTTTATTGTTTTTAAAAATTATTGAATAATATGAGAGTATATAAGGAAGATACTTTGGTTGAAGCATGCCGTATAATATCAGAAAAGGATTATGATTCTAGTTTGTAGAAACACTAGCAATTGATAGAATTGCTCTTGGGGGAGAACTCAACATTTACTTCTAAATGTGTTAAAATGTTTACATGATCTACAGAATAATGTAATATACCTAGAGCATTTGGAATCTCTGGTATTAAAAATCATGAATGGTATTTTTTTTCTGCATCTTCAAACATTTCAAAGACCATATATTTACCACATTTCTTATTATTTTATTATTATTTATTTATTTGACAGAAAGAAACACAGCGAGAGAGGGAACACAAGCAGGGGGAGTGGGAGAGGGAGAAGCAGGCTCCCCGAGGAGCAGGGAGCCCGATGCGGGGCTCAATCCCAGGACTCTGAGATCATAACCTGAGCCCAAGGCAGACGCTTAAAGACTGAGCCACCCAGGCGCCCCCACATTTCTTATTACTGAGATATTACTGTGGACTCGATACTTCATAAAGCTTTTTTTCTTAAGGGAAAAGATTTTTTTTACATGATCCTTTAAGGATTCTTCTAGAATAAATCTCCGAATAAACCCACTCACTTGATATCATAACTTGAGATACATCTCTGGCCCTTGAGATAATGGAATTATCTTCTTTGTCCCTCAAACACCACTGATAATTAACCCTTCCCACTTGGCCCACCTTCGTTACCACATGTGCCATGAGTGACTGAAATCCACTGAATGTGATTTCAGAGTAACACGATTTCACAGAGAATCTTCAGTTCCATGCATGATGGACTAGGAAATAAAGAAAGTTATCCTCTGCTGGATTCAAAGAGGCAATATAACCCATTCACCATATTTGGGGATGCTGTGACAGCACCCATCTTCCTTGGGTGCAGTGTGGGAAGAAGGGGCACCCGCTCCTGAGAATGACAGGAGAGGAGAGATGCATTAACTGCAGGAAATCCTCCTAAATGAAATAACCAAGCCAAAGAGGAAAACAGAAAAGTTCAAAATGACCTGGTGGTCCCCAGCGAAGGCAACCAAATAAAGGACAAATCCCCCAGCTAATCCTGAGGGCTCTGGCTTGAGAACACAGACAGGGGCAATCTCACAGGCAAGCAGAGGTGGCTGCTTCTCACCTGGAAGAATCCAAGGGGTGCTCGTGTTCAAAGTTAGCTCTTCACCCTGGTCCTCTGGGGCAGGGAGTGGGCCGCAGGGATTTAGAGTCCCCCTCTTAGCTCTACCAGTGAAAGCACTTGTATTTATCAACCCAAGGTAATCAGGTTCCGAGGTTTTAGCACTTCCCAACCATTTCAACAGGTAGATTAATAAGGGGCACCTTGGTGGCTCAGTCAGTTAAACATTTGATTCTTTGTTTCAGCTCAGGTCATGATCTCAGGGTCCTGAGAGCCAGCCCTGCATCAGGCTCTGTGCTCAGTGTGGAGTCTGCTTGGGTTTCTTTCTCTCCCTCCCTCTGCTCCTCCCCCTTACACTTGCTCACTCTCTCTCTCTCACATAAATAAAACTTAAAAAAAAAGAGGTATATTAATAAATCAGTGTGTCATTTAATTGATATACCAGCTGCTGCTGGGGGTCTTAGAGGGGTGCCTAAATAGCTTCATTCATACCCCAAGACCCCAAACTCTAGTTTTATAACACCAGCAAAACCTGCCCTATGCACAGTACAGGCATTACTGTAATAGGACATATGTATTCCTGAACAACCTCAATTTTTACAAAATTAGACTTAAAAATCACAAGGTTTTTGCAGAATATGGGGTTAGGGCAAACCATCCAGGACATGTATAACTCTGCAACCCAAGCACTTTTGCCATCAGTAATTAGAAACTCAAGAGATAAGTTACAGAACCCAAACAGGCCATTCAGCAGGATTGGAGAATGCTCCAGGGGACACTGAGATATTTCCCACCTCCACAGTGGAAATGCTGCTTGCAGGTCTAGGAAAATGCAAGTGGAACTAGACTATAGATGTTCAGAGAAGGAAGTGCTATCTGCCCAAGGCTGGAGAGCCCACCCTGAGGAGGGACACCCCAGGAAAGAAGAGGATGCTTCATTTGCTTCATATAGGGCTAAAAAGTCTTCTGTCTGTGCCTTAGACAATGGAATGTCTTTTTCTTTCCTACTGAAGGTTGTAATTCCACTCTTCTGGTTCACTTTGCTGGGGGAAAATCACATATGAATCAATACAATATCCACATTATGTGATGTCATACTCTCACTTCCCAATCCCATGTTGGCTAATCAACATTGTAGAGAATTGTGTTGTAGTGGGACAACTTATCTGACTCTCTGCTCTACATCTCTTCTCCAGACCAGGTAGCCCAGAGGGGAACAGGGAACAGAGATCTGGGAGTCATCATCAAATCACAGGTTACAATGATCCTAAAATGCACTAGCATCTTCCTTTGTGTATAGCTGACAGTTAAGGGGTTGCCAGAGCTTGTAGGATACAAGCCTGAGGTACATATGGGCAGATTTAGGCATAGCTCCATGAGAGGGTTTATAACATTAGAATGTCTCACAGGAGGCAAGTACAGACTATGAAAGTACAGTGGGCTTTTCTAGACTTTCGAGTGTCCTGAGAATGTGGGCCCGGGGGAAACGGTGGGAGTGGCAGAGTGAACAGAAAAATAAGAAGAAATAAGAGGGGCGCCTGGATGGTTCCATGGGTTAAAGCCTCTGCCTTCGGCTCAGGTCATGATCTCAGGGTCCTGGGATCGAGCCCCACATTGGGCTCTCTGCTGGGCGGGGAGCCTGCTTCCCCCTCTCTCTCTGCCTGCCTCTCTGCCTACTTGTGATCTCTCTCTCTGTCAAATAAATAAATAAAATCTTTTAAAAAAAAGAAAGAAGAGGAAGAAATGAGAATGTAGTGTCATGGAAGCCAGGAGGAAAAGACGTTCTAAGAAGAGAGGCCAGCTGTGTATAAGACTGTTGAAAGATCAAGTAACAGGAAATCCTTGGATCGGGCCACACGAAGAATATTGTTTTGTTTAACAAGAGCAGTCACAGCAGAAGGGTGGAGACAGAAGGGTGCTTAGAGTGAACAAGGAGAATGTGTTATAAGGAAGGGGAGAGACTTTAGACTAGAGGCTTGTGAAAAGCTAGATAGTAAATATTTTAGACTTTGTGGACCTTAAGGTCTCTGTCACAACTACTCAATATTGCCATTGTAGGGTGAAAGTGGCCACAGATAACATGTACGCAAATGGGCATAGCTGTGTTCCAGTAAAACTTTATGGAATGAAATGTGCATTTCATATAATTTTTCATGTCACGAAACATGATCTTTTGATTTTTCCCCAGACATTATAAATGCAAAACCCTCTCTTAGCTCTTAAGCTGCATGAAAATGATTGTCCGGCCAGGTTTGGACTGTAGGCCATAGTGGGCCAACTCCTGCAGTAAACCTCTCAGGAGAAGGTTTTCTGTGAATGGGGTTAAGAAGATGCAATCTATAGATCAAAAGGGAACGCAAATTCCATGCAGGAGAGACATTTTCTCTATTGGCGTCTAGTCTGTCCTCAGCTTCTAATGCAGGGCTTAGCACATAATAAGTGCTTAATAATATGTGCTAAACAAATGATCTGTTGAATCTACTTTCTTCTCAGCCTACTACAGGCACATAGCTTGAGTTAGAGCCTACAAAAGTTCTCACCAGATAATATAATATAACCTGTCTCTGTGAGTTGTACACTCTGATTCCTTCATTCCTTCTGGGACAGGAGTCATAATGGTCTGCCAAACTGGCTGTCTGCTTACTTTGCCTTGCTTGGAAACCCCCGGCATAGACAACTGCCTGTGTGTTCAAACTTTCACCCTGCAAATTCATCTGAGACTGCTACCCTGTTCTTTGAAAACAGCCCAGGTGAGAGGAAATTCCCCACCTGGATCCTGATGTCAATTTCTTTAGACTCCCTTTCCTTAATAGAGATAGCAAACTAAATAAAGCCCAGCCAACAAGAGTATAGATAATAGATATGTATGTATATATGCATCTATATATATGTAGAGAGAAATACATATATATAGATACGTACATATCTGCACAAACATCCTTTAAACACATGGGCGTAGTCACATGTATGGATGGATGGATGGATGGATGGATGGATAGATAATAGATAGATAGATAGATATAGATATAGATAGATAGACAGACACACTTAAATACATACACTTTTCCTTTCCTTTCTCATTTCCCTCCTTACTCCTTAGAGAGGCCTGCTATCTTGTCTTTTTCAAGCAGCCTCTGAGCTGCTTTGCCTTATAAGTCCATTAATGGGTAAGCCCTTTCAGACTCCTCCAGGCCCTCTGGCAGCTCTGCTGGCTGAGGAAGCAGATAACCCTGGATTTGAGGAATGACAGAATTTTCCTTGATCTACTAGCCATTTGCTAAAGGATTCTGCTACACACAGAACCAAGGTCTGTGTTTGCAAAGATCACTTGGGAAGACAGAGCCAGGGAGAGGCTCTGTCAGCATAGAATTTCCACTATTAAATGACTCAAGGAGCAAAATGCTCACATTGCTTCTTCCCTTCTCTGAACTCACATCACTTGTAGTGTAAGCCTCTTGGAATTTAATCACACACTGCACTGGGATGTTAAAACCCTCCACCCACCTTTTCAGCCTTATCATTCATTGCACACTCTTTTTGATCCCCCACAGCCTATATTTGAGTCACACTAAATTTTCTGCCATTTCCGAACAACCCACTTATCTCCACCTCATTTATTTGCTCATTTTGCAGCCTACAACCTACTCCCTCTCTGCTCTCCGGCCCTCATCTCGTTCTCTCAAAGTCCTACCCATCCTTCAAGGCTTTACTGTAATTTTCCTTCTTCTAGGAAATTTTCCCAGATGCCCATGTTGCCATTCACATCTCTAGGTCCTGCCTTGCGCTTAATTTTTTTTCTTCCTCTGTTGAAACATCTGCCACATTTATTGGGTTTCCATGGACAGAGCATGTGCTCTAGAGTTATACGAGTGGTTCAAGTCTTATTTCTACCAATCACTCGCATAGGGATCTTAAAGAAGTGAGTGAACCTCTCTGTGCTGTTTCTCAATGATAAAATGCCTAAATGTTTTCAAGTTTACTTGAGTACCAAATGAAATAATGAATGAAAATCACCTGGCTTAGGTGATCAAGAAAAGACCAGTTCCTTCATTTCACCCCAATCTGTAAAGAATAACTTTATCTATACAACTTGCATATTTGCTCCTACCCAAGTATTTTCCATAAGGGACCTGACCTGTTTGCTCAAGAGGAAATAATTAAACCCAAACACCTATACGCAACCTCTCAAGTTGCACAAATATAGAATCAGTTATAGAGTAGAAGGAATTCTAAAAAGCGTGGGTAATGATACCATTATCCATCTTCAAACAAATCAGAGTCTGTCACCTGATAGCTATGGGTGTCTGCACATGAAACTGATGGAATCACTGGTCATTACCTAAAAGTCCAAGCCCATAAAACTTCTTTAGCAAAAGATTTTCCTGTCTAGTTTACATCCTTTCAAGGTGCTAACTATGATCATGGCAGTACTGCCCTGGTGTGTATGTAAGGAATTCTTTTTTTTTTTCTCTTTTAAAGATTTTATTTATTTTCAGAGAGAGAGGGAAAGAGTGCGCATGAACAGAGGGGAGGGGCAGATAGAGAGGGAGAAGCAGACTCCCCCCTGAACAGGGAACCACATGCAGGGCTCAGTCCCAGGACCCTGAGATCATGACCTGAGCTGAAGGCAGACACTCCACCTACTGAGCCACCCAGGCGCCCCTGTAAATAAGGAATTCTTGAAAGAAACTATTAAGAAAGCATTCACCCTTGGGGCACCTGGGTGGCTCAGATGTTAAGGGTCTGCTTTTGCTTTGGGTCATGATCTCTAGGTCCTGGGATTAAGCCCCACATCTGGATGCTGCTCAGCAGGGAGTTTGCTTCTCTCTCACCCTCTGCTCCACCCCACTTGTGCACTCTCGTTCTCTCTTTCTCTCTCTCTCTCTCTCTGTCAAATGAATAAATTAAAAAAGAAAAAAAGAAAGCACTCACCCTCTATGGCTGTCCTTACATTCTTACATTACCAAATCTTTGATATTTCTGATCTGATCTTTGATTCTTTCACCCTTTACACATTCCAAAGTAGTTATGGCATTAGAACAAATGCAGCTTCTCCCATTCTACAAAATGGAAAATTTAGAATCATAACGGCAAGGACAATTTGGTGATGTTGCCATTGACCAATCTACCATGACCAATAAAATCTAGAAGCCCGGTTGGTGATGTCCCTAATCAAAGCGTTGGCTCAAGCTTAGCTGGTGGTCATCATCCTTCCAGGGCCATGTCTGGCCTCCACCAGACTGAGCAAGAATGGTCCAATGTCAAGTGCTGAGAGTAGGATATTTTCAATTTGCAATGAAAGAAAAACACGAGTAAGAAAAGTAAGGCAGGAGTTGACAGCCCACAAGTAAAAAAAAAAGTGTTTTTGAAAAGGAAATTTTCCCAAAAAGATGATCATGTTGAAAAATCAAATCTCCCCAGGCAAAGCAGACCATATGCTAGTAAAGGTCAGTTATTTCTCCCAAATCAGAGTTGTTGCAACCAGCTATTTGTTCCACAGTGAGTTCCTTGGTGTTTGTGTTTACAGATCCTGGTCTCTCTCTTATAGGGTGACTACTAAAATGGGGGAAAAAGTAAAAATACCATTTTCTATGACCCACATCTGGGAATATTAAACAGTGCTTGATTATTTAAATATGCTGCTTGTACTAAATTCAAAATGCATTATCCTACATCTCAGTTGATATTGAAACACTTAGTCAAATGCTTAATGCCCAGAAAAACTACATTAGACCTTAACAGCTATGGTTTAAAAACAAGTAATGTCATAATTTTTTAGTAGCTCTTGAATTAACTCTTGGTCATCCATCATGATGTGAATAATGCCTAAAATAGTCCCTGAATAGTAAAGGAACTATTGAATAGTGCAGAAGAAATACTAGGAATTTGCTTAGGTGGTTCTGAAGGGAATTGAGATCTTTTAATAAGATTAACAAAAGACTAAAGCATTAGGGGTTCTGCAACCAGTTCTACTATGGAAGGGTAAGGGTTCCCCACGGTGACAAGCAATGCTGTAACACCAACTGGGTATCCTGCAATTCACTTCAGTTCTGATACTCTCTACCTGGAGATAGTATCAGATCCCACAGGTTACCACAAGATAAGATCCCACAGGTTACCACAAGATCCCACAGAAGTACCACAAGACTTCCCACCATCCCCTCCATGTCAGGTGCCAGTTACAAATCTAGGTTGTCACCTGTGCTTCTGACCTACTGGCTATAAATCAGATGTTCCCAATGACCCTCTCCTTGGGTTCAATCAGTTTGCTAGAACAGCTCACAGAACTCAGAGAAAAATTTTACTTACTAGATCACTGGTTTACTATAGAAGGATGTAACACAGGAACAGCCAGATGAAAGAGATGCATAGGGCAAGATATGGGGTAAGGCACAGAGCTTCCATGCCCCTCAAAGCACACCACTCTCCCCAAATCTCCATGTGTTTTCACCAGCCCAGAATTGCTCTGAATACAGTGTTTTGGGTTTTTTATGGAAACATCATCAAAAGGCACGATTGATTAAATCATTGGCCATTAGTGATTGATTCAGCCTCCCATCCCTGGCCCATGGGGAGGGGACTGAAAATCCAATACCAGACAAATGGATCTTTGACTGTCTTAGCAACCAGTCCCATTCTTAGGTGGGATCCAGAAGTTGCCTCATTAACATAAAAAAAGACACCTTTATGGCTCTCTTAGGAAATTTCAAGGGTTTTAGAGGATCTGGGCCAGAAAGGGCTTTTTTTTTTTTCTTTTTTCTTTTTTTTTTTTTATGCTATGTTAGTCACCATAAAATACATCATTAGTTTTTGATGCAGTATTCCAAGATCCATTGTTTATGTACAACACCCAGTGCTCCGTGCAATACCTACCATCCTTAATACCCACCTCCAGGCTCACCCATCCCCTGAACCCCCGTCCCCTCTAAAACCCTCAGTTTGTTTCTTGAAATGCAGTCTCTCATGGTTTGTCTCCCCCTCCAATTTCCCCCAATTCACTTTTCCTTTCCTTCTCCTAATGTCCTCCATGTTATTCCTTATGCTCCATAAGTAAGTGAAACCATATGATAACTGACTTTCTCTGCTTAAGTTGTGTTACTCAGCATAATTCCCTCCAGTCCCATCCATATTGATGCAAAAGTTGGGTATTCATCTTTTCTGATGGCTGAGTAATATTTCATTGTATATATGGACCACACCTCCTTTATCCATTCTTCTGTTGAAGGGCATCTTGGCTCTTTCCACAGAAACAGGGCTTTCTTATTATAAATCACAATATCACAGGGACAAACCAGAAGTTAGGATGACCAAGACAACTAAAGGCACTCCATGGTGAGCCCCCCAGATTGGCAAATAACTCTGTTTGGAGAATACCCAAATGCTAGGATGGGAACATCCAGGGAACTGGTACCTGCCAGGGATGACTCTTCCTAAAAAGGAGTCAACGGATTAATAGGCTCCCACAGGACACACACATAGGTCCAGGGCTATCCGACTCAGTAAGAAGCCAGGTTAATAGCACTTTTTATTCACCAAGTCAGATCCTATAAGAGGGGCTTTACCTACCTTATACCGTTTCATCCTCATAATACTTCTGCAAGATAGGAATTATTTTCTCCACTTTACAGAGAAAGGAGTTGAGGCCCCCAAGGAGTGAATGAATTTGCCTGAGGGGACACAACTTGTTAAGTATCAGAGGTGGGGTATGAACTTCATTTGTATAGTGTCTAAGTCTTAATACTTAATCACCATGCATCCCAGACCCCCAGAGATCAGAGAGAGGAGAATCAAAGACCCAGGAGGGGTTAGAGGCCACAGCCAAGACCAGCATGAAGGCATCTGCTAGTCGACCTTTAATTATCTCAAGTTAAAAGTTGGGCTCTGATAATTTGTTCTGGATGACCAATGCTCTTGCTTTTTCATGCTTCAGACTCTGTTTAGCTAGATTCACATTCCCTAGTTTCCAGTATATGGTTCTGTCTTCCTTGGTTGGTCCAGGGACGGACTTTTCTAAATTCCTTGTTGATCCCTAAACGTTAATCTCCACCCTGTAAGGTCTCTTGATAGCTGGCAGTTCCTATAATAAGACACCCACTTCACTAACCCCAGTTGAAAACTTTGGTACACAGGTGGGCCCCTAACTTCTCTGATTTCCTTTCCCTAGTTACCCCTTAACTCCATCCCTCCTGCTTCACCACTGGGGTAGGATGAAGACCCAAGCAAGGGGTCACAGTATCCTATAACAGCAGTAATGCTGTGGCTGAGCAAAAATTCCAATTCTAAGGAGACTTTCTAATGATGGTAAGTTCAAAAACCCCTCATCCCATTTTCTTTTAAAGATTTTACTTATGTATTTGACAGATGAAGAGAGTACAAGGAGGGTGGAGCAGCAGGCAGAGAGAGAGAGGAGAAGCAGGCTCCCTGCTGAGCAGGGAACTCGAAGCAGGGCTCCATCCCAGGCCCCTGAGATCATGACCAGAGCCAAAGACAGCTGCTTAACAGACTGAGCCACCCAGGTACCCTAAAAACCCCTCATACCTTTTTCTTTGGTTCCAAAGGAGGCCACAAATCAGCTTCCTCAAACACCCATATAGAATCTATCTGTTAAGTGGCAGATAAAAGAGCAAGGAACCTTTTCAGATATTCAGTCTTAAGTGGAAATTTACACTGCCGACCTCCAGGCCGTAGCTGAGAAAACATTTTCTCTCTGCCAGAAAATTCTGGCAGCCTCTCCTTCTCAGGTTCAGTTCATTGATTCAGTGGGTACCTTTCTTCTCAGGTCCAACTTGTCAGCTACCTAGCTCCTTCTGGTTTTCCCAGAATGCCACATTTTGCTCAGGAAGTGCTTAATTGGTGCTTTAGTATCAGCTTAGTACTCCCTCCATTATTCTTGAACCCTGACAGCCCCATCACATTACTCCCCTTTAATGTTTAATGCTATGATGACTGTTACTGATTAGGACTAAATTTTACCCCAGGATGTCCAGGGAATAAATGTTTTTATTAAAAGTACAAGAGAAGGAAAGCCATTCTGAAAAATAGAAAAGATTCCTATGATTTCCCTCTTGAGACTCATTGAGCAGAGAGCAGAGCTGGCTTGTGGTTATTATTTGATCAGCTAGAGCTAATCTGTGTTGATGCCTCCTGCCAAGTCCTGCCATTTGTGTGTGATTTCTCATCTACTAATACATAATGTATAGATCTGGTTATAGGCAAATCAATTATCCTGCTTCAAGGAAGCAAAGCCAAACTAATGGAAACATTAGCCTAAGACTTCAGGAAAATTGGAGAATTGAAGACCCAGGTATGGGTGTTTTATAAGTATGTGTGGAGACTTTCAAAGAAGAGGGAGGCAGAAAAGGGGTCCAAAGAGCACAGGAGGGGAAATAAGGGGCAAATTTTCATTGCTTGAGTCCAAAATAACCTGGCTGTTTTGGGTAGAGGACATCTGAGTGTAATAACAAAGATTCATGTGAAACAACATGCAGATGATTCCCAGAACCTTAGCTTCCTTGTGTTAAATTATCAGATGCAACAAGATATGTATTTAGCTCTATTGAGCCAAGTTAAGGATTGGCATGAACATACACTGGAAAAATTATAAGTAAGTGGCTGTTCTAGGGAAGATTGTCTGTGCTATGCTTGAATTCTTCAGTTCACAGGAAATCTGAATATTGATGGCACAGACACAATGTCTTAACATCTGTGGGGGGTTAGAAGATGTGAAATTGGATGGGGTCGAGGGCACCCTTGAAGGCTGGCTTCAAGCACTATGTGCTTGTGAAGCTAGTTTAACTCCATCTCTCTCCAGAGATTGATTTTTAAAACTTTTAAAGCATACACTATGCCCTTTTAGTTATTTACATGTAAAAATGTTACTGGATGTGTTGTTATTTTTCAGAAAATACAGGTTTTTCTAGGTAAATTTGATCCAGAATCTGATGATTTAAGACACTTGTAAGAAACAATTTTTTATACCACTAAGAATTCCTTGGATGGAGCTCAGGGCCTAGCATGTAGTAGGTGCTTAAGAAATATTTCAATGGAAAGGTAGATGGGTGAGTGAATAAATGAAAGGTCTCGTTTGCATTCAGCTACAGCATTCTGTATGCATATGGGTGTAGGCCAATAATAACTGAGTATTTTTAGGAAGGGTAGGAGGATCCTAGGCTTACCTCTTCCTTTATCCCATAGATAACACTTACATCAATGTAAATAACCCAGAAAACAGCCTGAAGACTGGTAGAATAAACTCCACAACTAAATGTAGAGAAGAGGCCACATGGAAGAGGATCGGAGGGGCAGAGATCAAGTGGGAAACTAAGCAGACTCCTGGGACCGTCTGCTGGAGGGAAGGACACTGTGGACATGGATATAGTGTCAAGTTCAGTTCATTGATTCAGTGGGTACTGTTCTTCTCAGGTCCAACCTGTCAGCTACCTAGCTCCTTCTGGTTTTCCCAGAATGCCACATTTTGCTCGTTTTGTTAAGGTTTGTTAGACTAATGTCTAACAAACATATGAAAAAATATTTAACATTATTACCCATCAGGGAAATTCAAATCAAAACCATATTGAGATACCACATTACACCAGTTAGAATGGCAAAAATTGACAAGGCAAGAAACAACGAATGTTGGAGAGGTTGTGAGGAACGGAGAACCCTCTTACACTGTTGGTGAGAATGCAAGTTGGTACAGTCACTTTGGAAAACAGTGTGGAGGTTCCTCAAAAAGTTAAAAATAGAGCTCCCCTGTGACCCAGAAATTGCACTACTGGACATTTCCCCAAAGATACAGATGCAGTGAAAAGAAGAGCCACATGCACCCCAAAGTTCCATAGCAGCAATATCCAAAATAGCCAAACTGTGGAAGGAGCTGAGATGCCCTTCAACAGATGAATAGATAAAGAAGATGTGGTCCATATATACGATGGAATATTACTCAGCCATCAGAAAGGATGAATACCCATCATTTGCATCAACATGGATGGAACTGGAGGGGATTATGCTAAGTGAAATAAGTCAAGCAGAGAAAGATAATTATCATATGGTTTCACTTATATGTGGAACCTAAGGAATAGTATGGAAGACATTAGGAGAAGGAAGGGAAAAATGAAGGGGGAGGAATCAGAGGGGGAGATGAACCATGAGAGACTGTGGACTCCAGGAAACAAACCAAAGGTTTTAGAGGGAAGGAGCATGGAAGGATAGGTTAGCCCCATGATGGGTATTAAGAAGGGCATGTATTGCATGGAGCCCTGGGTGTTATACGCAAACAATGAATCATGGAACACTACATCGAAAACTAATGATATACTGTAGGGTGACCAACATAACATAATAAAATAAAAATAAATAAAATAAAATAAATAAAATTTAAATTAAAAAAATTAAAAGCAGCACAAAAAAAAAAAAAACCCAGAAACTAGAGGTATGACAATTCTAGACTTCAAATTATACTACAAAGTGGTAATAATTAAAACAGAATGGTACTGGCATAAAAATAAACACATAGATAAATGGAACAGAATAGAAAACCCCAAAATAAACCCATAATTATATGGTCAGTTAATCTTTAGCAACACAGGACAGAATATACAGTCTCTTCAACAAATGGTATTGGCAAAACTGGATTGCAACATGCAAAAGAATGAAACTGGAACACTTCCTTCTGCCATATACAAAAATAAACTCAAAATGATTTAAAGACCTAAGTGTGAGGCCTTAAACCACAAATATCCTAGAAGAGAGGATGGGCAGTAATGTCTTTGACATAAACCATTGCAATGTTTTTTGAGATATGTCTCTTGAAGCAAGGGAAATAGAAGCAAAAATAAACTATTGGGGACTACATCAAAATAAAAAGCGTCTGCACAGTGAAGGGAACAATCAACAAAACTAAAAGGCAACCTACTGAAGGGGAGAATATATTTGCAAATGACATATCCGATAAAGGGTTAGTATCCAAAATATAGAAAGAACTTATATAACTTAACACCCAGGAAGCAATTAATACAATTTAAAAATGGGCAGAAGACATAAACAGACATTTCTCTGAAGAAGACATACTTATGGCCAACAGACACATGAAAAAACACTTATTAATCATCAGGGAAGTGCAAATCAAAACCTCAATGATCTATCACCTCACACCTGCCAGAATGGCTAAAATCAACAACATAAGAAACAATGAGTGTTCATAAAGATGTGGAGAAAAAAGAACCCTCATATACTTGGTCAGAATGCAAACTGATGCAGCCACTGTGGAAAAATGGTATGGAGGTTCCTCAAAAAATTTATAATAGAACTACCCTGTGATCCAGTAATTGCACTTCTGGGCATTTACCCAAAGAATTAAAAAAAAAAAAAAAAAACACTATTGCAAAAGGATATATGCACCCCTATGTTTATTGCAGCATTATTTACAATAGCCAAATTATGAAAGCAGCCCAAGTGTGCATCGGTAGATGAAAAGATAAAGAAAATGTGATATATACTTATATAATGGAATATTATTCAGCCATTAAATAGAATGAAATCTTGGCATTTGCCATGACATGGATGGAGCTAGAGAATATAATGCTAAGCAAAATAATTCAGTTATAGAGAGATAGATACCATGTGATTTCACTCATATGTGAAAGTCAAGAAACAAACAAACAAACAAAATGAGCAAAGGAAAAAAAAAAAAGAGAGACAAACCAAGAAATAGACTCTCAACTATAGAGAACAAACTGGTGGTCACCATAGGGGAGCTGGGTGGGGGAGATGAGTGAAATAGGTGATGGAGACTAAGAGTACACTTACCATGATGAGCACTGAATAATGTATAGAATTATTAAATCACTATATTGTACTCCTGAAACCAATAGAACACAATATGTTAACTATACTGGAATTAAAGTTAAAAACTTAAAAATACATTTTTAATTATAATAATATTTTTTATGAACATTTTAAATGATTATGACCACTTTCCAGTATTTGGTGGTGAGTCCATTCCTTTATGAATGAAGTAGAGACCAGATAACAGTCTTATGTTGTGAGTAGAATATGGAAAAGATAGGTACCCACTGTATAATCTGTTCACTTGGGAAGTCATCATCCTTAGAGATGACATAAGACTCAGCTATAACACGCCATTAAGAAAAGTCAAGCTAAGCAAACATCAATAGATGCTGTAAGATCAGAAATACTGAGTGGAATTCTACACAGGTGGGCAAAATTCTGGACGATTCAGAGGATAGAAAAAGCCAAATTTATCTAAAACAAATATCAGAGTTTGGTGGTAGCTTGTAAAACTCAACATCTTAAATTTGTGTCAGACAGGATACTGTGGTGATGTGAACACAGGAGTAATTTTGATGCTACCACTACTAGCAAAGACCATGTATTGAACCCCCTGTGCTATATACTTTGTCTGACTCATTTCATTTAACACTCAAAACAGCCTGAAGGTGAGTGTCATTACCTCTGTTTTATAAATGAGAAAAAATCATGGACAAAAGATAAAGTAGCTTTCCTAGATGGCATAGCCAGAATATGAGAGTTGGCATTTGAACCCAAGTCCATCTGATTCCAAAACTCAGCTTTTGATCCCCAACAACTACTGCCTTCTGCTTCTAAAAGGACAAATGAATACAGACAAGTAATATTTTGTTAGTTTACACTAATCTGAACATCAGTTTAATACGTATCCTCACATCCTCAGTACCTGTATGAAGATTCTGTGCTGGGCACTGGGGATATGAAGGTGAATAAAGTACAGTCCTTATTCTCAAGAAACTTACAATCTAACATAAGAAATAGGCACGGACACAATGAAAAGTAACATAGGAGCCCAAGAGCTGTACTGGTAATATCACTGAGGGATTAATTGCCTGTATAGAGAAGAGATCAAAATGAATATTTTTTTGGCAATTAATGATGGATACTTTGAAGTGGTATAATCAATAAGAAGACTAAGAACCAAGATGAGTACAAAGTGTTATGCCCAACGAGGTACTTTCTTTTTTTTTTTTTAAAGATTTTATTTATTTGACAGAGAGAAACACAGTGAGAGAGGGAACACAAGCAGAGGGACTGGCAGCGGGAGAAGCAGGCTTCCTGCCGAGCAGGGAGCCCGATGCGGGGCTCGATCCCAGGACCCTGGGATCTGACCTGGGCCGAAGGCAGACGCTTAACGACTGAGCCACCCAGGTGCCCCTGCCCAACGAGGTACTTTCTAATGCTGTTATTTGTCATTTGATTCTGTGCAGAGCTCTATAGGATTGTGAAATATATCATAATATATCAAAAATGAAGCTGGAGGGTCAGGCTCCTTGCAAAACTGAAGCAGAAGAGCAAGAATGTATTCAATAACACAATGATAATTATTACTAACAATGAAATTTCACCATTTTAATTAAATCAATACTCGAGGAAATACAGTATTCTCTGTTGTAGAGTTGATTTTGTTCTTACATAAAATTTAAAAAAGAAAATGGCTTTGATTTTCAACATGTCATTAAACTACAGGCTAATGTGGTTATAGATAAGTAATTTTAAAAAAGCAATATAAGTCAAAGAACATCAAATAAATTACTGCGAGAAAATGTGGTCATAGATTGACCAGACAAAAGAACTCTATGAATACCTTAGTATCTAATGATGAATCCCATGCATAATAATAAAAATATCTAAAGAGGGTTCTATGAACATAAAGAAATTCTCATTAGGGAAAGAACACTATGAACTAAAATAATTCAGTTAGATTTATTTTATTTATAATAGAGACTTTTTTTTAAAGATTTTTGTTTATTTATCTGACACAGAGAGAGAGATCACAAATAAGCAGAGACGCAGGCAGAGGGAGAGGGGGAAGCAGGCTCCCTGCTGAGCAGAGAGCCCGATGTGGGGCTCGATCCCAGGACCCTGAGATCAAGACCTGAGCCAAAGGCAGAGGCTTTAACCCACTGAGCCACCCAGGCACCCAATAGAGACTTCTCTTGAAAACATTTGCACCGAGGTAAATTTCAGGAAAGTTTTGAAGTCATGGAGAAATTTTCTGTAGGTTTTTTAAAGAACTATTGTCTTTATCAAAGAAGGTTAGGCAAAGATTTCATAGCTAGGCATAAACTATCAAAGAGAAAATTGATAAAAGCAAAAGTTGATTTCATTAAAATTAAACATTTCTCTTTGAAGAACACTGCGAAAAAAAATGAAAAGAAAAGGCACAATCTGGGAGTAAATATTTGTAAAACACATGTCAGATAATGAGCTAATATCTAGCCTATATAAAGAACTCTTACAACTCAATAATAAAAGCAAACAACCCAACTAGTAGTAGAATAGACCTGAGCAGACATTTCATTACAGAAGGTACAGTAGTCCCCTCTGATCCATGGGGGCTACATTCAGTGGATGTCTGAAACAGCAAATAGTACTAAATCCAATATATGCTGTTTTTTCCTGTACATACATACTTATGATACAGTTTAACTTATAAGTTAGACACAGTAAGAGATTAACAACAATAACTGATAAATGGAACAATTATGAGAAGAATAAGTTATGGAATGTGGCCTCTCTCAAAATGTCTTACTGTGCTGTACTCACCCTTCTTTTTGTGAGGATGTGACATGATAAAATGCCCACGTGATGAGATGAAGTGAGGTGAATGACATAGGTATGGTGATGTAGCATTAGGCTACTATTGACCTGACCATTTGTCAGAAGGAGGGTCCTCTGCTTCTGGGACCATAGTTGGTTTACTTCAAGTAACTGTACTACTGTATACGGATGGCAAATAAGAACATGGAAAGATGTTCACATTTTATAATTTATTGGGTACCTCCTAGTTACAAATAACATCCCTGTTAGGGAAATGCAAATTAAAACCACAGTGAGATATTACTGCTTAATGACTGAGCCCCCAGACACCCCAGGAGACCAGATTTAAAAGGCACATGTTATAAATGCCATTTATATGGCATATTGAAAAGGCAAAACTAATGTGAGAGATATGTTAGTAGTTTCCAAGTGTGATGGGGGTGGGGAGGAGAGGGAAGATTCACTACAGGGGGCCATGAAGGAAGTCTCCAGAGTGATGGAAACATTGTATACTTTGATTGTGGTGGTGGTGGTTACACAACTGTGTGTATCTGTCAAAATTCATAGAACTCTACACCAAAAAAACATAAATGTTACTGTTTGTGAATTATACCTCAATCAACCTGATTTTAATAAGATACATATGAAATACTTATTTTATTTACCTTAAAGTTTAGTAATAGAAAAGTATTTTACACAACCTGGATTCCAACTAAAATTGTCACAGGTAGGAAATCATAAATTATCATTTATCCAACAGTAAAAACAAAATTGTTACCTGAATTTACTTATAAATATTTTTAATAGATTTTATTTATTTATTAGAGAGAGAGCAGGGAGGGACAGAGGGGGAGAGTGAAAGAATCTGAGGCAGACTCAGCACTGAGCACAGAGCCTGACTTGGGGCTCAGATCCCACAACCGGGAGATCAGAACCTAATCCAAAACCAAATGTCAGAAGCTTTACTGACTGAGCCACCCAAGCGCTCCAATATTTTTGTATTTTTGAAAAACAATCAACCATGAGGTACTGAGCCTCAAAGGCTCCTCACCTATAAAAGAACGTATATTAAACTGAGTGTAGGTTTTCCCATTACACACTTTGAAGGTAATCATTCTTGGCTAATCTCCTGTCATCTTCAAAAAGTCCCCAAGTTATATACTTCCCTTTAGAAGTATAAAATGACAGATCCCTGAACCAAATGGACTCCACTGGTTACATTTCCACTTTCTTTGTATGAACAAAAACAGTAATTAGTAGGAGCCCCTTTATGTCATTTTAATTTTAAGGGTTAGTTCAACCCACGTGCATGCTGGGTGACCTGTGGTCCACAGCTCACAGCCTAATGAGCGGTACTGAAACAGGAATCACACTTTCCTGGGCGAAGCTACCGACTCACACGGCTGCACTTGCATGCTCATGAAGGCTGACATCCACAAGATGATTCCAGCTCACCATGTGCAATCTGAAGGTCAGCAGATGCGTCAGACTGCGAAAGAGTATGACCTCACATTATTGTCTGTGAGCTTTCAGAAACAGGGTATCTGGCTTGGCACATGAAAAATACACTTCTCTCTCAGTTTATTGTCATCTATTTGTATGGAATGTTTCCCATGAAGGACTCACAAAGAGGTAGGCAGGAGGCTGCTTCAGGCACTGGCGGAATGGCCTCATCATTTAATCTTTTGCAGAGAGCTCAAGGAGGGACTCAAATCAAGGAAAGTACGGCAGCTGCCCTCCAGAACAGTTGATGCTTAGCATGGCACTAGGGTGACACATCCATACATCTTAATAAAGCACTGTGCATTAATCTATTAGTAGCAACTCAGGGAAATACTCCAATGGCCAAAGCAGAGTGGGTATGTGGTCAAGACTAACAAGATAGATAGGAGAAAAGTATTACAAAGTAACTTAGCAGTGTTTTCTCTAATTCTCTATTTTCAAAATTGAGAAGAATGCTTCATATCAAAGGAATTACTATTGGAAGAATCAGCTGGGTGTGCTGGGGATTGAAGAATAGGGAGCTGCTCAAGCAAACCAGGTGTGTATTGAGGTTATCTGTCCCCACTGGTATACAGGGGATCAGTAGAAACAACAACTGCCAGTTCCTGGAATGTCAGCAACAGAAAAAACAATGGAGATGCAGTTACAAGAAATGTAACTTAACTCTCAAAATGTAAAAGAATCATGCAACCCAAATGTGGGGTTGGGGGGACAAGTAGCAGTCGGTTGACCAGTTTCTAAGGGGTCTAGAGTCAAGCCTGTTTGCATATAACAGATGAGGTCAAGTGGAAGGCAGGCACTAGTGCTATAGCAGCAGGCATGCTGAACTTAGATTCAAAAGATTTGCTTTTTCATTTCCATTCTGCTACTTGCTAGCAGAGTGATCTTTGACAAGTTATTGAAGTTCTCTAGAATTAAGTGAAATAATGAATATGAAAGTATATGGCACTACTGGTATAAGACACCAAGTAGAATTTATTTGATCAGTTCCCCTGTTGTGAAGGCCTTAATGCATGCAGATAAGTTTTGCCTGGTGAACATTTATTTTTAAATTTTTTATTGTACACGGTTCACTGGCATAGAATGCATCAATCAAGATGTCAGTCTCTTTCCTGAGTCGGCCCACTCAAATGAAGTGACTCTTTCAGTTGACCCACCGAAATGCCTAATATATACTGCCTGAACTTGTGTGTACTTGCTGGCAAATTACTATGTAAGCGTTCTGATGTCTGTTCACATGTGCATGTCCTACTCAATTAGGATTATTGATGTACTGAGCCATAAGGCGTTTTAAAGAAGAGTTTAGGCCAAACTCTTCATCATACAGGTGGGAATATCAAGGTTCAGGGAAGTCCGCTAACTTGTCTCAAGTCATGTATTGACTGGTGAATAAGTATTAGGACCAAGTTCTCTTCAACCCCTAGCCAATGCCTCTTTCTCCCTTACTCTCATCACAAACTATTCTAAAAATAGGTATCCGAGGAGAAGAACCAATTTTGCTGCTATTATTGTTCATCCCTAAAATTCAGTACACATTCAAACAACCTAGGAACGTCTGAAACTTTCAATGTTTACAAATAGTTACATTCAGAAACACCACAAGTATTCTTATAATGATCAATGCGTTCTATAAATCCCATTTCTTCTTCATCATTTAATAAGACTATTCTAGATTATAGATATCTTTATGCTCTATAAAACACTTATATATATTGTCAAATTTGGTCAGTTTGGAAAACCTGTGGAGGACTCAGTGTAGGTACTATTTATCCCCATTTTACAGTTGAAGAAACAGAGGGTCAAAAAGGTTAGATAATTCTCTTAGCTGTATACAGCAGCTCATGGGTGGAGCTGGGACTCCAACCAACTCAGGTTTTCTGGTTTAGTCATCTAATATATTCCAACTGCACTATGCTACATCATACTGATAGGTACACTCTCAACAAAATATTAACTTTGAGTAAATGTACTGGATTGGCCAGAATTCTTTAGCATGTAAGTGATCAAAACCCACTCAAACAAGTTTAAGGGGTTTTGTTTTTGTTTTTGTTTGAGAAGAGAGATAGTGAGAGAGCAAGCATGAGCAGGGAGGAAAGGGAGAAGCAGACTTCCTGTGAGGAGAGAGCCTGACCCGGGGCTGGATACCAGGACCCTGGGATCATGACCTGAGTTGAAGGCAGATGCTTAACAGACTGAGCCACCCAGGCGCCCTGTTGAAGTTTTGTTTTGTTTTGTTTTGTTTTGTTTTGTTTTGTTTTTTAATGGCAGGGGAGTGGGAGGATCAGTGGGGGATGTAAAATCCATTGGCTTAATATAACCAAACAATGTGCAAGGCAGAGGTAGAGCAGCCTTAATGAGCACCCTAATTCTAATCTTCATAGCTTTAGCACCAAGCAAATGGGTACCTTTCCTTCCCAGTCCCCTTTGGAAATCCTAAGAAACAACTCTGATGGAGATCAAGGGCCAATTTGCATTACATGTTTATTTCTTAAAGTCCTAGACCAATCCAGAAGCTATTAGAAAATTGAGGGGTAGGAGATGGAAAACTTGGCAGAAAAATGCCAATACTAAAATACTTGATTTGTAGCATTTGCTTATCTCTGTGGTGTAAATACTCCCACCATGGCTGATTTCGAGCTACCAATACAACATCAATCAGACACAAAATTCCTGAAAATTTAGCAATTGGCTCTTATGAACCAGTATAAACTAGCCTCAACCTACCAAAGCCATGTAGCACTGGTTAACCATACTTAGACCTGAATAGGTCAATAAATTCACAGAAGCCATGAGTTCATGGTAATGTTCCTTCCCAACACTGGAAAGGAGAAACCATTTAAATTGGCAAATATTTATTGACTACCTACTAAATGGCATGCATTGGACTTGTCAATATGAAGGTAAAAGATATATTCCCAACCCCAAGGATTTCATCCTCTAGGAGGATGATAGACTAGCTAAAGAATGAAAGATAATGTGAGACATACTATAATAGGATCCTTTAATTCATTCCTTTACAGATACTTATGGTTCATTTATTAGGTACTAAGCATTATGCTTACATTCAAATGAGAAAGTTAGACAGTTAATACAAAACTTCTACGGGGGGTGGGGGAGGGGGGTGGGCAGGGAAGAGGCCCAGGGTAGAAGGAACACAGAAAGAGAGGAGAAAGTAAGAGTTGAGGTCAGACAATTATCAATGATCTCACTGATATGAGGAATTTGAGAAACAAGACAGAGGATCATAGGGGAAGGGAGGGGGAAAAATGAAACAAAATGAAACCAGAGAGAGAGACAAACCATAAGAGACTCTTAATCTCAGGAAACAAACTGAGGGTTGCTGGAGGGAAGGGGGTGAGAGGGATGGGGTGACTGGGTGATGGACACTGGGGAGGGTTGTGCTCTGGTGAGTGCTATGAATTGTGTACAACTGATGAATCACTGACCTGTACCCCTGAAACAAATAAAACATTATGTTAATTAAAAAAAAAAAAAGAGTTGAGGTCAGAGAGGTAAGCTGGAACCATCAAGTATGAAACAGTGGTTTTCAAAGTGTGGTCCCCAAACCAACAGCATCAAATCAGCATCACTTAAGAACTTAGAAATGTGACTTCTCCACCTATATTCCAGGTCTGCTGAGTCAGAAACTCTAGGTGAAGCCCAATGTTCTGGGGTTTAATAGGTCCTCCAGGTAATTGCGACCTATCCATGTGATACATGCATAGAATTTTATAGATCAGGATAAGTCATTTAGATCTTATTCTAAAGTATGGGGTCAAGATCATTGATGATTTTAAGCTATGGGAAGAGGTGTGTGACATCATCAGATTTGTGTTTTTAAAAAATCACTCTCTTTGGCTTTGTAGAAAGTAGAACATAGAGATACAAGAGTTCAAGCAGGGCAATGAGTCAGGAAACTTGTTAAGACTATAAATTAGGGTACTCCTCAATTATGACTGTAAGGATGGAGAAAAGTTGATAGACTTAGGATGTTTTGAGTATCCACAGGACTTACTGATGTGGCAGGGGAAAGAAAGTAAGAAATCAAGGATGATGCCCACATTTGGGTCACAAGCAGTGGAGTAGATCATGATGCCATTGGCTGAGGTGAAGAAGATTAGAGGAGTATATTTGCAGGCGGAAATCAAGAGTAACCTTTTGATGGTGTTATGTTTGAAATGGTTAATAGACATTCAAATGGCTGTGTCAATTAGGCAGTTTGATAGAAGGGTCTGGGGTTTCAAGAAAAGATGGCAAAGACTTGTGCTTGGAGTCATCTGTACATGAATTGTTTGTAAACCCGTGGCATTGGAAGACATCACCTGCAGAGTGTCCATAGATAGATTAGAAAAGAAGGTTCAGAACAGAACCCTGGGGCATCTAACATTTACAGATCTAAGAGACAAGCACGGTCATAAAAAATAATAATCTGTGAGATAAGAAGAAACTACGAAACTATATTTATGGTGTCATGGAATCAAGTGAACAGAATGTTTAAGAATAAAAACAGAGTGAGAGAGCATCAGCTCTTTTGAATGCTGCCAAGAGATCAATAAAACAAGATGGAGAAGTGATTGATGGATCATCCTAGATCCTTGGTAACCTTGATGACAGAAGTTTCCCTGAAGTGATAGGAAAGAAACCACTTAAAATGGATTGAGGAGAGAATGTGAGGTAAGGAAATGGAGAAAATGAATATAACAACTCTTTACGTGAAGAGGGATAGAGAAATAGGGAGGAACTTGTAGGCCATTTGGAATTGAGTCAGGTTTGCACATCCTAGGTTGTGTCCCGCAGACACTGCCTGCCTCAGACAGCGTTACCAAACAGTCAGGCAAGAAGAAAATAATACCCCAAATCTAACCAATTACAATTATTATAAACACATTAAACAGAGTAACATTTACTGAACACCTACGATGCACAGGATACTGTGGGGATATGCAGAGATTAATCAAAATGGGAAAATGAATGCAGTTAGGTAATTAAACTCTCCAGCAGAGGTACCAAGTGCTTTGGGATCAAAGAGAAGAAAGGGATTGATTTTTGTCTGAACTGTTACTGATCTTCAAGAAAAACAGAGGATTGGGACTGTTTTCATGAAGGCTAGAGAATTGACTTTTAGAGGGGCTAGTTTGCTAGACACTAATTAAGAGAATGGTCAGTGGAGCAGTAAAAGTGGAAATATATCAGCACCAATTACATTCTAGAGAGTAATAACTAATATTTTGTAATGTCTGACTTTTAAAATATCTTTATATTTTTGTTCTCTGTATTGATGGAAAATAGGTTGGTTACCTGCAAAGTGAAAGAGAATAGGGAAGAAATGGAAATCTGAAAGGAAAGAAAGAGATTTATTGAGCATCTATTAACCTATTCTATGCCAACCTTTGTTGTGGTGCTTTCCCATTTATCCATCAACTCATCAAATCTTTGGCCAATCTTGCTCAGCCCCCTTTATTTCTAAACACAGAGAGACTGCAAGAGGTAATCTTGTACAGTAGTCTCCAAATCCAGTGTGCAGCTGAATTCTGGGAAAGCTTTTTAAATATGTAGATCACCAGACCTCCCCACCACTACCCCTGAGACTGATTCTGTTGATCTTATGTGCAGGTAAGAAGCTACAGGGTGTGTCACACCAGTCAGAATGGCTAAAATTAAGTCAGGAAACGACAGATGTTGGCGAGGATGCAGAGAAAGGGGAACCCTCCTACACTGTTGGTGGGAATGCAAGCTGGTGCAGCCCCTCTGGAAAACAGTATGGAGGTTCCTCAGAAAATTGCTACCCTATGGCCCAGCAATCACTCTACTAGGTATTTACCCTAAAGATACAAATGTAGTGATCCAAATGGGCATGTGTACCCAAATGTTTATAGCAACAATGTCCACAATAGCCAAACTACGGAAAGAACCTAGATGTCCATCAACAGATGAATGGATAAAGAAGATGTGGTATATTTATATGTATAATGGACTACTACGTAGCCATCAAAAGAAACGAAATCTTGCCATTTGCAAAGATGTGGATGGAACTAGAGGGTATTATGCTGAGTGTAATAAGTCAATCAGAGAAAGAATTATCATATTAACTCTCTGATAGGAGAAATTTGAGAGGTAGAGTGGGGGGTTGGGGGGGTAGGGAAGGGAAAAATGAAACAAGATGGGATCAGGAGGGAGACAACCATAAGAGACTCTTAATCTCAGGAAACAAACTGAAGGTTGCTGGGGGAGTGGGGGGAAAGGGTGGCTGGGTGATGGACATTGGGGAGGGTATGTGCTATGGTAAGCGCTGTGAAATGTGTAAGCCTGATGATTCACAGACCTGTACCCTTGGGGCAAATAAGACATTATATGTTAATAAAAAATAAAAATAAAAAGAAGCTACAGGGTGTGAAAGATCCCCAGGTGATTTTGATGTGCAGCCGGTTGTGGAAAGCACAATTCTAATATATGCAGTTCTCTCACAATTTCTGTTTTCATGACATGATTTGGCGATCATAGGACTGAAAAATTAGGGCACATTGTTTGCATCGCAAGGACAAGTCTCGGTATAAAGTGATGGACAGGAACTCACAATGCCAACAGGGAGCAAAAAAAAAAAAAAAAAATCAGTCACCCACACAGTACAGCAAAAATGCTTTCTGACCTTGTACCCCCAAAGATACAATAACAAAACAATGTTATTGTTTTGCAATAACATTGACTATAACAAGTTGCGAAGAAAAGAGTATGAGCTGCTCCACTAATGAGGATGCTGGTGGTTAAAGGGAAAGAAACCATTTCATTTGAGAAAATTAAACACTGGATCTGCTCAGTGATATTTGAGGTTTATAATTACATACTTTGTCGATAGAAACACCCTCATTATTGAGCATTTGCTGGGAAAATAATCCATTTTATTCCATTTGAACAGTTGTTTTGGTAACTCTTTAAAAATAACACCATGTATCTTTAAGTAATGAAACTAATATTTAAGAGCAGAATAGATGACAGTGAATAGGTATCATAATAAATATGCAAATGTGCAAGTGTGTGCTAGAAGTAAGCATAAGGGGCATCTAATTCTGCTCAGGGAGTCTTAAAAGATTAGTAAGAATTTTGTTGAAAAGGTAGGGGGTATATTAAGAAACTACTTATTGCATTAGTTTATCTTTACCTTTTAGGTGTTAAAGAGATTTTCCATTAACTTTGTTTATTCTACAATCTCACCACTCCACTAATTAGAAAGTTCTTCTTGAATGCCCTAAATCCCTGTCTATGTAATTCCAATTCATTCCCAAGAGGATGCTTTCATTGACAGGAATTCTGCTTATAGACATAGCACTTGGATGGTTTGATTTCCCTATAGAGACAGGTATTGACAGGCAATTCAAGGCTGTTCTGTCTTCCTCACCCTCATCTGACTCCTTTCCAAGGATGAGGCAGGGTTGGGGAAAGACAGGGCAGCCTTCAAGGGGCTGGAGCACTAATCCAGATGACATGCTTACACTACAAGCTGTGCTTACAGGGGTGGAATTTTCACAAGTGCTAAAATGTCTTCATATAAGCAGGGTCTCTCTCCCCTTGCTGTAGATTGCCCTCAGGTACCAGGCATGGCCAGGGCTGCTTCCAAATGGGAAGAGACCCACCAGCTCTGTCACTTCTTGTGTCCCCGTCTCCTAGGGCTGGGCCAGGACAGCCAGAGCAGGGACATCTTTACATTGGGGCACAGGGACTTTTTTTGCACTCTAGCTCCCTTGGTATGGCCTCTCCTCCTAACAATGGGACAAAGTTCCAGAACAGCAAGTGGACTTCAGGGAAAAAAATAAATTTGGCCATTCCCCTTCCTTTGGTTCTCAGCCCTTAATTAAGGCAAAAAGGTAACTCTGCAGGTGAACTCTCTCTAGAGTTTTGTATTGAGGCTTGAAGACAAATCTAGCTAAACACAAAGTGTTTACTCTCCTTTGCCTCCATTGTGTTTGTATCATTCCAGGGGATTTTGTTCAAGTCTTTTTTTGTTTGTTTGTTTGTTTTTAGATTTTATTTATTTATTTGACAGAGAGAAAGAGATCACGAGTAGGCAGAGAGGCAGGCAGAGGGAGAGGGGGAAGCAGGCTCCCCGCTGAGGAGAGCCCGATGCGAGGCTTGATCCCAGGACCCTGAAATCATGACCTGAGCTTAACCCACTGAGCCACCCAGGCGCCCCTGTTCAAGTTTTTTTCAAGTGACCCAGCCCAATATCATCCCCATTCCTTCCCCAAATGCCCCCAATGCATCTTCCCCTCCCCAGTGGAAAACACAAGTCAACATTGGGATGGGTGTTTTCAGCCTCAGTTTCTAAAAATGCTACTCTGGGTAACTAAATAGATTCTGGGCTGTGCTTCCTACTTCCAAGTAGGAAGCTCTTCTGCGAGTTGATTACTGAAGAGTCCCGGACTTTTTACCCAGCACCTGCCTATTAATTTGCTATGACCAACCTACAACATCTGTCAACTCTTCTCATGAATTAATAGGCATGTAATTAAAATCCAACAGAGAGCTCAAAAATTAATTAGGACAGGAAACAGCCATGTGAGCAGCATGGAACATAGCTTCCTATAAAGAAAAGACAAGCCTTGTGTAGAACAAGGAAATGCCACAGGCCTCCATTGATCTCCACATCCACTGGTCCCTAAACTGCCTTTTCTGATCTATAACCTCATTGTGAAGGTGACTTACAGAGGCTGCCATGTAGTGGGCATCAAGACATGGCATTGACTGACTTGTTACTTAAAATACAATCCAGGGGGGGAAATCTTCATCATCATTAGCCATCAGGGAGATTCAAATCAAAACCACATTGAGATACCACCTTACACCAGTTAGAATGGCCAAAATCAACAAGACAGTCAACAACAAATGTTGGAGAGGGTGTGGAGAAAGGGGAACCCTCATACACTATTGGT
>CM053619.1:23705608-23749628 GCA_028646535.1 Procyon lotor | reverse complement strand
TTGAGGTCTTTGATCCATTTTGAGTCTATTTTTGTGTGTGGTGTAAGGAAATGGTCCAGTTTCATTCTTCTGCATGTGGCTGTCCAGTTTTCCCAACACCATTTGTTGAAGAGACTGTCTTTTTTCCATTGGATAGTCTTTCCTGCTCAAGGGGTTATTTAAATAAATATAAACATTCTAAGTGATAAGGAAGCAAGAAGTCATCATTTAATTGGGAACTTTTTTATCTTTTAGTAGTCCCTAAAACAACAGTGCATCTTGTAACAGGAGGAGTTTTAGGTTCAGTAAACTATGGAAAGTACTAAGTAATGCAGTGATGGGCAGAACAGACCTTTCTCTGCCCTCACAGAGCCAGATGAGGGGAAGGCAACTCTAAACATGCAAATAAAGAAATGAGACCATTTCAAATACTAGAAAGTGCTATGAAGACAGTGACACAGAGGAATAGGATAAAGAGAGGCCAGCATGGAGAGGAAGGCTTTAGATAGCACTACTGTAGGGAGAAGAAGTCCAGGAAAGTGCACCAGGTAAGAGAGGAACTGTGTTCAAGAAACAGGCATGGCCAGCTGTGACAAGTGGTATTAGGAGGGAAAACAAGATGAACCAAGAGCAGTCTGTCCTTAGTAAGGACATTTGAAAGGGACTATTTGAAAGGGATCTTAAAGCTGAACTAAAGTGGGCTGAGGATGAATGAGGGGCGTGGATATAGGAGCAAATATTCATCTTTTTGGGTGGGTCTGTTCTTGGGGACAGGTCTTGCTCACAAGCAATGCAGAGTGGCTAAGAGGGTATGCTTTGCAGCATAAGGGAGGCAATAGTAAGTCTTGCAAACAGGCAACAAGTAAATAATTGCACAAGACAATTTCAGATTACAAGCAGTGTCATAAAGGGCATAACCACGATGACGTGGTAGAAAGTAGGGAATAGGAGCCTACTTTATTTAGGCTTTGGGCTTCAGCAATTAGTGAATTATATAACAAATGCCAAGGCATTTGTTAAAGGTGTTCAATTGTGTCATTTAATCTTGAGACCTGCTTTTTGAGAAATGTGAAATTCGCTCTAGATAAAGAAACAGGTCCTGAAGGAATGATTTGCTGGTCAAAGGCCCTAGTTGGTGAATAGTGGCACTAGGATTTGAACCAATTTTGGCATCTAAATGAAATGCCTCTGCTCACCTTCCTGTCCACCTCCTCTTTCAAGGCTCTCCTGTAGCAAACCTCCCAGTAGCAGCCCTCTGGGCCTGCCCATCCTCAGCTCCAGCCTGAAATCCCGTTTCTCAGCCTCCAAGTTGTTCAGAGCCCCATTCCCACAAGACCTTTCTTCAATTATTCAACAGATTACACTTTATTCATAACATGCTAATAAAAACGAAATGTGTGATGACTGGCATAATGCTGGTGGGTGCTAATAGGACCCTCTTTTCCCAGACAGGTAACACCTACATATTTGAACATGATGTTTAGAGAAATATTGTCAAGCTTCACTACTACAGGCCACCTGGTAGGCTGGACCAAAAAAAAAACTAGTTAATATTTACTTAGCTTTGTTACATGCCAAGCACCATTTTAAGTGTCTACATTCATCATCTCATTATTTTTTGAAACAACCCTATGGAGTTGGAATTATTTTTATCATCTGAGAGCTGGGATTTGAACCAGGCGAGCTGACTTACACATCTGAGCTAGATTTTCAAGAGAACACACAGGAATTAAATTACAAACCCCAAATGAGTTAGGTGTGAACTGATGAGATCATGAAATCCACAAAAAGACAGTTGCTTGGGTTATGAAAATACTGGTTCCCTTAGTTTATTTTCCAAATAAAACTGGTCTTAAGCTTCACAGGAATTCAGCCAACAGATGCCCTTTTGTCCCAGATCACAAGGAAGATCCTTAATGATGAGGGAAGGGGCGCCTGTGTGGCTCAGTGGGTTAAAGCCTCTGTCTTTGGCTCAGGTCATAATCTCAGGGTCCTGGGATCGAGCCCCACATCGGGCTCTCTGCTCAGCGGGGAGCCTGCTTCCCCCTTTGTCTCTCTGCCTGCCTCTCTGCCTACTGGTGATCTCTCTCTGTCAAATAAATAAATAAAATCTTTAAAAAAAAAAAGATTGATGAGGGAAGCCAATGAAAGTGCTTGCGTGGTTTGAAGTTCAATATTGGAGCAAAGGTAAATGTTTAAAGTCAACATACTCCTACTTGTCACTGCTGGATGAGGAGCACTGGACTAGATGCTTCAGGTCCTCCTCGAGATCCGTGACATGATCCTGTCTCTGGGGGCAGCGAGATGAAACCGGAAAAGGGTTTGGAATGAGACAAACCCAAATTCATCCCCTGATTTTGAGTAACTTTAGGCAAGCGAGTAGAACAGGAATGATTCTTAATCTATAAGATTATTATGAGGCTTATTGGAGATACCAAAGTACTTTGTACAGTGGCTGACACAGTAAAAAATAACAAGGGTTAGTTTCCACCACTCTTGTGTGCTTTGTCTATTCGCATCTTGGGTCTCTGAGTTTGGCCGAAAGCCCACAGACATAAAGAAGTGCTTGGTTTGGGGCTTGGGGAGAGAAGCCAATGAGAAGAAGCTTCTTGAATGAGAAGCCAATCTCATGGGAAGCTGATACAGGTGATCCCAAGAGCTGGAAGAGAGGGAAGGCTGAGTTTTGAAGGTAATTTCCAGAATCAGGAGTGGCCAAGATTTAGTCTATTAAAAATAACTGTGGGGGCGCCTGGGTGGCCCAGTCGGTTAAGCATCTGCCTTCAGCTCAGGTCATGGACCCAGGGTCCTGGGATGGAGTCCCATGTCTGGCTCCTTGCTCAGTGGGGAGCCTACTTCTCCCTCTCCTCCCTGCTCATGCTCTCTCTCACTATCTTTCTCTCACATGAATAAATAAAATCTTAAACAAACAAACAAATAAATAAATAAAATTTAAAAATAACTGTGGAAATAAAGTCAACATTTTGTTGGTCACCACATGGTACATCATTGGTTTTTGAGGTGTGTTCCATGATTGTTTGCATATAACACCCAGTGCTCCATTCAATCCGTGCCCTCCTTAACTTTATTATGGAAGTGTTGAACCACTCTTGTTGTATACCTGAAACTAATATTACCTATATGTTAACTGCAATTTAAATAAAAGCATTGTGTTTTTAAAATTGAAAAAAAAAAAGTCAACATATGTTTGTATATCTGGTTTTCAAAAATAGTAGGTAAATTCTTGTGTAAAAGACAGTAAATTTTATTTCATTTAAAGATTTTATTTATTTATTCATGAGAGACAAGAGAGAGAGAAAGAGGCAGAGGCAGAGGCAGAGGGAGAAGCAGGTTCCCCATGGGGCAGGCAGCCTGATGCATAACTCTATACCCCAGGCTCCTGGGATCATGACCTGAACCAAACGCAGATGCTTATCTGACTGAGCCACTCAGGTGCTCCAAGAAATTTTAAAGCTAAGTAATACATCCATAGATGCACAGGTTCTTGGCCGTGTTTGGGAGAACCCAGGTTTCAGTCCAATTTCATCCCTAAACAGTACTAAGGCTTATGGTATTTAAGAACTGCTAGATTGATCAGTGTCCATAGAGGGAAAAAAGCAAGGAGATAGATATATAAAGAACACATGGTTGGAGGTGGGGGCTATTGAAAGGAAATAACTGACAGAAAGGGAAAAGTTGGGGACAACTTTAAGATATTTTATTTGTGGAATAATGGTACCATTAGCCCATCTGGGGACATTTAAAAGTCTTGATGCCCTTGATACATCCCAGGCTTGTGAAATCAGAGTCTCTGAGACTGAGACACAAGCATCAGTACCCGCTACACAAATCCACGTGACTCTGATATATCAGTAACTGCCTTCCTTCCTTCCTCAAAAATGTCAGATAGTATGAGATGATAGAGGAAGCAGATGAGTATAATTCTAGATATATTAAGGTTAGTGTTCTGACAAGGCATCCAGGAGGGAATTAAGGACCGGATCCCAGAAAGAATAGAGAAGCTCAAGATTTAGGAGAGCCATTTATGTATTCAATAAACATTCCTTAAGGCCTGTTAAGTTCCTGGATAGCAAGTCCTATAAGCAGGGTCCTTTTCCCTTGAGGGACTTATATCTCAGAGGCAGGGAACAGATTCCTAAACAAAGAAGTCATATAAAGCGTTGTGGGCTGTAAGACCCAAATCTATGTGTAGAAAAGGAAAGAAAAACTCAATTCCCTTGGGACTGGTCAGAAAAGACTTCATAGAGAAAGGACCAGGAGAAAGCACCCCGAGGAAAAACAAAGAGGAAATGACCAACAGTAGAACTGTGGCAAGCTAGAGAGGAAAATGAAGCCCAGTGAAGATCGTGAGAAATAGTAGTCAGAAAAAGGAGTTTAGGATAGAGAAGTGCCCTGAAAGTGAGGGGTGGGGGGAAAAACAATTGCTAATGGGAAAGGCATCAGAGAGTCCTTCACTAGCAAAGTGTGTGAAAAATTTGTTTGCTTTGGTTTTTCTAATCTGTAAAACAGTAATAATGTTACTGGTTTCATAGAGCTGTGATAGGATTAAGTGATAATGCTTGTAATGTATTTAGAGCATAGCTAGCATATAGTTCTAGTACAGAAGATACAGCATTCTTGAACAAGTACAGAAAGAACAATAGGACTCTGTACCAGCAAAGTATACAACTGTCCCTATTCCTATCTTCTTCGAGAGGTTTCCCTTAGAACCAAACAGATTCTTTTAAAAGGAAGGAGGGGATGTCATACTCATTGAGCAGATTTACCTAGTGGCAATATGAGCTTTAGAATCAGGCAGCCATTATTCAAACTCTAGCCAAGCAATGTATTAGCTTTATTTTCTAAATTTCTGATTACATATTTATAAAAATAAAGTGAATTCTCCTTGTCTTCAGGATTGTGGAGACTATATTCAGATAGATTTCTAGTTCCAGGTACTTCACATATTTTAAATAAAGGTTATTTTCTTTGCTTCCACTTAACATTATGACTTACATATAAATACATGTTTAGAAAGTGTTCTTTGGGGGCGCCTGGGTGGCTCAGTGGGTTAAAGCCTCTGCTAAGTGGGGAGCCTGCTTCCCCCTCTCTCTCTGCCTGCCTCTCTACTTGTGATCTCTCTCTCTCTCTCTGTCAAATAAATAAATAAATAAAATCTTAAAAAAAAAAAAAAAAGAAAGTGTTCTTTGGAGGGGCACCTGGGTGGCTCATTGGTTAAGTGCCGATTCTTGGTTTTCAGCTCAGGTCATGACCTCATGGGTCTGGAGATCAAGCCCCAATTCATGGGCTCTGCACTCAGCAGGGAGTCTGCTTGAAAGATTCTATCCCTCTGCTCCTCTGCCCACTCAGTCTCTCTCTCTCTCAAATGAATAAATAAATCTTTATTTTTAAAAGTGTTCTTTGGAATGGAAATTTTGGTGAGAGTTTTGCTCCTGGTATCCAAAAAGTTTACCATTGTTTCTTGCTGGGATTCTTTCTCCAATCTTAATTTGGTTGTGAATTCCACTGTCCTGCTTCCAGACCATATTAACACTGGCTGAGTTAATTTGCACCTTGGGTCATAGGGGGATCTTGCAGAAAGTGCCAGAGCACAGAAAAAGGAGGCTGAAACCACCGTTAACACCCTTACATGCGCATGGGGAGAGAAAAACTTCTCCCTAGGCATAGCTGAGATCCTGGTTCCATTTATCCCTCCATAACATCCTGAACATACTCCTTGGGGCTATTTTCCTGTTCTTAATGCCTCAATTCTGTAACAGAAGAAAATTTAAAAAAAACAAAAAAAACTCTCACATAAGAAGTAGCAGAGTTATGTTAAAAATCTGTCCAGATGGTTGGTTCCCTCCTAGTTCTCAATCCCTGTTGTAAGGCCACTGACACCACCAGCAGCCTACGCTAAAGCTGACTTTCTCTTTAAGATTGTTTGATTATAGGGTTCAGAGAAGGTGAAATATCTCCCTAGAATCTGTAACATGGAATGGAGATTAGGCGGGTGATGTCACAAAAGAGATTTTCAACAGAGTCAGCAGGCTGTAGTTGTGCCTAAGTAAGTGCCCAAATGGCACCATCTGAAACAGCGGCTCACCCTGGATAAGAAGGTGGAGAAGATCAGTTACAGGTAGGACCAAACCCATTATAAGGAATGCCATCACAATAAAGAGGTTTCAGTCCAGATTTTAGAATCCCAGGTATTAGCTCACTTAGGTCAAGAAAAAATTCAAAATAACAAACAATTAAAAAAAAAAAACAAAACCCAGCTGGTTAACCCCTTGGCACCACTACAACTGGTTTTGACGTCTATTTTAAAATGGAAGACTAAGGATATAAGTCAGAACAAGCCCTCTTTGATCTCTTTTCCAGGGCCAAAGAAGGGCTTGTAGAACTGGCCCAAGTTGACCGCAAAAAGCAAGGTCTGGAGGGACAGGAAGCCCATCTTATGGCTACCTGCCATCACCTGGAGACACCGGACTCTCAGGCAGTCTTTGGCAGCACTGGAGATTGTTAACATGGCTAATCAGATGTTAATTGAATGCACAGGAAAAGGAAATAAAATTCCGCTTCTGAAAGGCAGCTGGAAAGGGCTTGGACTGCTCAGGCTCAGATTTACATTCCAAAGCAGTTTTGAAGCGAAACACTCCCTGCCTGAGCAGGAGGAAAGCCCCTCTCCTCTCCTCAGCTTTACTGGAAAACACAGCTCCCAGGAGAGAGGGTTAGGAACCCAGAGCCTACTTGGCGGCGCCCCGCAGTCCCTCAGGAAGTAGAGGCGAGACAAAGGACGCCGACTCCTGGGGCGTCCCTAAACTCGAAGCCAACCCCTCTTCCCATATATCACCTCCTTTAAAGGACAAGGAACACACCTCCTCAAGATATCTGGGGTGAGAGTTGGGGTAGGAAGTACTTCTAGTTACTCAATTGATTCAGTGGTTAAATATTTATTTTGTGGGTACCAGACACCAACCTAAGCGGTTTACATCCTTAATTCTCACAATAATCCTGAGATTTGTGCTATTAACCCCGTATTTTCTTCTCTACAAAGGGGAGCAAGGGGCGCAGTGAAGAGCAGTAACTTGCCCAGTGAGCGGCAGCATCACAGCACGGGTCTCTAAACCCCAGGCCGTGGCCCCCAGGCCGCCTCCTCCTCGGAGACAACAACCCCACCTGGGTCCCCAGCCTCCCGCGGGGCCGCACGCGGCCGCTGCCGCCCGCCCACACCCCCCGCAGCCCCGAGCACCGCCTCCTCGCCTCTCCCGCGGGGCACGTGGCAGGTGCGCGGGCGCCCAGTGTCTCCGCCCCCACGCCCCACGCCGGTGCCCGGCGCCCCGCAGCGGCCGGGCAGGTCTCGCAGCCTCTGCTGAGCCCGGGAAGCGCCCGGGAGAAGAGGAGGAGCCAGGGGCACCGAGCGGGTGGAGTCGGGAGCCCGAGAGCGGTGGAGGCGGATTTCCTGGGCCCGGCTCGGTGGGGCTACTATGGCGTTTGGGAAGAGTCACCGGGATCCCTATGCGACCTCCGTGGGCCACCTCATAGGTAAAGAGCGAGGGAGGGAGACACCAGGGCAGGCTTTGGGGACCCGGGGGCCCCTTCCCGCTTGACGCCATTCTCGGCCTCGTCCAAGTTTGAGGAAATCCTTCCCCTCCCCCTGCAACTTTCCCAGGGCACCCGAAACCCCCCTCACCCCCACCCCCCGCCGGCCCCTTTGCGGCATTTCTTTACGGCTGACTCTCCTTGGAACCCCTCCTTAAAATCTGCCTGCCTTTTGGCGCTTCCTGGGGCGTGGGACCGAACAGGTGAACCACGCACGGGATTCAGGTGTGGAGTGTTTGGGCCTGTGCAAGGAGAAAGGGTCAACTTCTGAGCCCGGGGAAAGTTGTCCGTCAAGTTCGCTACTCACTGGAGGGCCGAGTGTGGCCGCGTCTGTTTTACCTGGGAGGGAAAGAAGGTTCAAGCAGGTTGCGTGATGTGACTTCACTGTGAGAGGCAGGTCCCTTTAAACCAGTTCTCTCTGGCGTCGAGCCCTTAACAACCTGAGTTACTTTTTCTGAATAAACAAAGAATGAAAATGCCCAGCCCTGTGAAGAAAGCGGAGAGTAGGGGAGCAGTCTGGGGTCACTGGAGGGACCACGCATGTTTTTACCTACGTCCTTTCTTCTGTGGCTGTACTCTGAATAACGTAATGAGAAGCAGAAACCAGGGACTGGACTGTTGTTACCAGCACCGACTCCTTTCTTCCTCCTCTCCTCTCCTCCAGTCCTCCCTTGGGAACCGGGTGTGGCACGGTGCCTGCCAATGCCAAGCAAAGCTGATAATGTCAGGAACTTAGTGGGGTGATGAAATCTTGAGAACCTGGTGGTTATAGTACGGAGACTCCAGTTTGGACAGTTTTGCCTGCAGCTCAGTTAACAGGGAACATGCCACTCAACCCCAACCTTATAATGTTCCCCTGTCTTTGGAAGATGGTGAAAGTAACTATCATTGGGGGGCTGGGGGGGGGATGTTTTCTAACCTGTTGCTCACTATAGCCCTATGGATATTAAAATGAATTTTGAGTAGAAATAGATTCAGAGTGCATCTTCATAGGCAGATGAATTATTTAATGGACCTGAACCTGGATGGAGCAAAGGTGAGACATGGTCTCAACCCTCAGGGAACCATGCAATTTTGTAGGGAAGACGGACACAGTTATGTAGTAACTACAGTACGGTACCTTTGCAATACAAGACAACTGCAAAACACTCAAAACTTAAGTAAAGGTAGAGATTTTGTTAAGGCCTTTGAAGGGTGAATAGGAGTTTTCTGGGAAAGTGGGAGGAAGCTCAGGGAATGGAGTGCAGGGAATCTTGCAGAAGGAACAACAGTATGTATCTAAACAACACAAAGTTAGATTTGTCTGTGGAATGGAATGCCAGATTCAAATAGCTCTTTTCCTAGATTGGAAGCAGGCTAAGCTTTGGGGTTCTCCCAACCAAACCCTATTCTTTCTTCCTCTTCATTATTCTTTTTAGCTCTCTCTCCATTCCACCTAGACTTCATGTTTTCGTACTGAGGATCTTTCATGAAGGAAATATATTAAGTTCATTTTCTATTACTCTTCCCAGGTGGCATTTTGTGTCCTTAAGGAGAATGTGTGGAGAGGGGAAAATGTCTGATTGTTTGGGGTTCCAGGTGCAGAAGCATTCAAGTCTGCCTGGGATAGCTTTGGTTAGTTTAGGTCCTCGGAGTGACCTTGCTTTAATGCTCAAGGACATAGACAATTTGAGTTCTGATCTCTTTCTTTCTCAACACGCCCCCCCCCCACCAGGAATAAATGATTAAAAAAAAAAAGACATCAAATAACTTAAATTTGAATGCTTGTTCTACTTTATACTGGCTCTGGAGCCTTGGGTAATTTCCTTAACTTTTCTGAACTTCTGTTATACCATCTAACACAGTGGGTTAAATGAAGTTGCATAAGATAAAATACTTTGCACTATACACTTGGCTTTGTAGGTAGCTGCTCAATGCTTGTCTTCAGAAAGGCCAGCAGATGGAGATTTAGCCAGCCCGTTCTGACCCTACCGCCGGGTTGTTGTGCCTGCAGTTTTTATTAATAGGTCATTCATTACTGCAGTAATGGCAGCACTCTGAACTTGAGTTCTGATTGATTCCTGAATTACTGGGAATTGCTCAGAAAAAAAAAAAATCTCTTTGCCTTTTGGTAATATAAACTTAATGGTACTTGTTAGTGAACCCCAGGCAGATTATTTCAGGAGGACCAGACATTTTTCATTCCGTTGTAGCTCAGACTCAACACAACAGCCTTTTCTTTGCAGAAAAGGCTACATTTGCTGGAGTTCAAACTGAAGATTGGGGCCAGTTTATGCACATCTGTGACATAATTAACACTGCCCAGGATGGGTGAGTACAGTGTGTGGTGCACGCATTTGCCTCTGATAAGAAGCATCAGAACCACAGCACTTTTACGCTTTTTGGTTTTCCTGAGTGTTTTCATCCCACCCCTCACCTCCCCACCCCCCAACCCTCCACCCCCCATCCCCCGGGCATCACTATCTTTTAAAGACACGTCTGGCAAAAACATAAAGACAGCGGCTTATTTCAACATGTGGAATATCTGAGAATCCATTATAATTTTTCTCTTTGCCTTTTCTTTATAGTTTTAACTTTGTGAAGCTCCAGTTCCTTTTTCTTTAAAGAAAGCAGAATTGTTTTCTTCTTTAGAAATTCCCCCTGCTCTGATTGCCAGTATTTTATCCTACTGTAACTGAAAAATACTATCCAGAAGCTAGTGAACTCCTGGTGGTAACCTGTGCTGGGCAGTTGTCATTATTAACCAGGAAATAATATAGCAGTCTTTTTTTCCCTCATTATAAGATAATTTTTTTCTTAATGTCCACTCACCCACCTTCATGGTGTATTCTTAAATGATTTGCTATCTTTTGTTACACTTTTTAGATTTCAGGGAATTAAAGATTTTAAAAAAATTGTTAAGGCCAACTTTTGTGATTTTAGTCTAGTTACAGGTTGTTGTAAGGGATACAATTCTTTTAGTTTTCCTGAGCACATTTGAGCGATAACTAATAGCAAAAAGATTTGATCTAGTTTCTGTTGATTGTTGATGAAGAAAACATTACACTCAATTATTGACTATATTAATTGACTGTATTAGGTTTAGTACTTTAAGGAGGGTATGGTATTTTCCCTGTAATCTTATTTACCATATTTGGTTCCTCTGAAAGTTTTATTCATGGATAATACTAATGTCTTCATTGATAATACAAAAAGGGAATCTCAAAGTAAAATTTGTCCTTTCAAAACTGTATCTTTATTCTAAACTTTTGTAAGAGTTTAATACTAGATTCTATATGCAATTTTTTGGAAATGTAGATAATAGCTATGTATTTATAATAGTTGTAATTCTATGTAAGCATGTGTAATTGTCACATAATAGAAATTCTACCCGTGCAAACACAGACAAAATTGGGAGGTAATATGTAAAAAGGATTTGTATTCTTTTTTTTTTAAGGATTTGTATTCTTTCTTCAGTTTTATTAAGATATAATTAGCATTTAAAGTGTACAGTATAATGATTTGACCTACATGTATTATAAAATGAGTACCACAGTAAGTTAACATCTGTCACCTCATATAATTAAAAAAACTTTTTTTTCCTTGTGATGAGCGCTTTTAGTGTCTACTCTTAGCAGCTTTCAATTATACCATACAGCAGTGTTAACTGTGGTCATCATATTATACTTTATATCCCCAGAAGTTATTGATCTTATAACTGGAAGTTTGTACCTTTCAACCACCTCAGAATAAATTTTGATCCTCTACTTTTACATAATTCTTTTATAATGTAAAATGGTAGTCTATCAGAAACTGATCTAATTAGTCATAGTTCCTCATACCCTGTAGGTGCTCAGGAAATAGTCTTAATCAAAAACGGTAACCTTCATTGTTCTGGGAAATACATTTCCTGTAAACCAGTTTTGCGCATTGATAGAGGGATAGGGATGTGAGTGCATTTCACACATAGTGCTTTCTAGGTAATACTATTATGTAAATATTCTATTTGATTCTCTCAAGGAGGTAGGTAGTATTGTCTGCCTAAATGTATGAGGAAACACATGTGAGAAGTTAAGTAATCTGCTCAAGCAGCATCAGGGCCTTGGTCGTCGTCTTAGCTGCTACTCTTTCCACAGTGCACATTGCTTTTCAGAGACTGCTTATTTTCAGCAATGCCTAATTGACGATTTCACTGTATTTATTGCTTTAGGGCAAAAGATGCTGTAAAAGCTTTGAAAAAAAGGATTTCCAAAAACTACAATCATAAAGAAATCCAACTCACCTTGTCAGTAAGTACTTTTGATGTTATAATCAAGACTCTAGGATTCCCCAAGCCATAGACACATTTTTAGTTTTAGGTTAAAAAAAAAATCAGCAAAAAACTATTTAGAGTATGAATTAAAACTGAGAATTAGAGAATTGAGAGAGTTTTGCTCATTGTCATAGCATTTATTTTCGTGGAAAGAGTGTGTTCCTGGAAAATCAGCTTTTCCTGGTCAGGAGATGGGAACTGGTAACTCAAAACTTGTAGATTCTGAGCCAGTGAAGAAGTCTGTGTATGTGTTACTCATGAGGAGAACTGAAGTGTTGAAAAATGCTTCCCTGTTAGCTTTTTACCTCACTTGAACAGCTCTGTGGAATTCTGAGGTGGGAGCTCATTAAGTTTCAACCAGGCTCTCCTGCGTAGTATACTTGGAAGACCATTCTTTGTTGATTTAAACGGTGCTGTACACCTTATTGTCTATGATTTGGGTGTGGGCACTTAATGGATGCGTTCCCGTTTTTCCCCTCATCCTTGGCCATATGACCTCTTCAGTCACTTCGGTGAGTTGCCATTTTTACTATGGAATGTTTTGCCAAACCTGCTTGCTGCCTGAGAGTGGGCCGTATGGCTTTCTCATTTCTCCTGCATGCTTTCGTTTACCTCAGCCAGGCCCCAGGCCACAAGGTTAGGGCCCCAACCAGCGAGAATCACCCTCCCCTTAGGGGCTCTGGGTAGTTTATCAAGAGGACTGTGGGGCTGAGGTGCGCACAGCTCCAGTGTTTGAGTTTCATGGGGGAGAATATTCACATCTTGCTGGGAGTGTAACAGAATGAGAAGAAATGAAATGAACGGTCTTGATGCTGTCTCTGAAGAAACCCTTCAGGTTAGGATGTGAACATAGTTTTAGAGACCTTTTCCTTTTTTTTCTTTTCTTTTTTTCCTTCCTTCCTTCCTTCCTTCCTTCCTTCCTTCCTTCCTTCCTTCCTTCCTTTTAATTTTATGCTCTCCCTTGTTCTTTACTCATAGCAGCCACCTCAGGGAGGTCCCGGAATGGAAGAACTTTAGAGATGAGTAAGCACTAAAATAGAACTACCAGAACCATGGGTTGATAGTAGGGGAAAACCTTTGGTACCTGATGGATGCTCTTGACAACCCTGCAGAGTAGTTCTGTTCTTAACTCTATTTCACAAATAAAAAAACTGAGACTGCATGAGGTTGTGGGGTTTTCTTTTTCTACATTATTTAAGAGGGATAGGCAAGATACCAACTCAATCCTCAGATTCTAAATCCCACGCCCTAACGCCATAACCACTTTGCTTCTCAGAACGGATCAATCTCCTCTGAAGCATGACTGCTGTGTTTCATTGGTGTCTTCAATTCCTTAGTACCTGGTGCAAGACCCGGTACATCAGTGTATCAGGGACTGAGCCAGTTGTCCTTCAGCCCCCATCCCACTCTCTTGGTATCTAGGAAGACTCCAGGGCTCATGGTATGTACTGTAGAATTGGGGTAGAAAGCAATATAGCTGTGCCCTAAAATGGGGGGTATCTGGGCTATCTCAAGGCTGCTGAGGTTTGGAGTATTAACTGAAGGAGATAAGGGCAGAAGATGAATTTATACTACCTGTGTTTTAGTGTGTGGTATTATTTCACCTTCTTAGAGTTGTTTATTCCGTATAGTGGGTGTGTCTTTTTCTTGTGGTACCCAGCCTTCTTGGCATTTCTGTGCTTGCTTCTTACCCTGTCTCTCTATCTTTCTCCATCCTGGTTCCTTCTTCTGATATTGAGCTGGGACCCTTCCCTGGGGAAGCAGGGTTATTCTAGAGTGTTGTCTTTTCTGGCCCTCCATTTCTTTTTGGGTTCCCATTCTTTCTTCCCTTCAGGTAGTCTGATCTCCCAAGCCATACTACCTACCCATTCCCATTACCCATCCCACCTCAGATAACTGTATGTCTTCCACCTTGTGTTTTCCACACCAGAACATGAACATGAGAAACATGAGAACAAGAATGTGAGAAAAGCAAATCTAAAACATGTACCAAAATAAGGGGGAGAGTCATGGGTTGGAGATCAGAATAACTTCTCAGTTTTAGAGTCAGAGTTCATTAAGGTACCTACTTCTTGGGTTTTCTGTAAATAGCCCTTTGACTCCTGATAGCCTCCTGCGTATCTGCCCAGTCACCTCACCTCTGACTACTCACTGCATTGCAGAGATGTTTATAGTTTCAGAATGGATTTTTAATATTAACTTAAGCCAGCCTTCATTATGAGAGAAGTTAGTCACAGATAGAATCATCTAATGTCTGTCAAAGCAATTAAATGTTTACCAATCGATTCTTTAAAATTGAATCCCGAAATATGACACATTTTATTACTCTGAAGTGATGAGATCCTGTCAAAGTCAATTATAAATGTTCTTTGAATTATATGTCACTTGGTTTCTCCATGGACTTGTTAGCTTTGATTAGGTCTTTGACAGGATTGGACTACACTGAGATTTCCTACCATCAGTTGGTAGAGAAGTTTTGTCAAGAAGCCAACAGTTTGGGGTGCCTGGGTGGCTCATTCGTTAGGCGTCTGCCTTTGGCTCAGGTCATGATCCCAGAATCCTGGGATCAAGCCCCACATCGGGCTCCCTGCTCTGTAGGAAGCCTGCTTCTCACTCTCCCACTCTCCCTGCTTGTGTTTCCTCTCTCACTATGTCTCTCTCTGTCAAATAAATAAATAAAATCTTTAAAAAAAAAAAAAGCAGAAGCCAATAGTTTTATTTTTTAGAAAGCAGTTTGTTACCAAGCTTCATAACTCTTAGCCAGAGGCTAATCCTTTGAATGAGGGAATTGTGATGAGTCTCAGCAAGATACTATTATTGTCAAGTGGGAAGCAGATTCCTGGAAATCAATTAGTTAATAAGCCTTTGTGGAGCACCACCTAGGTGGTGAGCTGTGGGGGTTTCAGAATGTGTGTAAAATGTGTCCATTCCTCTATGAGTAGAGAGAGCTCATCCTCTAGCGTGACCATACCTTCGTGGGGTCTTCAGCTCTGGATGGCCTCAAAGCTTAGTTTACTATGCTTGGTTCAGAAATTGATTCCAAGAACTAAAACTACCAAATAGCTCTTTTTCCAGTCTTTCTAAGAAGAATATTTATATCCGCTGTTCAACAGATTCTCTCCTGATAGGAAATTATCCTCGGAAACAGATGATCAAAATAGTTACCATTTATTAAGTCCTCCTAGATGTCTGGCTCTTCATATACATTATATTTCATTTAGGCCTTATAAGAAGTCTCTAGAGGGAGGTATTATGGCTCATTTTGCAGATAAGAAGACCGAGACTTGGAACGATAAGCAACTTCTGAGTCCAACACAACACAAAAAGAGATTAGTGAGGCCTGAGGTTTTAGTCTCTTCAGTCTCTCTTGGTCCGTTGGCTTCTAGGTTCCCTATCCCACCTGAGATTATTGTGTCTTGGTTGTCCTATTTCCAAAGATAGATTATCCGAACAGCTAAATCATACCAAAGCCCATTTTCAAAATGTGTAAAAGCAACGTATTAGTTTTTCCAGTTTGCCACAATAGATTCTAGTGCTTATCTCAGTGGGCTGTGGGATGAAAAAGGTACCAGTGACATAATGAAAGAGATGAGCTAGAAGTAATGAGTCCTGAAATTCTAGATTCCAGTGGGAAAACATAACGGGCCATGATTTGGGATCTCCAGATGTTAACTTTCTCACCATTTCTTATTGACTCTGATTTTATGCATGTAACCTCCTGGGAATGATACCCATTGCCATAAAATCTCAGTGATCCAAAAATAAAAATTGGTTTGTGAAGTATTTAGCAAGAAACTCCCCATTCGTTTTACCATTAGGGAAAGTGAGACTTGGGGGGCTCTCTTGCCTAATGACACTGGCTAATGGATTGGATGAAGTATTTCTGTAAATTCCCATTGAACTACAGGTTCTTTTCCTCTCTGTATTTCACCTAATAACTCATCACAGTACATCCAGCAAAAAGTCATTTATTACTCAACTTTTCAACTTAACTTTCTCTAAATAACTTGCTTCAAAACATTCATCTCAATAGGTTTTGGGTCTTGTTTTTAGTTTCCTTCACTTTAAATATTTTCTGTGTTTCAGGGGCACCTAAGCGGTACAGTCGGTTGAACATCCCTCTCTTGGTTTCAAGTCAGGTCGTGATCACAAGGTCTTAAGATCGAGCCCAGCATAGGGCTCTGCACTTAGAGTGCAGAGTATGCTTGAGATTACCTCTCCCTTTGCCCCTTTCCCCCACTCATGCACTAGCTTATGCATGTAATTCTCTCTCTCTCTCTCTCTCTAAAATCTTTAAAAATCAATCAATACATATTTTCTGTGTTTCAGATAAATAGCCACATGTGTTCCATTTCTGTATTTTCTTATTGCTTTCTTAGCCACATTGCCCTTCAAACTACAGCTCTCGTACCTTCTTCTTTTTGGATTGCCGTTCTAGTGACAGAGCACAGAACAGGGTGGAGAGTCCATTTTCAGGGTGGCTTCTCTGCAGAGATGATCATGCCTATCCTGGTCACATTATGGTTTCCATGACCTCTCTAACCTGAGAGATGGCAATACAGAAAATAGAGATTTAACTTTGTTTTTAGATCACTTGGAGAAATCTGCATTCTGCATGCAGTTCTTCAATGCCAGCTCATTTCTTAGCCTCACTTCTGCTCATGTCGCTCATGTCCCACTAATGGGACTCATGACCCCAATAATTGACAAACCTAGCTGCGTTTTTCTCCCTTCACATCCTTAGCTGTTTTGACACACAGTCCTTGTAGAAACCTCCCTCTTCTGATTTTCCCAGTGTTATGGTCTCTATATTTTACACCTCAGTTTCCATTGGTTACTCTCTGGTTGCCTTCATGGAGTTTTCTTCTGGCCTGTGTGATAGCTGAGCCCTAGGGTTCCAGCCATTCTTCCCTGCTTTTACGTGCAGCCTTGGCTTCTCCTGTTAGGATCCCTCCCTGCTCAACTGCAGCCGTGCGTGGATAGCTCCATTAAACATCTCTACTTGGTCCTGCCATCTGTTTTGCCTGCTCGGGCTGCTATAACAAAAATATCATCTACTAGCTGGCTTAAGCAAGAGATATTGGCTTCTCACAGTTTTGGAGGCTATGAAGTCCAAGGTCAAGGTGCTAGCAGATCCAATGTCTGGTGAGAACCCACTTTCTGGCTTGTAGATGGCCATCTTATCATTGCATCATCACACAGCCAGGACAGCTCTAGGGATTAGGAATGCCAACATACAAATTTGGGAGGGACACAGACATGTAGTCCATAGTACTGTGAAATTCAAAATAACTTAAATTCATTTCATTGGAGTGCCTGGGTAGCTCAGTTGGTTAAGTGTCTGAATCTTGATTGCGGCTCAGGTCATGAGATGGAGCCTGCTTAAGATTCTCTCTCTGCCTCTCCCTGTGCTCCTACCTGCCCCGCTCGCATGCTCGCTCTCCCCTCCCAAAATCAATAATTAAACAATAAAATTCATCTCATCATTTTTACCCCAGACCAAGCCTGCAACCCCATCCACTTCCAAATTTTCATCCAAGGTGTCATCAGTCTCCTGCAGAATAACAATGACTTAACAGTCAGCCATCCCTTTCCAACACATGTCCTTTGTAAAATTCTGCCTTCGTGATTCCCTCCTGTCTTTCCTTGCACCCATATCACCCTGGTTTAGGCCTTTCTGCCTTGGTTCTAGTGGATCTAGGACTCGTGGGTCCCTATTGGATTCTCCATCCTTCCGGGTCCCCTTCGTAGAGTGCTGCTTGAAAACCTTCCCAGAGTATTACTTTGCACACATTAACCGTTCTCTCAAGTTCAGAATGAGGTATAATGGTGACGAACTAATAAGAACCCTTCACTGCCTTCTTAGTGCAATGGCCAAACTCTTCCCATTCACTGCCACACATTTCTCTACAGTCTGTATAATGTCCTTCTACACTTTATCCATTCTGGATAAGGACACTTCCCAGTGTCTCTAGTCTGCCTACATGAAGAAGCCCCTACAAACCAGAGTATTCCTTGTTCTCCTGATAACTTAATGCTTTGTCATTCATTCATTGATTCATTCATTTAAACACCACTTACCTGTCTGGAATATAGCTCTGCACTTCTTTGTACTTAACTATTTTTTACAGCCCAGCTTAGGACCAGCTTTTTCCAAAAGTCTTAAGACCACCTGGCCCTAAATTATCCCTTGGCTAATTATCTACTTGTAAAAGTCTATAAAGAGAGTGACTGTGTAATTTATCATCCAGACCAGGACATGTTAGAGAGTGGACCCTTCCATCATTAATTATCATCATTATCATTAATTATTACTCATCGTTAATAAAGCCAATACAATAAGAATGTACCAGGGCTTCCCTGGAAAAACAAGGACAAATGTCACCTAGTCTATAGCCCATGTGTCTTTGGCACATCCCATTTGGTCTTTGGCATTTACTACCTTGTGTTGTTGTTAATGCTCTAATGATGGTGTCCCAACTCCCCAAGAAGTCTGTCCTTGGAGCTCTTCCTTTATGCCTTATGTACTTCCTCACAGAACCTAATGCTTTGCCATCAATTTTAGTAGACACTAAATCCTGTTCAGTTGGAATGCTGGTGAAAATCATTACTTAGCAATTTTTACCTTATATTTAGGTGGTGGTTTTGCCAGAGATATAATTTTTAATTTTTTCTGTCTAATTTAGCTTATTGACATGTGCATGCAGAACTGTGGTCCAAGTTTCCAATCTCTGATTGTGAAGAAGGAATTCATTAAAGATAGTCTGGTTAAGCTGCTCAACCCCAGATACAACTTGCCATTAGACATTCAGAATAGAATCTTGAATTTCATTAAGGTAAGTCTGTTGTATGCCTAATGAGATGGTAGACCTACCTCTAAAATTAGAGCCCTAATTATGTACCTCCCAATCAGTTTGGTGATCCTCTACAAACCTAGGATCAAGCCAGAGAGAATTTTACCCTTTAATTTTCTGAGTTATAATGATTTATTGGTATGGCATGGTGCCTTTTTTCTGAGGAATTTGTAGTTATCTCCCTCCTTTCAGTTTCTATCTTATTCATGTCAGGTAAGAAAAAGAGTATTGCGTACATTTATTTGGCATACATGGAAACTATGTTCTAGAATACACAACAGACTACTTTCAAATTTATTTGGCAAAGGAATTCCTGATGATATTTTAGAATCTGTCTATTAATTCTGGATTCAGTACAGCAAAAAACCAGTAAGTACCTATTCCAGGTTTTCTTTAAAATGCCAAGGCATGGGAATTTGATGATTAAAAATTGAAAAACATGAAACATATGAAAAACATACATTTTTGTCTGTGGCATTCAAGACCATCTTTCTCTTTCTGAGTAAGATCCATAATTGTCAGTCTCTCATTTTCTGTCACCAGCTTAAAAATTGTGTTTTGATTTTGCTGCTGTTTTAACTCTGAAACCATCTCTTGAATTCAGACTTGGTCACAAGGCTTCCCAGGAGGTGTGGATGTCAGTGAAGTGAAGGAAGTGTACCTTGACCTTCTCAAGAAAGGTGTTCAGTTTCCTCCTTCAGATGCAGAGGCTGAAACAATAAGACAAGAGGTAGGACGCCTTTCTTGGACTCATACAGAATTAAATAGTATATTCTCTGAGTCTTCTTTCTTTGAAAGGGACAGTCCTACCTCCGACCAATCTAAGCAAAAAGGTGAATTTATGAAAAGACCATTGCAATATCTCCTAGAATAACCAAGCCACAAAGAGGTTGCTGTTAGCTGGGTCTTTGAAACAACAGAGAACCCACCACTCAAATGTCTTATGACTTGTCTCTCATTGCAGACTAGCTCTCCCCACATAGTCGATAACATAGGTCTTAAATTTTCATGTAAGAGTTTTAGCTTTTTCAGATTCCAAGCTCAAAAGTCTTGGAAAAGGGACCAACCTGGGTTGGTTTCCTACTTCTGAACAAATTAATTGAAGTCATATAAGAACATGGTGGCTCCAGGTAGAAATCATTGGTAAAGAGCAGAGAAGGGGGAAATTTTCAAAAGAAAGAACTCATGCTAGTCAGGTAGGGTTCTCTACCATGGGGAGTGTTGTATTAAATAATAATTTTTGCAAATAAGGTTCTGAACTTGTAATACTTTGAGTACTGATTATCATTCAGCTCTTAAGTCTGTAATTTCTGTAATGTGAAAACAGTGATTCTTCCCTTCCATAGATCAGTGAGTCCTGCCTTGGTGGAAAAACAGTTCAGGTGCATACCAGAAGTCAGACCTTTCTGGAGGCTTTGTCCAGAAGGCTAACTCTTCTCCTTGTGCGGTCTGTTCCCTGGCCACTAGTTACCTGCCCGAACCTCGTACCTGCCATGAGTCTGTTCACCACGCCCCTTTTAGTCTTTCTTTCAAGGCATAATATAGTAGTGGTGTAGGACCTTATTATGTGATTTGGGGTATATATACTGTGGAAGCTTGTTAGGCATATTCTGCCATTGATTAAATTGAACTCCTCGTTTTTGTAAGATTTCTAGGTGAATTCTCTGGGTCCAGTGTCAGAACACTGGCCGGAGCCCCCTGCTTCGGGTTCTCTGCTCAAAGTTAGCAATGAAGCATTGACTTTGAGAAGCATTCATCAAGGGAGAAGGACATGTCTTTCCTGTTGTGGCCTAAAAAGACTTGACATGAATTGACTTAGCATTTCTTTTTAAAAACCCAAAGAGAGGGCAGCAGTAATCTCACGTGGCAGTTTATTTGTAGATCTTTGTTAGAAGCTAAGAGCACTTTATTAAATTGTAATTTAGTTACTAATTATAGCAGCCACCTTTTCTTGAACACTTACATATTATGGGCACACTAATAGCACTCTTCTCAAAAAGTGCTGGGCAGGTTACGCACTTGACCATTGACTCTGGGCCAACACCCTCTACCCAAGACCTTTGGTTGAGAGAAGCGATTGAGCCATCTGAATGGAAGAACTGGGCTTGGGGTGGCTGTGTTAATTCTAGAAGTAATATTGCCATATTTCACGTTGATAGGCCACTCAGATCTCCTCGAACCCATCAACGTCTGTTCCTACTGCACCAGCTCTTTCTTCTGTAATTGTTCCCAAGAGCTCTACTCTTACACTGGTCCCAGAACAGGTAACAACAGCGACAATTGTATTTATTGATGACTCTTTCTAACTTAACAGCACTTCATATGCAGTTTATTTCTTCTTCTTCTTTTTACTTATTTATCAATTTATTTGAGAGGGAGCACAAGTGACATGTGTGCAGGGGAGGGGCAGAGGGAGAATCCTAAGTAGACTCTCTTGCAGAGTGCAGAGCCTGACGTGGGTCTCTGTCTCACAACGCTGAGACCATGACCTGAGCCAAAACCAGGAGTTGGATGCTTAACCAGCTGAGCCACCCAGGTGCCCCTGCAGTTTGTTTATTCTTCTTAACAACATTAGGAAGCAGAGGCACATTATTACCCTCACTTTATAGAGAAGACTGAAGCTTAGTGATAGTATATAACTTATCATGGTTCAGTTCTAAGTAGAATGAATCCTTTGAATTCTGATTCTTTTTTTTTTTTTAAGATTTTATCCATTTATTTGACACAGAGAGAGAGAGATCACAAGTAGGCAGAGAGGCAGGCAGAGGGAGAGGGGGAAGCAGGCTTCCTGCTGAGCAGGGAGCCCAATGCGGGGCTCGATCCCAGGACCCTGAGATCATGCCCTGAGCCGAAGGCAGAGGCTTTAACCCACTGAGCCACTCAGGTGCCCCTGATTCTGTCTGATTCTAAAGCTCAAGCTCTTAACCATTGAGCTTGGTTAGTGGCTTTGTCCTTGTGGAGGCTGGGCTGTGGAATGGATCTTGTGTCAAGCAGTGGATTCCTGTTGCTCCCGATGGGACTGTCCATATCTCATTTCAGGGAGCTCAGTAAGTGGTAACCTTATTACTGGCATTAATTGTGCCAACTGACTTACATTTACTTTTTTTGTTTCTATCTGTTTATCAGAGGCCCAGCTAATCAGTTATTATTGATGCTTATTTATGTTCTGCTCTGAAGGAACTGTCATTCAAGACTTTGTATTATTATTCAGTATTCTATAAAAATCCATGTGATTGATTCCTCTTAGAATTTAATGCAAGAAGAAAAAAAGTTTTTCTCTTGATTTTTTTTTTCTCCTTTTCTAATGCCGTGGAAACTAGAAAATGCTCATTTTCTTTTCCATTGGTTTTGCCACTAACGTGCCATTTTGTCCACGTTCCCACTATAGTCACCTTTTCCCTTCTCCATATTGGTTCTAATCTCTCTTTCTTCCCCTTCACTTTTAACTTTCTTAAAGCATATTTCCAGCATAAATCTAGAAATTTATTACATGAGATCTCAAGTCCTTTTAGAAGGTAACAAATTGTGCTTATTAAACAATTAGAAATTTATATAAATATGAAAATATTAAATTCGAAAGAGCCTTTTCTCTACTAGCAAATATATCCTTGGTAGCAGAAAACAAGGTAGCCATTCTTTGTGTCACACTTGTGATTGTGTTGCTCTCCACAGATTGGAAAGTTGCACAGTGAATTGGATATGGTGAAAATGAACGTGAGAGTGATGTCTGCCATATTGATGGAGAATGTTCCTGGGTCTGAAAATCGTGAAGACATAGAGCTTCTGCAGGTGTAGTATGATTTCAGGAACAGTCACACAGTACTTTAAGGTGTCTTCTATTTCAAGGCTCTAAGAATAACTTTAATATTATCTATTTAAATATTATTTATTTAAATATTAAATCATTTATAGTCATGGTCCTATATAATCTCTGTTAGTCACCAACTCTTTTAAATATGTACAAGTTGCATTTATATCCATCCACTCAACAAACCTATTGAGTAACAATCATGGTGCTAAAGGATAGAGAAGTGAGGCGACTATTCCAGTCCCCAAGGAACTTATGTCTACCGAGCAAGATGTTTTGTCAACAACCAGTTTAAATAAAGTAGTGTAGATGCTGAAATAGAAATTTGTTTTTCATACATTGGATTGGGGGGTGGGGTGGGGAATGCAAGGAGGATGGTAAAGGAGACAATTAGATGAAGGCAGTACTCACGCTATGAAGACATGAGCAGTGCATTTGGACCTGCATATGCATGTGAAGAAAACCACCAGTGATTCATTATTACTGAAACCATGGCCCTCCTAGATGTTTCTCTGTGTCTGTCTATCCATATACCTTTCCCTCTAATAGTTCTAATTCCCAATTTTAAATTTCAACACACACTTTAACACATTAACTTAGAGGGGGGATAAATTAGTTTCTAAGTCTTTTTCTCCAAGCAAGTTATAGAATTTTATGCTATTTTTACGTTTCTCTGATTCCCACTCCCTACTGCTCATGTTGCTGTTATTGTTGCTTTAATTTCTTAGACTGTTAATAGGTAATGTTGTTCTTGGTCATTGCTTACTTGAGAAATAAACTGTAAAAATTTCCTCTTTCAACATTACTACTTGAATATTCCTGCTATGTCACTGAATCACTACTAGTGGTAAACTTTGGGTGTTTACATGTTCAAAAGTGTCTTTTTGCTGCCATATTAAGTGCTAATAATTTGGCTAGACACAAAATTCTCAGTGCCGAATTCTACAGGCCTTCCAAAATACTGCTCCATTGTTCTCTTATACCCAGTGGTGCTGATGAGAAGTATGAGGTTACTCTGGTTCTATAAGAAGTGTTTTATAAAAAGGTTTTTTTTTTTCTTGTTGCATTTATGAGTTCTGTTGACCTTAGTATTTCTGCAATTTCACTATATGTTTAGGGATATATGTGCATGTCCGTGCATGTGTGTGTTTCCTTTATTTATCCTGCTTAGTAGTTGATAGGCCTTTGTGCCCTATTGCTATCTGGATGTTTTAATTCTGGGAAATTCTCAGCTCTTCAAATATTTCTTTTATACTCTGTGGTCTCTTCATATGCAACTTTTCTTAGATGATGAAACTTCCAGTTGTATTTTTCTTATCTCTCAACATTTTTTTATACTTTTTATCTCTTCATTCGTGTATTTCTCTGAAATTTACATATCAGTTTGTCTCTTTCAGCCCTTCTAATGAACATTTCATTTCAAGAACTATGTTTTCTCAGGGCACCAGGGTAGATCAGTCAGGTAAGCATCCAACTCTTGATTTTGGCTCAGGTCGTGATCTCGGGGTTGTGAGATCCAGCCCTGCATGGGGCTCCTCAAGGGAAGTCTGCTTGAGATTCTCTCCGTCTGCCCCTCCTCCCCCTCTTTTTCCCTCTCTCTCTCTTTCAAATAAATCTTTTTAAAAAATTGTTTTCTTGGGGCGCCTGGGTGGCTCAGTCGTTGGGCGTCTGCCTTCGGCTCAGGTCATGATCCCAGGGTCCTGGGATCGAGCCCCGCATAGGGCTCCCTGCTCAGCGGGAAGCCTGCTTCTCCCACTACCATTCCCTCTGCTTGTGTTCCCTCTCTCACTGTGTTTCTCTCGGTCAAATAAATAAAATCTTTAAAAAAAAAAAAAATTGTTTTCTTAATCAGTTTGGATTTTTGTAACTTTTTTTCATGGATATGTTTTCTCCTTCTGACTTTCTAAGGACAGTAATTATTTTTAAGTTGCTTTTTCCATTTGCTGAATGGATTCCTCTTCCTTGAGTGCAAATTCTTCATCCCTTCTTTCAGTTACGTGCCTCAGGTATCTGCTGGACGGCTGAGAGTAAGCTCATTTTTGGATGCAGTTCCTGGCAGCAGCCAGGCATTCACCTCTGCCCATGGGGAGGACACACTCATAGTGGCATGTGCTTGGTATGGTTCTGAGAGTGTGTGGGATTGGCAGGGGATCATGTTGGGTGGGATATGTTAGTAGCTGATCTTCTGAGTTATATACTCCCTATATTTCTTTCATGCTACCAGTAACTGGAAGTAATACCCCATGTCTCTGTCCTAGACATGGCTCCCACCTGGCAAGGGATACCCCTATCTCAGCTCTCTGGGTCTCAAATGGGGAGAGAAGTAGGGGCTTGCTTGTCCTGCCTGGTAGTTTCTCAGCTGTTCCTCAGCTGTCTCTTAGCTACCCCTTGTGCCATTTTGTTCTAGCCTCTGTAGTCTCTGGGTGTGGAGCATCCATCCTTCATTTTCCTTCTGTGTTCTGTAGCAGTACTCTTTGTGGGCAGTCTTAGATGTCCTGGATTATGCTTTCCCCTCATCCAGGAATTAGCGAACTGTGACTGGTGAGCCACATGCAAGCCTTGGTCTGTTTTTATGCCACCTATGGACTCAGAATGTTTTTAAATTTTTAAAAGGTTGTTGAAAAAAAGGAAAAAAAAGTTCAGAAGTGCCTGTGTGGCTTAGTCGGTTAAAGGTCTGCCTTTGTCTCAGGTTATGATCTCGGTGTCCTGGGATCGAGCCCCTCATTGGGCTCCCTACTCAGGGAGCATACTTCTCCCTGTCCCTCCCCCCTACTTGTGCTTTGTCTCTCTCTCTCTCTCTCCCCCCCTCCCCTTTCTCTCACAAATAAATAAAATATCTTTTAAAAAATTCATTTTGGGTGCCTGGGTGGCTCAATCTGTTAAGTGACTGCCTTCAACTTGGGTCATGATCCCAGGGTACTGGGATTGAGTCTCACATCGGGCTCCCTGCTCATCAGCGAGTGCTTCTCAATCTGCCCCTTACCAGCTCATGCTTGTGCACGTGCCTGTTCTCTTGAAAATAAGTAAATCTTTAAAAAATTTTTAAAAGTTCATTTCTTAAGCTGTATCTATGCAGGCCCACTTCCAGAGATCACTAGGCAGTCAGATACATCTCTTAAGGAACTCTGCACCACTCCCCACCCACTATGAATGGATCTGAGTTTGTGGTCCCTCTCCTCCTCCTCTTTTTCTCTCTCTTTCTTTCAAATAAATGAATCTTTTAAAAAAATTGTTTTCTTTAACTTTAAAGAAGTTTAAGGGATGAGAAGAGGATTTAAAACCACAGCCTGAGAACGTAAAGCCCCAGGTGAGGAGTGGTAAGATCTAGTCTGTACAGTTATTGAGGACTTGCTATTCACTCTGATGGCAGAAGGGAGCCCTACAGGGATAGAAGCTGAAGGACAATATAACTAGATAAAATTTTTTTAAAAGATTCATGTGGTGACATTGAAATAAGTGCTAAAGAAGCAAGACAAAATTCTAGGAAACAGTCGAAGGCATCATTTACCACTTATATTACATTCTGTGTGTGGGAAATGATCTCTGTGTTCAAATAAGTTTGCAAAACTACCTATTATATTTCTCCTCTTGGAGATTCATAAAGCTTCTTAGTGTAATAAGGGGGCCTCAGAGTCTTTGTTTAACTCCACATTTATAAACGTATTTGACCAGAGACTCTGCATTGCTGAGCATGTTAGCATCCTACAGAACATCAGCGTAATATATCTTGAGAAACAAATCAATATTTTAGATCAGGGGCTGTAAGTATATTATTTTTAGAATATTTTATGTAGGAACCTCACATCATTTTGCTAAGGATTCTTGGGGCTCTTGGCCTTGGACAGGTCATTTAGTATCGTTGGACTTTGTTTCTGTATGTTTAAAATAAAGAACTAAGCAGATCCTTAACAAACAAAGGTAATATTAATATATCCTATTAGATTAAAAGGAAAATTAATCATTAAATACAGATTCTATGTAGTAATCTTTTTTAAAAAAAATCTTCCACTGAAGGCTTTTACAGAAAATAAATTTTGTGACTCTTGATGTATAACAAGCATGTTAACTAAAATTAAAAAAGTAAATATCAAAGTTAGACTGTGGGTGGGATCGTTTTTCAGAAATGGCCACAGCAATATTTCCAGTGCCACATGGTCCTCCCAGGCTTTCCAGAGCTTCTCAAGTGACATGATTTATGACTTTTCTCCTCTCTTCATCCATCTGTGGCAAACAATCCCTCATTAAAGATGTACGGGGGGAAAACATCCCCTTTAAATATTCGAATCCAGCTTTATACTGTGTGCCATCCTGGAGAACAGAGAAATGTTTTTTGTGTCAAAGTCTTTGGGTACAGATGTTCGGTTGCATTTTGCAAGGATAATGCTAATACACTGTTTGGATGCCAGTGTTTAGGGCTGTGTGTTGCCTTGAATAATAAGGAGACTTGGGGTGTAAATCAACATTAGAATACCACTCATGGCCCATTGAAGCTGAATGGGTTCTGGCACCTGATCAGCTTGTTTTATGGAGCCTATTGAATGTGTAACTTTATTTTTCATTTTATGTTTTCCGTTAGTAACACAGAGAGATCTCATGAGGAGTGCTGTTCTTACATTCCTTTGACATTTGAATTAGAATTTTTTTCTTGAACTCTCAATTAGCTTGTAAAAGAAAACTATTCTCACAGTGCTTCTGACACCAAGTATGAGAGGTTTTTTACCCTCACATTAGACAGTTCTTACCCTAACTACCCAGAGTTAGTACAGATCCCACAGATGAAGAGCTCACTCCCCTGAGACCAAGCCCCACTTCAGATGCAAAAATCTGAGGATCCCATACTTTTGACCAGTAAGCTGTAAACTGGGGGTTCCTACACCCCTCTCCTTTGGTTGGGCCATTTGCTAGAATGCCTCACAGAACTCAGAAACATTTATATTTGCTGCTTTACTATAGAAATTGTTACGAAGGATACAGATGAATAGTCAGGTGAAAGATATATAGGACAAGGTCCAGAAGGCTTCCAAGTGCTGCAAGAGCTTTTGTACCCAGGGAGTTACCTACCTGGAAACCTGCTAAACTCCTTTTTTGGGGATTTTTACAGAGGCTTTATCACACAGACATGTTGATCATTACCTCTAATCTTCAGCCCCTCTCCCCTCACAGAGGATGGAGGGTGGGGCTAAAGTTTTAAGCTCTTGATTGTGGTTTGGTCTCTCTGGTGACCAGCCCCCCTCCAAGAGCCCACCAAGGGTTGCTTCATTAGAACTTAAGATGCTTCTGTCACTTGGAATTCCTAGGAATTTAGGAGCTCTGTGTCAGGAACCAGGGTCAGAAACCAATATATATTTCTTATTTTACATATCAGTTAGCTGTTTAGGTGTCCCAGCTGCGTACGGGCATCTTTGACCCATTGTCCCATCTTGATCAGGCCCCAGCCTCTTAAAGTTACTGAATCTTGACAGATGGGTGCCTTTCAAGCCTTGTACCTTTATTGCCTCTCCTACCTTTGGGGTCCTATATAGTTTTTCAGCCTTTGAGGGTTTCTCATTCTTTCTTAAATGCTTAGGCATGTATGTTAAAATAGCATTATATTGCATCCAGCATTTTTTTTAGGTATTTGTTATCAGAAAGGTATTCAGGATCTTGAGTATAATACTGTGCTGGAAACCAAAAACTATACAGCTTGCTTTTTCTAAAAATTTAGGTAAAATTTGCATAATAATTAACTGGGTCGCCTGGGTGACTCAGTCGGGTAAGCATTTGCCTTCAGCTCAGGTCATGATCTAAGAGTCCTGGGATCCAGCAGCATTGGACTTGCTGCTTAGTGGGGAGCCTGCTTCTCCCTCTCCCTCTGCCCATCTATGTCCTTGTGCATACACGTGTGTGTGTGCACTCTCTCTTACAAATAAACCTTTTTTAAAAAATAAAAAGAATTTTAAAAAATAAAAGGAATTAACCACATTAAAGTATATGATGTAGTGGCATCTAGTACATTCACAATGGAGCCATTTCTTCTATTTGGTTCCAAAATGTTTGGAACTAGGTCCAAAAAGGAAACCTCGTACCCATTGAGCAGTCTCTCCCCCTTCCTGTCTTTGCCCAGTTCTACCTACTTGCTTACTGTTTCTGTGAATTTACCTATTCTGGATATTTTATGTAAATGCAGCCATTCACTATGTGACTGTCGTGTTTGGTTTCTTTCACTTCTACATTACTAACCTTGTTTTCAAGGTTCACTCACATAGCACCTGTCAGAATTGCATTCCTTTAGTGGATAATATTCCATTATGTGGATATACTGCATCTTATTTATGCATTTATTCGTCGATGGACATTTAGGTTGCATTCACCTTTTGCAACTAATGCTGCTATGAACATTCATCCTCCAGTTTTATTTTGCATTCTTGTGTTCATTTCTTTTGAGCATATGCCTAGGAGTAGCCCTGCTGGGTTGTGTAGATATTCTGACTCTGGGTTTAATTTTTTAAGTTTTTTTTTTTTTTTTTTTGGACAGAGAGAAAGAGATCACAAGTATGCAAAGAGGCAGGCAGAGAGAGAGAGGGAGAAGCAGGCTCCCTGCTGAGCAGAGAGCCTGACTCAGGGCTCAAATCCAGGACCCCGATATCATGACCTGAGCTGAAGGCAGAGGCTTAACCCACTGAGCCACCCAGGTGCCTCTTTAACTTTTAAAGGAACTATCAAACTGCTTTCCATGGTGGCTGCACATTTTACATTACCAACAACAACGTACAAGAGTTCCAGTTTCTCTGCTTCCTTGCCAACACTTGTTATTCTCTGGGTTTTTTTTAAAATAGCTGTCTAGCAGGTGCAAAGCGGTATCTTACTATGATTCTGATTTGCATTTTCTAATGGCTAATGATACCGAGCATCTCTATATAGCTTTTTGAAGGGTAGAGCACCTCATGTTGTCCTTGCTTGGAACCATCCAGTGACTTCCCATCACACTTGGACTAAACCTCAGCCTACTTACCCTGGCCACCAAGCCCTCCCTGAGCAGCTCCTGCCACCTCTCTTTCCACAGCCCATGCAGCTCTTCTCTTTGGTCCATTACACTGAACACTACTGTGCTTTGGACACACCGAGTTTGTGTGTCTCGAGGATTTCGTGCTCAATCATCATGCTCCCCCTCTCTTCTAATGGCCAGCTTTTTCTCCTCACTCTGAGCTTAGTAGGTCACCTCCTCTGAGAAGTCTGTCCTGACTCCCCAGACATTGGGCTCTTGACTTTGGTCTCCTGCCCCATCACCATTTCATCCTCCTGCTAGCGCTTGGATGCTTTTCTTGAATATTTGTTCAGCTGCCTTTGCCCACCAGAATGGAAGCTCCACAAAAGTCATCAGACCTAGAGCTCGGTTTCTGGCTCCCAGAGCACTGGCTGGCATGATGTAGTCGCTCAATAAAAATAGCTTTGATAAATTAATGTTTTCTTCCCCCATATTTTATGTGCTTTAAAGGAAAAATCTTTGGCTCTTGGGTGACTCCTTCGGTTTAGTGTCTTCCTTCGGCTCATGATCCCAGGGTCCTGGGATCGAGTCCCCACATTGGGCTCCCTGATCAGTGGGGAGTCTGCTTCTCCCTCTGCCCCTCTCCCCACTTTGCACTTGCTCACTCCCTCTCTCAAAAATAAATAAAAAAAAATAACATAATCTTTGTGGCACGTGGGTGGCTCATTTGGTTGAGCATTGGACTCTTGATTTCAGCTCAGGTCATGATCTCGGAGTTGTGGGATTGATCCCCATGTCGGGGTGTGCTCAGTGAAGACACTGTTTCACAAACTCACTCTCCCTCAAAAAAAATCTTTTTAAAAAAAATCTTTATCCTTGCTATGAGAGACTGAATCATTTTTTTTTTCCTAAGTAGGTGGCTGGTTGTCCAAATGACATCTAACAATTCATACCATCTCCATTAATTTCAAACCCTCCATCATATTCTGTATTCTAATCCAAGGACATCTTTCTGGGGGCTGTTTTGTTTGTTTGATCTGTTTGTTCAGCCCTGTGCTGGCATCCTATTTTAATGATTCTAAGTATGTATTTTCATGCCTTTGTAGGGTTTGTCAGTGAAACAGATGGCATGCTCAATTTAGATAATTTGGGGAGAGTTTAATCAAGGTACTATTTATTCAGCAAGATATTGCAGGGTTTGGGGGAACCACAGGAGCAGGTTCACTCTCTTCTGCTATTAACTAATACCCCGAGGTCCACATAGGCAGGAGGGAAGTTTTGCCAGAGCCGAAAGGAAAGAATAATGGAGAAGGCAGCCTTGAGAGCAGAGGTGCTTTTGGTGGAAGGAGTAGAGGGGAAAATATCCAGATCTCCCTCTCCTTCCTTCCTCCCACTTCCTGCCAGTGCATGCCGCTTGCTGACCTCCATGGGAAGTGAGAGGGCAGGGGACCTGGTGAGGTGTTCCCTGTCGGCGAGGCCCCGGGGCATAGAACAGGGCAGACTGTGTGGATGGTGCATCTGGAGCACAAAAGGCATTCAGTGCGTAAGAAAACTCTAAAAATTTCATTGGCTTTTCTTGTACATATACTTAAGCAGCGGTCATAGTCTTATTATGCAATTTATTAATGTTAAAACCAGCCTCTGTACTTGGAATCTCTCGTGTTCCGTCTGTGGGTGCTTACCTGCTACTAGCTGTTCTGTTTATTGGGGCCCATTCCCTGTCTGTGTCTCTCCATCTGAGATCTGGTGTATTTGAACTCCCTTCTCAATTCTTCCAGCCCAGGCTAAACAGTTAGATCCTGAAGCCCTGCTAACTAGTTAGACTCTTAGGCAGAAAAACAATTTTGTGTAGTAGACACCTTTCCCTGCCGCCATATTGCTTATGGGCTTTGACCTTCATTGGGGGTGGTCCCAGGATAGGGTGAAAAGATTCTGAGCGGCATTCAGTCTGAATGTTGTGATGAGTCTGCTCTGGTCATAGGGATAAGACATCATGGCGCAAGTCTTGCCTTTGCCTTCTTGGCATTTTACACTTGGCTTTGGGCTACTTTTACCTTGAATAGCTGACTTCCCTGGTACTCTCATTTCAGTCTTCTCTTGTTTTTGCCTAGCCCCAGAAGGGTAATGAAAGAATGTTTTAGTCTTCTGTAGAAGAAAGGAAGCTCTGATTTTCAGAGTATTACTGGAGATGGGGCACCAGGGTGGCTCAGTTGGTTAAACATCTGCCTTCAGCTCGGGTCATGATCCCAGGGTCCTAGGATGGAGTCCCAAGTCGGGCTCTTGCTCAGAGGGGAGCCTGCCTGTCCCTCCTCCTCTGCCGCTCTGCCTACTCATGCTCTCTCTTGACATCTCTCTCTCTCTCTCTGTCAAATAAATAAATAAAATCTTAGAAAAAAGTTGGGGCGGGGCTTCTGGGTGGCTCAGTTGGTTAAGTGACTGCCTTCAGCTCAGGTCATGGTCCCAGGGTCCCAGGATCCAGCCCCGCTTCGGGCTCCCTGCTCAGTGAGGAGTCTGCTTCCCCCCTCTCTCTGCCGTTCTGCCTACTTGTACTTTCTTACTCTCTGTGTCAAATAAATAAATAAAATCTTTTTTTTTTTTTTAAAGTACAACTGGAAAAAACCTTAGTCTAACTTAGTAGAGAAATTTAAGATCAAGTCAATCTAAAATTCCATCCTATAAAGATAATTTGTTACCAGTGGCTGGTGGGGAGGAAACAGTAAAATAAAAAGCCCTCCACTGGACACTTACTGCCTCTACCATTCAGAAACTTGTGGAAGGGACTTTCAATGTCTCTGAGACCATCTCCCTTTCTTTACAGTGGCAAGTCATGGAGGTGGAGGGAGAACCTCATTCTCCTGAACCTGTGTTCTATCCATTATACCAACTTGCTTCTCATTTTGAGCCTAGAATTGACTTTCTAGTATAGGTGGCTCAGCTGTTTTTTCCTAGCTCTTTAGCTAGATTGGAAGCAACTTAAAGGCAGTAACCAAGTTGTATACTTCTCAATCCATACAACTATGCAGTGAACGAGTTCATTAAAAATTTTTTTAAAAGATATGTATTCATTTGAGAGAGAAATAGAGCACAAGCAGTGGGAGAGGCAGAGAGGGAGGAAGAAGCAGGTTCCCGGCTAAGCTGGGAGCTCAACGTGGGGTTCAATCCCAGGACCTGAATATCATGACTTGAGCCAAAGGCAGACGCTTAATCAACTGAGCCACCCAGGTTAAGTTCATTAAATTTCTATTGAATCTATTGATGCTCTTTGTTGAAGAATTAATGATTTTAGGACAAAGGAGCTAGGGAGTTACTGAAGACAAAGGCTTTTGGGGAAATAAAATGTTGACAATATTTGGTTAGGAAAAAGGATCAGAAGGATTCTACTGAGCTAATGATCTTTTTGAGTATGATTTTGACCGTTAATTTGCTATTTGTTCAGCTGACATCTGGGTAAGGAAAAGGACCACAAGCAAGTGACACTGAGAACTGTTCAGTTTTCGGATGGCAGGGGTAGTTTTTTTTTTTTTTTTTTTTTTTTTTCCCGCAGATAAAGAAGTTCTCTGGAGCTCCTGCAGTCCAGATAGGGAGGACAGAGAGGGAGGAAATATGTTATGGGCTGATAATAAGAATATCGCCATGCAGATATTATTTCCAGAGGAGGCTTGCAAGAAACACATTTCTTCCCATTTTCTTTTTCAGGGGAGATGTTGAGGCATTTCTATTTTTCTTTTTATCAAGTTGCACTGTGTTGCTGAAAGTGGGCTGCTTACAGTTGGAGTTGAAAGTGCAAAAGGACCTCCTTCCTTAATTCCTGAGTCCTGCATGGAAGATTAGGAGCCATCTGGATGTCAAGAGGAGAAGCCCTTAATGAGCTCTTTTTGTTGTGCTCCAAAGACCTTTGAGTTGATTGTTAAATTCCCTTGAACTGAGAAGCCTACCTTTGCTTTGATATGGTATTTAAGGGGGGCAATTCCAGGGGCTCTGTGATGGACAGATGCACCAGCAGCTGTTACTCTGTATTTTGACTCTCTTTCCCCTCTGGCTCCCCACATCCACAGCCCTGCAGGTGCCTGCCGTGGGGGAACTTCTGACCCATCCTCTTGGTTCATGGTGCTTGATCTAGGCTCTTTCCAGATGGTGTTTCTCCTCTGAGACAGACATCAATTGCAAAGATCAGAGTGGGCTGGCTTTTGAAGAAGTTTTTCAAATTCTGCTCTGCAAACCTGCTGAGAAATATGGTGTTCCTTTCATGTTTCCATTCCGTCTGTCTTTTGAGAGGGCAAAGAGAGGGTCTTCTTGTGACCGGGGGCTATTGATGTTGGCTGCAAATTCATTTCAAATTAATTTCTACATTTTTGTCATGGGCATCTAACAGCCATTGTATTTCTTTGATCTTGACATTGCTCTGGCAGGGCTGTCAGGGAGCAAGAACAATTTCATTATGCTCAGTAATGGAAAAGTTCTTGTTCATCATGGGGGTTATGGTAAATGCTATTCTTTGTTCTCCCCTTGGAATAATATTGGGTCCTGAGTAAAGGAGTATTACAGGATTGTATTAGCTATCTAGTTAACTTTCCAATGAAACTTCCTTATGCAATCATTAATACATTTATTGACCCACTGTATGCCAGTCACCCTTGGGTTTCAATTTTACCATTTCCTATTTTTATAGCAACCCTGAAAGATAGTTGTTATCCTTGTTTAATAGATGTGTAAAAAAAAACAAAACGATATGAAATTTAATTCGATTAATCCCATGTCAAGTATGCATATGAGAGCAGCCTTCGGCCTACTGAGTCTAAAGTCTGCTCTCTTTGCACTATTCCAGGGGGCCATATGAAAGCCAAATTTAGCCCTGTCTTTGTTTTATTAGGATATAGCCACACCCACTTATTTGCATATTACCCGTGGTTGCTTTCATGTTGTTATGGCAGAGTTGGGTAGTTGTGTTCTCTGACAGAGAACATATGGTCCACAAAGCAGAAAATATTTAATACTATCTGGGCCTTTAAGAAAAAAGTTTGCCAACCCCTACTGATAGTGGCCACGTCATTAGCAAATACGACAGTATTTCTGGCTGCAGCTTGGGGTTACAAAACCCAGAGTCTGCCCTTTATCAGTCTGTGTCGCTTTTTGGCTTTTCATTTCCTATTGTCTTCTAAATATTTTTGTTAGGATTCTGTAGAGGGTAGTGGCTTTTACTTCTGAGTCCAAATGCCAGTTACTAATGCTTTGATGGATTTATTTAGAGATTTCCTGTCAGGACTCTTGTAATAGATGGTTTAAGATTTTAAATGGTTTTGCCGACTGTAAGTTTTTCAGTGGGTCTGTCTTTCTTGAGGGCAAATGAGTCCGATAATGGAATAGTCTGATGATCTAGCAAGTTCAGTCACTCTCATTTTGAAGGTGTTCTTGCCTGACTTTAATGGACTATTATGTTTACAAATTCTAGCTGAAGTGGGTTTGAAGAAATATGAATATTTTGTGCTTCTCAGGCTTGCCTTTAAGGATATAAGTTGTAAGGCAGCAGTTTTCAAATTATCTGTGCACATAAGTAACACCTCAGGATGCTTACTAAAAAAAAAAAAAAAAAAAAAAAAAAAAAAAACAGATTCCCAGACCCTCAGCCCTGTAGATTCCGAATCAGGTGTCAGCTGTAGGTGCCCCTGATGCTTATGAGGAAAACCTAGTTTGGAGAGTGCAGTCCTGGCTTAATGACGTGACTCTGGGTAGTCCTAACACAAGGGTAGTACCCCTGACCATTTTTTAAAAAATTTTGGTTCAGTTTACCTTGGAATGTGATACTGTAATTATAAGCTTTAAATATTTATTTAAGTAAAATGTAATAGGAAAATTGTGCCACTGTAAATGTATTTTAACTACTACTATCTTCTAGTATCACTAATAGCGACAGTAAGCATTTTGTTTTATGTAGTGCTTTATAGTCCTAGAGTTCCTCATTATACACATCTCATTTGCTTCTTATGTCACCCCTTGAGGTAGATATGGCAGCCACTATAACTTTCATTTATCAAATGAGGAAACTGAGATTTAGGAAACAGGTGATTTCTGTATTCTGCAGCTAGTAAGCAGTACCTCTAGAATTACCATATACCAGTTCTAATTTCTAGTCTAGTGTTCTGTGCAATGTACCATAGTATTCTTATGACACCTATTTTGGTTTTTAGAGAAAAACATAATCATGTGTAACTCATTGCTTCTTATCAGAAGGACAAGTTGTACGTAATTAAATACTTGGGTAATCTCCCATAGGTGACTCATAGGGGAAGTGATCAACCAGCCTACATGCATTGGTGCATCAATTTCTTTATAGGACTTCCCTAGCATGAAAAACAAAATGTCTCTTTTCTTCGACAGAAACTTTATAAGACAGGTCGGGAGATGCAGGAGAGGATCATGGACCTGCTCATAGTGGTGGAGAATGAAGACGTTACCGTTGAGCTAATTCAAGTGAATGAGGATTTGAATAATGCCCTCCTTGGTTGTGAAAGGTGAGCTGATGTGCACCCTCCCCACCCTGCCCTACTTGTAGTTTCTTCCACAGTGGCTCAACATTCTTCTAAGAGTACCTACTGGGTAAATAGTTAAGATCAAGGCTGCCTTCCTTCCAAGAGAGGGAACGTGGTCCTGGCTTTCTGGGAGCTTGTGGTATGACTTGCAAGAGTAAGAGCACATCTACGCAGTGCCAGGAGCATTCTTGGGTATTCTCGGGCAGTGTAAACATCTGACCACAGCAGGGCCTGATCTTATTCACCTAATAATGTCTGCACTGAGCGCACTGTAGGCTCAAACAGATGACCAGTATAAACAGAGCATCTCAGTAAAAGTAAGGTTTATCCTAAGTTCAAGATGGACAAGAACATAAAATGGTACAGAGGAGAGGGGAGGACATTGCATATAAGAAAACAGTGTGTTCAAAACCAGAACAGTAGTGAGGACATTTTATATTTGAACATAGTTTTTTTTTTTTTAATTTCCATTCAGAAAACTATGAAGGCAAGAATTTTAAATACTCATCATTTTGTCACTAACATTTTAGTCTTTTTCCTACATTTTTTTTTAGTTGTGATCATGTAAAGAACATACACTTCTGTTTCTCTTCAGTTTTATTCACCATGTAACAAGTATTTTTGTGGCTTATGCTTTGAATTCCTTTTGATAAGCTATTATGTTTAAGAGGTCCATAATAGTCCTTGTCTTTCCCAGTTCACTTATTAGGCATCTTAGTTGTTTCCAACTCATTTATTTGTCAGAATAAGAGTCTTATAATCTATTGGAATAGACGAGGCTCTAAGTTAGAAAAAAACCTTTAAGTACAAATAGACACACTTGGAAATTTAAATAAGTGCAGTGAAAGTGTAGGAGGTCTGCTTTGTAAGAATATCAGCCAGATGTAATCCAGGTGGAGAGGAGGAAGGGGAGTGTCGATGAGGAGGTGCAGGTAGGGTGAGCACTGCAAGATGAGTGGGCATCGATGGAACAAGGAGCAGTGCAGGGGCTCGGAGGGTTTGTGAAGCTATAGAAAAGCACACAGTCTTGAGGAAAGAGTGAGCAGCCAGGATCCAGCCCCCCCAGGAGCTGGGGCATGCCAATACTGACAGGTGACTTTTTCCTTTGTCTTAATGTATAAAAATATAGCTTCATGTGGAATCTAACCCAAAACAAAACAAAACAAACCCAACAACAAGAAGCAAAAACAACGCAAGACCAACTACCAATGTTTGTAGGTGCAGAGGAACTCAGTGGTAGTTGCTGGAGACACAGGGTGGGAGGTGGGAGGAATAGAGAGAAAGGGGTCAAAAGGTTAAAAAAAAAATTAAAATTAAAAAAATAAAAGGAACAGCAACCAAATGTGATGTGTGGGCTTTGCCTGGATCCTACTTTGAGTACACTAACATTAAAAAGCATTTAGTTGCTGATGATTCACAGACCTATACCCCTGAAACAAATAACATATTATATGTTAATAAAAAAAAAAGATACTAATGCATTCAAAGGAAAAAAAACATTTAGTTGCTAATGGGAGAAATTTGAGTATGGATGGAATATTAATTAATACTAAGGGCTTAAGGGGGAAATATAATGGTCAAGTCGGTGGTTAAGTTGGAAAATGTATTTTTGGAGAAAATTTCTAAAATATCTAGGGATAAAATGTGATAAAGTCTATAATTTTAAATATTTCAGCAAAAAATAAAGCAAATACGGCAAAAAATACACAGTTATCAAACTTAGCTGAGGAATATAGGGGTGTTCATTATATTGTTCTCTTTAGTATCCTATAGGTTTGAAAGTTTCCTAATAAAAGTTAAAGCAAATGAATCTGCGTTAACAATTAATGTCACCTATATAAAACAACTTATTTCAGTGCTTCTAAAATATCGTGTAAAACAGTTGTATGTAAATATACCTAAATATCTATTATTAGGAATCTGGAAAAACGGGGGGGAAGCCCATACCTCCAGGCAAGTCTCGTGGTCTCTTTCCAAAACTATCCTTAGGACTTCCTGTCATAGTAATTCTAGAGCATCTGAGCTCCCTACACTTTTTCTAGATCATTTCTCGATAGGAATGATGTTGGCATCTTGGGTGAGACAGTTTTTCCTTGTGTAGACCCTACTTAGTGGTTCATAAGGGAAATAGGGGAACAGGGCTAGATTAAAAAAAATTTTTTTATGAGTCAAATCTTAACGATTTCTGGGAAAATTGCTTACGTTTTTAAGACCTAAGTTTGTTCCTATCCATTAAAGAGGATAATATTACCTCTTTTCAGGGTTTCATTTTTGTTTTGAGAACTAAACTAATTAATGTATATAAAAGGACCTTGGGGAGTGCTAGCATGTTGACATTCATTAAATATTAATTTCTTCCTCCTCCCCATTGGCATCCAAATGGGGCGTTTAATTTACCAATTAGATTTTTCTATTGATCCATGAATGAACCAAATGAATCAGTGAAAGAAAACCAGTAGCTGTGAAATGAATTTTTTCCTTCACTGTCTCTTACATACTACCGAGACCGCAGCCATTTATATGAAGAAATGACAGTGTGTTGACCGAGCATGGGCGCCCAGCGACCAGTGTTGTCTGAGCACTGAACAAACTCCAATTCTTGCCTTTTGTTTTCTGCCCCATAAATCTTAGTAAGTGGAAAGATAGCTCAGGAAAACCACATGGCTGTCAGGAGAGTGCTGCCTTCTGGTTTTCATTTCAGGGAGTTCTGTTACAAATCAGTAAGACCACGGACTAAAAGCTTCTTCTGAAGGGGAATGTCTGTTTATTGGGTCTAGATATCAAGAGATTGGGTTACTCCTGTGAATGGCTCATCCTGGTTCAGCTCTGAACCATGTGTGCCAAAAGCAACTCCAGTCAGTTGTGGGACAGAAACACTTAAATCTTAAGATTCAGAGAGAAATGTTTTGCCTCTGGAAAAGATCGTAGTCTTGGTGTATTAGTTTCCTATAGCTGCTGTAACAAATTATCACAAATTCAGTGGTTCAAAACAGGATAAGTGTATTATCCTACAATTCTGTGAGAGTCCAAGATGGGTCTCGCCAGGCTAACATCATGGTGTCAGTAGGGGTATGTTCCTTTTTGGAGGCCCTGGAGAAGAATCAGTTTGCTTAACTTTTGCAGCTTCTTGAGGCTGCCCAATCTCCTTGGCTCATGATCCCTTTCCACCATCTTCAGAGCCAACATGGTCTGGTTGAGGTTTTTTTTTTATATTGTATCATTCTTGCTTCCTCTTCTGCCTATCTCTTCACATTTAAGGGCCTTTGTAGTTACATTGTTCATCTGTACAGTCCAGGCTAATCTCCCTATTAAAGTCTCCCTATTAAGGGAACGTTCCGTTTGCCATCCAAGCTAACTCATTCACTGTTCCAATGAAGGTGAAGAGGGGATCCCAATTCTGTTCATCACAGTCTTCCTTCTGTACCCCCAAAGATTCACATCTATCCACACGCATTCACCTTATTCCAACATCCCCTACTGTACCCCCAAAGATTCACATCCATCCACATGCATTCACCTTATTCCAACATCCCCTAAAGTCTCTGGACATTACATATAGAGAAGAGTTGTGCAAATAAGAAAATGGGAGTTTTCTCCCTCCCCCGAGATCAAACTCGAGGCTTGATCTGTGAGGGTGGTTCATACCCAGCACATAACTAGTATACAGGAAGCCAGTGCCATAAGGAGGTGGAAGGAGAAAAAGTGTTTTAGAAAGGGAAAAATCCTTAAACCTAAGTGCATGTTCTAATTTAGTATGTTTCTAAAGCAACTTCTAGTTTGCAAAGCATTTCCTCATTAATCCACCTGTATTATCTTTCTAGGGGTTGCCCCTGAGAATAACTTTCTGAGGAAATGCTTCAAATGCTGCTATTCTCTTTTAGCAGATAGAGAACTGAGGATCAGAAATTATATCCACGATCATATAGCTATGTAATGATAAATCTGACACTTGATCCTTGGACTACTGCCTTCAACTTCACTATTCTTTCAAACCTATTGTTTATTTGTTTATCTGTTCCTCTTTTATTCCCAATGTATGAGCAATGTAACATTTAAGTTGTGAAAGGTCAATATTTTTAGTAGATATCAGGTGTCATAAAAATAAACAGTGAAAATATATTAAATGTATTTGAATTTTTATGGAACAGTATTTATAATGGCAGGATTGGGAACAAGTTAAATATTTGAGATTAAGAGTAGTTAAATGTGGGGGCACCTGGGTGGCTCAGTCAGTTAAGCATCTGACTTCATCTCAGGTCATGATTTTGGGGTCCTGGGATGGAGCCCTGTGTTGGGCTCTGCACTCAGTGGGGCATCAGTTTCTCCCTCTTCCCGTCTCCCTCTGCCTCTTGCCCAGCTTATGTGCTCTCTCTCTCAAATGGATAGATAAAATCTGTTTTGTTTTGTTTTGTTTTTTAAAAAGGTAGTTAAATGTGTGCTATGTTCATAAGGTAAAATATGCAGCCACTAAAAATTGCATTTCTGAATAACTGGAAAAATGCTCACGACACAATTAGGATACAGAACTGTGTGAACTATAATCGCAAGTAAGTTTAAAAATAGATTAATTTACAGAAAAACATACTGAAAGGAAATACATCATGATGTTAATAGGGACCATTTCTAGGTGATGGAATTACTACTATTTTATTTTTTAAGATTTCCTTTATTAGAGAGAGAGATAGCACATGAGAAGGGGGGGAGGGCAGAGGAGAGAGAGAGAACCTCAAGCAGCCTCCACGTCCAATGTGGGGCCTCATATGGGACTTGATCTCATGACCTGGAGATCACAACCCAAGCCAAAATCAAGAGTCAGATGCTCAACCAACTGAGCCACCCACGCACCCCTATTACTAGTTTTTAATATGTATTCATTTTCTCACAGTTTTCTTTAAAGGCATTACTACCCCTATAAACTGGAAAGAAATTTTTTTTAAAAAAAAGTTATAGAAATACTTTATTGGGAGTCGATGAGGACCAGGATGATTATCTTCGTTCCTGAATATTTGCATATTAATAATTTGTTAAGGATTATAGCATTTTCATATCTTTTTTTCTTTTAAATACTTATATTTTGCCAACTCTCAAACAGATTCACTCGTAACCAACAAAGGATTCTGGAGCAGAGTAGGAACCAGAGGGAAGATGCCACTGTAAGTGAACAGAAGTGTTATTAAAAAAAAAAAGAATTGAACATTTGCAAATTGTACAGTAGGGAATAAGGCTTACCTAAAACAAGTCTTAAAACAGAGGAGACATTCATTAACAATTTGGAGTGGTTTTGGTGGTGTAGAGTATTTGCCTTAACAACTCGATATTATTAAGTTACTAGTAAGAGGTCATAAGATTGATTAAGCAGCAGCTCACGGTTGATGGTGAGATGTGATTAGTATGAGTGTCGCCTGTTGAATAGAGAATTCTTCGAGATGCATCCAAATAGGATTTTCCTTTGAAAAAAAAAAAAAAAATTCTCTGGGCAGAAAGCCATGATAAACTACCTGACACATTTTTTCTGAATTGTGTTTTTGTTTCCAGACTACCAGTGAACCTTCTGCCCCGTCCTGTGATCTCTTGGACCTTAGGCTTAGTCCTCCAATGCCCAGAGCCACTCTGGGAGAACTCAACACCGTGAATGCTCAGCTTTCAGACTTAAGTAAATAAGTACAGGGGCCTTTCAGACCAGCAGAAGAGCTTGATGTGAAACAATTCTGCATGGTTTCATGATTAAATGCAACCTGGGAAGGACTGAAGTCCATCTGAATATCAGAGAACTGTATTAGGAGATGTAATTATTCCTTGGCAAATGGTTGGGCCAAACCCAGCAATGGCATATATCAGGGTGGAGGGGCGGGGTGGATCCCTGAAACCCATCCCCTGGCTTAGAATCTCATCGAATTCACCTGGCCTGCTTTTATAGAGGTGGTTCAACATCATGGCCAGACTTAAAACCACTCTGAACCACACACTATGACCTTTGGGTTTCCCTGCTATCCCACAGCATTAGATAAGGGAATATTTGATGCTGACAGAGAAAGTCAGGAATTAGGAGGACTGACCTACGTGGTGGTGAAATGTGGAGGAAAAAACACAGGTTTTTGAGGTAGAAGTCCAAGTTGAAATCCCCTATCTGCCACCCTATAGCCACCCAACCTTTGAGACTTTCCTACTTTAGTGTGTCTCAGGATTATAGGAAGTTGAGAGCTTGGGGAGGGAGAGGTAAAGCTCCATATATGCCCTAGCTTTTTACTTTTGTGCTTTAGGGAACAAGACACATAAAATCCTTTCCATTCTAGATCAGTTTGGGATTTCAGAAAACGCAATATAATAGCATTTGTTACCTTCACAACATCCTCTTTTTTTATTTTATTTTTTTTAAGATTTTACTTATTTATTTATTTGACAGAGAGATCACAAATAGGCAGAGGCAGGCGGGGGTGGGGTAGGAAGCAGGCTCCCTGCTGAGCAGAGAGTCCGATGCGGAGCTCTATCTCAGGACCCTGAGATCATGACATGAGCCAAGGCAGAGGCTTTAACCCACTGAGCCACCCAGGCGCCCCCATCCTCTTTTTGTGGCAGCATTTCTCTTTCCAGTTACCATTTAATAATGTCCTTTAATTTCTGTTTGAGGAGATGTTTTTATGATGGCAGAAATATATGTTTTGTTTTCGTTTTCATTGTGGAAAATCAAGCAGAGTAATTGACTGACAAAATGTTTTTAAGCCAAACAAGTCCATTTTGTGTTCTAGATTTCAGCTCTCCAAGTCCTGTTGTAACAAACAACTTGAACCCCAGTCTTCATCCGCAGGTGGATTTGCTAGCCTTGGAAAACACGGAAACACCCTTGTAAGTATGTCCAGTAATACTCAGAGGTAATTCCGTCTCCTTCTGGTTCCTTATATTTAAGAAAGCGTGACATAAGAGGAAAAGTAGAGACTTAGGAATCAGACAGTCCTGAGTTAGAGTCTGAGCTCTGCTTTCTACCAACTGTGTGACCCGGGATGAGAAAACTTCACCAGGGTGAACCTTCATTTCTCTTCTGAGGATACTTTCTAGGGTTCTTAAAAGGATTCTGTGAGATGCTATATGTACCTCTTAATACAGTGCTCTAGGTAGTAAGCCTTCCAAAAATTATTTCTGTTATTTTTCAGTGGTAACATGAGATGGGGGAAGAACAAGGGGAACAGAATGACAAGGGAGTTAAAAAATGGCCACACAAGTTATGGAGCACTTGCCACGTACCAGGCACTTTGCTAAGCTGTGTTTGTTTATTCCGTTTTATCTTTGCAAAAGCTCTTGGACCTATGCTATTGTCGTTATGCCCATTTTACAGGAGAAGAGGCTGAGATTTAGGGAATAGAAATGGCCCAAGTTCATACAGCTATGAAGAAGCAGGTCAGACGAATTGATAGGTCACCAGAAAGAGATACGGATGGCCCATAAACAGATGCAGTAATGCTCAACCTTACTTAAAGTTAAGGAAATATAAATTAAACTACAATGACTTTTTACTTTTAACCTCGCAGACTGGTAAGAGTCTAAATGTTTGTTAATAGGCTTTACTGGCTGTGGAAAGACAGACACTGTCATAAAATTATGCAATTCTTAAGAGGGGCAAGTGGTAATATCTATTACAATTATAAATGCATTTGCCTTTGAACCCAGCATCTCATTTCTAGGAATTCATACTTGCTTATGCAAAATGAGGTGTTCACAAGGTTATTCTTGACAACATTTGGGCACAACTAATGATTGGAAATAACTCAAGTATGCATCAGCTGTGGCCTAAATATCTGCACATGTATTACTATATAGCTAGGGGACAAAAGTAGACTCTCTGTGAGGGACAATCACCTTTATGAAGTAAAAAAGCGTGCAAAGTAATGTATGTATACTGTCTTACATTTGCATAAGAAAGTAGGAAATAATATAAATATTTGCCTCTTGTGTAAAGAAACACAAGAAGATGTAGAAGAAACTAAAAAAGGTCAAGGAGAAGCC
>CM053619.1:23692140-23705108 GCA_028646535.1 Procyon lotor | reverse complement strand
AGAAACAAAAAGGAAGAAGAGGACTGAGGGAAGCTTCATGTGCTCTGAAAGAATAGTGTCAGTGGCTATGTTGTGAACAACTAGTTGGATCAGTACCATTACATAACTGTGATGCAAGTGATGTTGCAATGCTGTAGGCAGATTTCCAGGAAGTTGCTTAGTAAATAATGTGATCTAAAGTAACTGATCCTGTTTACCGTTATTCTGCAAATCGTGTTGTGTAATGAGGAGTGATTATATAGATGAAACCCAATTATAAAAATGTCTCTATAAAGCTTATAAAAAGACCAATTCCTAGCTAATAGCTGCTCATTTTAGTCTGTAGTATAGGGATCTCATACTTTAATGTGCATAAAAATCACCTGCGGGATTATTAAAAAGTAAAATTGCTGGCCCCCCAGAATTCTGACTCAGTAGTAGGACTCCTCAGTTTTAAAAAGCATTCCAGGAGAGTCATAAAGCAGTACTTTGCTGATCATACATTAGAAACCCTACAGTGGTTGTCCACCCAACATCTAGATATCAAAATAATTATAGTTCTTAGAATTCACTGGAATAAAAGATAATGTGTAATATCAGTATTTTGGTTTTTAGACTAGACTTTTGTATTAGTTTTCTAATTTTCGAAAGGACTTATACCTGAGTGAAACTGTAGTTAGACCAGTGTTTTAACGTCAAGAATTGAAGCACTAGAGTTACCTAACGTGTGTACTGTGGGTTAAATATTGTACCAGAGATCACATATAAAAGGCAAAATCAGCCATCAGAAATATGTTAAAGTCTTGAGAATTTTCCACCCCTCTCTGTTTGTTGTTCATCACAGAACAAATGAGTGATGGAAGTACTCTAACAAAAAGAAATCTTGAAAAACCATGATTATGGGATAAAGTGTAATAGGTCATATTTATAGTCCACTTACTGTCAGGCAACAGGCTAACAAGAATATGTAAGGCTTACTAATTACTTACTAGTAATCCTTATAGGACTGGGAGGTAGATACACCATTATTCTCATTTCTTCACAAGTGAAGAAACCCAGGCTGAAGATTAACCTGCCGAAAGGTGTTGCCCAACTACTGCAGAAACAGGATTCAAATTCAAGTGGGTCTGATTTCAGTGCCTGCTTTCATTTTTTTCTGTGCTTTCATTAATTTTATTTTAAAAATTTCATAAAGTGAAATTTCATCTCTTTAAAATTGTTTTTCTTTGGTATGTAGTCTTATGAATTTTGACATATGTCTAGATCAGGTAACCACCACCACAGGACACAGGATAGTTCCTCACCCCCCAAATTCCCTTGTGGTATTTCTTTATAGTTATACTGTCCCACACTAACCCCCCAGCAACCACCAGTCTGTTCTCTATCGCTGTAGTTTGTCTTTTCAAACATGGCATCTAAATAGAATCATATAAAGTGTCCTCTTTCTAGAAAATGTTATGTAAAATTGGCGTTTGCTTCATATATTCCAGAGTTCTATTATTAAGTGCATGTGCATTCAGTATTGCTGTGTCATCTTGGTGAATTGACCCTTAAAGCATTATGTGTAGTCTCCTTTTCATCCCTTCTGATTTTCTTTGCCCAGATGTCTACTTTGATATTAATATATCCACTCCAGCTTGTTTTTGATTAGTGTTTGCATGGCATATTGTTTTTCATCTTTTTACTTTTAACTGTATAAAAATATTTGAACTGCATTTCTTGTAGATAGCATATAGTTGAATCATGCCTTTTTACGTATTCTCAATTTCTGTCTTTAACTGGTATGTTTAGACCATTTACATTCAATGCACTTAGGTTGAATTTGGGGTTTTTTTTTTTTTTAGGTTTAACATTATGTAACTTATTTGTTCTCTTTGTTGTTTTTTTTTCTGTTTCCTCCTTACTGCAGGATTTTGGCTTGTTTAAATGTTTTCATTATTCCATCTTATCTACTACGAGTTTGACTGTAACTCTGTGTCGTTTATATTATTAGGAGGGAGGGGACTGGTTGCTCTAAGGATTGCAATGTACATAATATTTTAGTCCAAGTACAGCCAATATTTTACCACTTAAAATTTTAGGAAATTTAGAGATCCTCCATTTATATTGTAGTTATTGTATATATTTACATTGGGGAAAAAAAAAACCCAAGACAATGTTATACTCTGCACGCAACTCTCAAGTATATTTTAAAGAACTCAAGAAGAGTCTACCCAATATTTGCCATTTCTGTTGATCTTTTATCTTCTTGTATGATTTCCTTTCTCTCTGAAGAATTTTCTTTAGCGATTCTTTTAGAACACGTCTATTGGCAGTGAAAAATCTCCTTTTACTTCATGTGAGAATGTCTTTACTTCATCTTTGTTCCTGAGGGAATGTTTGCAATGGATATAGAATTCTGGGTTGGTGGGGGTTTTTTTCCTTTCAGTTTTTAAACATTCCTCCATCCTCTTCTGACCTACATGGTTTCTAATGAGAAGTCTATATGCGTTCACATCATTGTTCTCCTATAGATAATGTGTTGTTTTCTCTATGTTACACTTTAAGAATTTTTTTGCCTGATTTTGAACAGCTTGATTATGATATGTCTGGACGTGGATTTCTTTGGTGTATTCTGTTTGGGATTTGCTGAGTGTATTCATTTCTTATGGCTGCCATCAAAAAAAAAAAAAAAATCACCACAAACTGGGTGGTTGAAAACCACAGGAATTAATTTTCTCATAGTTCTATAGTTTCTCTATAGTTTTTCATAGTTCTTATAGTTCTGTAGGCTAGAAACCTGAAATCAGCGGGGCCACACTCCCTACAGGGCTCTTAGGGACAAGCCATTCTTCACCTTTTCCAGCTTCTGGTGACTGTTAGCATTTTTTTTTTTGCTTCCTTGGCTTTGGCCACATCACTCCACTTTCTGCCTCCACCTTCATGTTGCCTTCCCTGTGTTTCAAATCTCCCTCTACTTTTCTCTTTAAGAGAAGTCACTTGTCATTGGATTTAAGGCTCATTCAATTAATATAGGATGATATCATCATCTCAAGAGCCTTACCTTGATTATATCTGAAGAGGTGCATTTCCAAATAAAGTCACATCACAGGTTCCAGGAATTAGGACAAGGGCATACCTTTTGCAAGGGGGGGCACCGTTCAACATACTACACTGCTTTTCTTGAATCTTTGGGTTTGTCTTTCACCAAATTTGTGAAGTTTTCAGGCTTATAGTTCAAATATTTCTCCAACACTACATGTTCTACTGTCCCTCTGGGACTCTTGATGACACAAATGTTAGATCTGGTATTATTGTCTGGTAAATGCCTAGAGTTCTCTTCATTACTTTTTTCACTCTTTTTCTGTGTTGTTTTTTTTTTTTTTTTTCTTAAGTTGGGATAATTTCTATTGATTTAAATTCAAGTTTGCTGCCTATTTTTTTTAGATAAACATATTTTTATTTAAATTCAATTAACTAACATATAATGTATTATTAGTTTCAGAGGTGGAATTCAGTGATTCATCAGTTTTATATAATACCCAATGCTCATTACATCACATACTCTCCTTAATGTCCATCATCCAGTTACCCACCCTGCAGCCCCCTCTCCTCCAGCAGCCTCACTTTGTTTTCTATGTTTAAGAGTCTCTTGTGGTTTCTCTCTCTCTCTCTCTCTCTCTGATTTCATTTTATTTTTCCCTCCCTTCCCATGATCCTGTTTTGTTTCTTAAATTCCACTTATGAGTGAGATCGTATGATAGTTGTGTTTCTCTGATTGACTGACTTCATTTAGCATAATATCCTCTAGTTCTACTATGTCATTGGCAAATGGCAAGATTTCAGTTTTTTGGTGGCTGAGTAGTATTCTATTTATATATATGTCACATTTTCTTTATCCATTCATCTGTCGATGGACATCTGGGCTCTTTCCAGAGTTTGGCTATTGTGGACATTCCTGCTATAAACATTGGGGTGCATGTGCCCCTTCTTTTCACTACATCTGTATCTTGGGGGTAAATACCCAGTAGTGCAATTGCTGGGTCGTAGGGTAGCTCTATTTTCATCTTTTTAAAGAACCTCCATACTGTTTTCCAGAGTGGCTGCACCAGCTTGCATTCCCACCAACAGTATCAGAAGGTTCCCCTTTCTCTGCATCCTCACCAACATCTGTCATTTCCTGACTTGTTAATTTTAGCCATTCCAACTGGTGTTAGGTGGTGTTTTCATTGTGGTTTTGATTTGTATTTCCCTGGTGCTGAATGATGTGGGATATTTTTCATGTGTCTGTTGACCATTTTTGTCTTCTTTGGAGAAATGTCTGTTCATATCTTCCACCCATTTCTTTTTTTTTTTTTTTTTTTTCTTCCACCCATTTCTTGATTGGATTATTTGTTCTTTGGGTGTTGAGTTTGATATGTTCTTTATACATTTTGGATTCTAGCCCTTAATCTGATAAGACATTTGCAAATACCTTCTCCCATTCTGTCAGTTGTCTTTTGGTTTTGTCAACTGGTTCTTTTGCTGTGTAAAAGCATTTTATCTTGATGAAATCCCAGTAGTTCATTTTTGCCTTTGTTTCCCTTGCCTTTGGAGACGTGTCTAGACAGAAGTTGTGGCTGCTGAAGTCACAGAGCCTGCTGCCTGTGTTCTCCTCTACGATTTTGATGGATTCCTGTCTCACATTTAGGACTTTCATCCATTTTGCATCTATTTTTGTGTATGGTGTAAGAAAATGGTCCAGTTTCATTCTGCATGTGGCTGTCCAATTTTCCCAGCATCATTTGTTGAAGAGACTATATTTTTTCCATTAAATATTCTTTCCTTCTTTGTTAAAGATTAGCTGACCATAGAGTTGAGGGTCCATTTCTGGGTTCTGACCTGGGTGTCTGGTTTTGTGCCAGTACCATACTGTCTTGATGATTACAGCTTTGTAATAGAGCTTGAAGTGTGGAATTGTGATGCCACCAGCTTTGGTTTTCTTTTTCAACATCACATTGGCTATTCAGGGTCTTTTCTGGTTCCACACAAATTTTAAGATTATTTGTTCTAGCTCTGTGAAAAAGGTTGATGGTATTATGATAAGGATTGCACTAAATGTGTAGATTGCTCTGTAGCATAGACATTTTAACAATATTTGTTCTTCCAATCTGTGAACATGGAACATTTTTCCATTTCTTCATGTCTTCCTCAATTTCTTTCATGAGTGTTCTATGGTTTTCTCTTTAAGATAAGTCACTTCTCATTGGATTTAAGGCTCATTCAATTAATATAGGATGATATCATCATCTCAAGAGCCTTACCTTAAAGTACAGATCATTCACCTCTTTGGTTAGGTTTATTCCTAGGCATCTTACAGTTTTTGGTGCTACAATTATAAATGGGATCAACTCCTTAATTTCTCTTTCCTCTCATTGTTAATGTATAGAATGTGACTGGTTTCTGTGTATTGATTGTATATCCTGCTATTTTTCTGCATTCCTGTTCTAGCAATTTTGGGGTAGAATCTTTTGGGTTTTCCACATAAAGTATCATGTCATCTGCGGAGAGTGAGAGTTTGATTTCGCCTCTGCCAATTTGGATCTCTTTTATATCTTTTTGTGGTCTGATTGCTGAGGCTAGGACTTCCAGTACCATGTTGAACAACAGTGGTAATAGTAAACATCCCTGCCATGTTCCTGACCTTAGCAGAAAAGCTCTCCGTTTTTCCCCATTAAGAATGATATTTACTGTGGGCTTTTGGTAGATCACTTTTTATGATACTGATGTATGTTCCCTCTGTCCCTACACTGTGAAGAGTTTTAATCAAGAAAGGATGCTGTACTTTGTCAAATGCTTTTTCTACATCTACAGAGAGGATCATATGGTTCCTGTCCTTTACTTTATTAATGTAGTGTATCACACTGGATTTGAAAATGTTAAACCACCTTTGCATCCCAGGAATAAATCCCACTTGGTCATGGTGAATAATCCTTTTAACGTACTATTGGATCTTATTGGCTAGTATCTTGGTGAGAATTTTTGCATCCATCTTCATCAGGGATATTAGTCTATAGTTTTCCTTTTTGCTGGGGTCTTAGGTTTTGGGATCAAGGCAATGCTGGCCTTGAGTTAAAGAGTTTTGGTTTTGTCAAAAAGAGTTTGGAAGTTTTCCTTCCATTTCTAATTTTTGGGACAGCTTCAGAAGAATAGGTATTAATTCTTCTTTAAATGTTTGGTAGAATTCCCCCTGGGAAGCTATCCAGCTCTGGACTCTGGTTTGTTGGGAGATTTTTGATCACTTTTTTAGTATCCTTGCTCGTTATGGGTCTTTTCAGGTTTTCTGTTTCTTCTTGTTTCAATTTTGGTAGTTTATATGTTTCTAAGAATGCATCCATTTCTTCCAGAGTGCCTAATTTTTTGACATATAGTTGTTCATAAAATATTCTTAGAATTGTTTTTATTTCCTTGGTGTTGATCATGATCTCTCCTTTTCCATTCGTGATTTTTATTCATTTGGGTCCTTCTATTTTCTTTTTGATGAGTCTGGCCAGGAGTTTATCAGTCTTATTAATTCTTTCAAAGAACCAGCTCCTAGTTTTATTGATCTGTTCTACTATTCTTCTCGTTTCTATTTCATTGATTTCTGCTCTGATCTTTATTATTTCTCTTCTCCTCTTGGGTTTAGGATTTATTTGCTGTTCTTTCTCCAGCTCCTTTAGGTGTAGGGTTAGGTTGTGAGACCTTTCTTGTTTCTCAAGAAAGGCTTGTATTTGCTATATACTTCCCTCTTAGGACTGCCTTTGCTGCATCCCAAAGGTTTTAAATAATTGCGTTTCCGTTTTCATTTGTCCTCATGAATTTTTTTAATTCTTTAATTTCCTGGTTGACCCATTCATTCTTTAGTAGGATGTGCTTTTAGCCTCCATGTATTTGAGTTCTTTCCAAATTTCCTTGTGTGATTGAGTTCCAGTTTCAAAGCATTGTGATCCAAAAATATGCAGGGAATGATCCCAGTGTTTTGGTACTGGTTAAGACCTGATTTGTGACCCTAGTATGTGATCTGTTCTGAAGAATGTTCCATGTGCACTCAAGAAGAATGTGCATTCTGTTGTTTTAGGATGGAATCCTCTGACTATATCTGTGATGTCCATCTGGTCTGGTGTGTCATTTAAAGCCCTTGCTTCAAGACAAAACCAGAGAGGGAGACAAACCATAAGACACTCTTAATCATAGGACACAAAGTGAGGGTTGCTGGAGGGGATGGAGTAAATGGGTGATGGATATCGGGAAGTGTATGTGTTGTAATGAACACTGGGTATAAGACTGATGAATCACAGACCTCTACCTCTGAAACAAATAATACATTATATGTTAATTAAAAAATAAGTAAAAATAAAAAAAATAAAGCTCTTGCTTCTTATTGATCTTCTGTTTAGATATCTGTCCATTGCAGTAAGTGGGGTGTTAAAGTCCCCTACTATTATTTTATTATGTGTTTCTTTAATTTTGTCATTAATTGGTTTATATAATTGGCTGCTCCCATGTTAAAGGCATAAGTATTTACAATTGTTAGATCTTCTGGTTGGATAGACTCTTTAAGTATGATAGAGTGTCCTTCCTCACCTCTTATTATAGTCTTTGGTTTAAAATCTAATTTGTCTGATAAAAGGATTGCTACCTCAGCTTTCTTTTGGTGTCCATTAGCATGAGACATTGTTTTCTACCCCCTCACTTTCAATCTGGAGTTGTCTTTGGGTCTAAAATGAGTCTCTTACAGACAGCATATCAATGGGTCTTGTTTTTTTATGTCTGATAGCCTGTGTCTTTTGATTGGGGCATTTAGCCTATTTACACTGAGTAACTATTGAAAGATACAAATTTAATGCCATTGTATTACCTGTAAAGTCACTGTTTCTGTATATTGTCTCTGTTCCTCTCTGGTCTGTGTTACTTTTGGGCTCTTTCTTTACCTAAAGAATCCTCTTTTATATTTCTTTAGATTTTTTTTTTTTAAGATTTTATTCATTTATTTGAGAGACAGGATGAGCAGGGAGAAGGGGAAGAAGAAGATTGAGAAGCAGGCTTCCCTCTAAGCAGGGTGCCCAGCGTGGGACTTGAGCCCAGGACCCCGGCATCACAACCCTAGCCAAAGGAAGATGCTTAACCAACTGAGCCACCCAGGTGCCCCTCCTCTTGAATATTTCTTGTAGGTCTGGTTTAGTGATATCAAATTCTTTCGGTTCCTATTTGTCCTGGAAGCTCTTCATCTCTCCTACTCTGAATGACAGCCTTGCTGGGTAAAGTATTCATGGCTGCTTATCTTCCTCATTTAGCACCTTCATTCTAGGACAACACACTGTCCCACCTACGATTCTGCCCTGCTTTGCCACCAGAGTGCTTTTCAGACTGGGATGTCCCTTACCAGAGCAGACTTCTAAAAGTTCTGATTTTGCATTCTGCTGCTCTATCACTTTTGGGTTGCCAGCTTAGGAAGGCTCCCTCCTCCCATGGTTAATCTTCCAATATATCGCCTCAGATTCACTTCTCCACGCCTCTTACCTTGCAGAAAGTGGTCCCTTTTCTATTTTTAGAGTTGCAGCTATTTTTTCCTTCGATCTCTGGTTGAGTTCACAGGTGTTCATAATGATTTGATAACTATCTATCTGAATTTCTGGGACTAGACGAAACTAAGGTGTCCTACTCCTCTGTCATCTTGGACTCCTCTCCTGCCTGTTTCCTCTGTCATCCCCATTTTGCTAGGGAGCTCATTCTGTAAATTTTTAAAACTTCAGTTATTGTATTTTTTTATTCTAAAGTTAGTATTTGGCTCTTCTTTATTTAAAATAAGTATCTTATTTTTCTTTGAAACAACTATTTTTCCATCTTTTTCCCATGAGTGTTCACGGTTGCTTGTTGACACACTTGTATAATAGTTGCTTTAAAATCTGAGATCAGGGGCGCCTGGGTGGCTCAGTCGTTAAGCGTCTGCCTTCGGCCCAGGTCAGATCCCAGGGGCCTGGGACCGAGCCCCGCATCGGGCTCTCTGCTCTGCAGGAAGCCTGTTTCTCCCGCTACCATTCCCTCTGCTTGTGTTCCCTCTCTCGCTGTGTTTCTCTCTGTCAAATAAATAAAAAAATCTTTAAAAAAAAATAAAATAAAATAAAATCTGAGATCATTTTGACATCTGTGTCCCCTTGATGTTGACTTCTGTTGATTGCCTTTTCTTTTGCCTGTTGAAATTTTTCCAGTTCTTCACATGGGATTGTATCATGGGCATTTTTAATGTTGGGATACACTTGCTCTTATTTACATCCGGTCGAGGGTGGGGCTATTTTGATTTTAGAAGGCAAACCACCTCCTTAGGTGCCTCAGCTTTAGCCTCCTGCTTTAGTGCTAGATTTGGTAATGTGGAGGTTGCTGGTTCCAAAGTAGTTATGTTTTCAAAGTTTTGTTGTGCTATTCTGATCTGTCTCATGTGTGCCACTCTGAGGTCTGGATGGCTGTGTGTTTAGTTCTCAGTATCTTTTGCATCCTGACTGGAATCAAATCCACAGAGGCACAGATCAAGGAGTGGGCCCAGGATGTCACAAACATCCTTTAAGATTTTTCTGAATTCTCCCCTTTTTGTTATTTCTCTGGTGCTTTGCTTTTCTAGGATTTGCTTTTTTGGTCCTCCAGTCAGAAAGCTGGAGATTCAGTTACCCTGTTATATGCTGTGCATTTCCTTGACTGTGCATGTGTCTGGGACCAAGTGGTGGGACAGAGAAGACAAAAACAAGACAGAGTTTGCACTGTCCTTGGGATCACAGATATACTTGTTGGAGAATAAGAGTCCCTCTTGCTTATCACTGCAGCCACTTTGGGATTGCCTCAGGTTTAGAGGGTGAGAGAACAGAAAGGAAAAGGAAAAAGGGTAAAAGGGATTTCTACACTGTCTCTGAGCATTAGGACTTCTGTCTCCTGCTCCTTGAGTGAGAACAAAAGGGCTTCTTCTGGAACTGTGTGTCTCACTGCCCACTCTTGGGTTTTAGGCTACATTACATTCAGGTTTGGGTATATAAGAGGAGAAAAAAAGTTAAATTCACAATGATTTGGTAATACTCAAAATCCAGTCTTCTTTCCCAATCATCCATAACTATTTATTTTGCAGCCCTCAAATATTTGCCCCATGCATCCCGTCCAGATTTTATAGTTGCTGTCAGTGCAAGAGACAGGGCAAAGTGTATGTGTGTTCTGTCGTACATAGAACCAGGGCCCTTCCCACCTCCTTCCTAACCTCTACTCCAGATTGTTTCTCATCCTTCAGGAAATGACAGGGTGGTAGCTTCTCTGATGGAGAAACTGACAGCTTGTTCTCACTAGTAATTATGTATATTTCAGGATCTCAGAGCTACACTGCCATGGGATAGTGCTGTCTTTACTACCTTTGGTATTTGGGCATTAAAAGCTGGTGGGCACTGAAACCAGATGGCACTTGTTATAGAAAATTAATATTTCATTGAAGGCAGAAGGTACATTTTAGATTTTGTTTATAGGAAGTCATCTTTTTGCATTTGTGCTCTCACTGTAGGGTAATCAAGCTGTCTTATCATACTCTCCTAGGTTTACCCAAAGGACCAGCCAAAACATCACCTCAAGTCCTACATATGAAAGTGTAAGTAATGAAACCCTTCCTGGGCAGCACACCCAGTCAGCAGATTATCATGGCTGAGAAGGAATTCCTGGTCATTAAATCTCATGTTCTTCTCAGTGTTGTTAGATGTTCTGTAACATGTTGATACAGCTCTTGTTAGGACCTCTCTTTATGTTCTTTTGGCGTTCTTCCCAGTCCTGGCTCTCCGCATGCACTTCCTGCAGTCGTCGTGTCCCCCCCAGTAAAGGGCCTCTCCACTCTTTCAGTTGCTTAAGTCAAAACCTTGGAAAACAGTGCTTGACCTCTACCTCTTCACCTTTTCCCTTCGCAGCCTACCTCTTATCTAGCCACTTCTCACTGCCGCCACTTCTCACTGCCTCCACTTCTGCATCCCAGTCCAAGCCATCAGGTGGATATTGCAGTGACCTCCTCAGGTTACCCTGCTTCAGCCTTCACCTCCCTCTCCACCCCCATCCCCATCCTATAATCTGTTCTCAAACCAGAGCAGTCTTGGGAGAGGAGGAAAAAAAAAAGTAAAGTCGTGTATTACTTAACTGCTCTAAAACCACCTATGATTTTCTTCTTCTGTTTTGCTCTATAAAAATATGAAATGCTGATCTCACCTCTCCCATTCCCTCTCTAACCTCACCTCTCTTCCTTGGCTCACTCTACTCCAAGCACACTGGTCTCCTCAGGTACTCCCAGCACCCACCTCAGTCAGGGCTCTAACGGTGAGGCATTCTCTGACCACTGCTATCACAGTTAATAGCCCACCCCATCTGCTTCAGCCTTTCTTCTCCCTGTTACCCTGGGTTGTTTTGTTTTGTTTTTTAGAGTACTTTTTATCGGACATCTGTTTACATTTGTTGATTGTCTGCTTCAAGGGTACAGGGATTTGGCCTATTTTTAGTTCCTGGCACCTAGTAGGTGCCCAGGATATAGTTGTGAAATTAATGAGGAAGTTTACAAAAAGAAAGTTTTTCAGTCCTGATATGATGTTATCACCTTACGCCCATCTGAGGGTTAAGATTTTCCTGTTTGAAGCTTGAGATTTTTTTTTTTAGTCAACGGGAAACAACAGAAGCTAGCCATATTTTTTTTTTAGAGCAACATGTTAATTTTACATTTTGTATGGGAAATGAGGCAGAGTGGGCATGGAACCAGAGAGTAAAGTAGGAAGTGTAATAAATGGTTATCACCTAAAAAAGTAATGGTTCATAATTTCTAATTCTTGTCCAATTGGGAGTATATGGTTCTTGGAATAGTGCCACTTAGAAGCCGGGGAATCTAAATAGCAAAAGAAAAGCTTAAGGTAGAATGTTTATTTGAACATTGTGCTGTGCTTTCTTCAGTTTCCGGAATATTCAAATTCAGTACTACAGCCAGTTAGTCTGCAGAACATTCCAGCAACACCATCAAGCCAGAGATTGCCTTCCTTGCCCAGCAATCATCCAGGTACTTGAGATCTATTATTTGCATTGAAAAAGAAAACTGGGGGCACCTGGGTGGCTCAGTCGTTAAGCATCTGCCTTCGGCTCAGGTCATGATCCCAGGGTCCTGGGATCGAGCTCCGCATCGGGCTCCCTGCTCGGCAGGAAGCCTGCTTCTCCCACTACCATTCTCTCTGCTTGTGTTCCCTCTCTCTCGCTGTGTTTCTCTCTGTCAAATAAATAAAATCTTAAAAAAAAAAAAACTGGTGAGAATAAGAGTCTGCCCGAGATTTACTTCTGATTGAAAATAGGTATATAGAGAGGAAAAATGAGGACTTCATTTTTAAGCTCCATGAAGTAAAATTCATAGCAGATACCATCATGACCAACATTAGATTATAAAAATGCTTGTGTTGTGAATATTGTATTTGGAATGCTGAGGTAAATGAATCTTTAGCTGAAGTTTGGAAGACCTTTTGTTATATAAAGATTTGTGGCATGTGGGAGTAATATTAGAATACCAGTTGTATTTATTCCTGGTTGTCAAGGGTTCTTAGGGCCTAATGTTTGAAGTCTGAATCATAGAGAATATTAATTGTGCACGTGTTCTTGAAAAACACAATGTGTATTTACTGGTTGCTGTTTTTTGTTTTTTTGTTTTTTGGTTTTTTTCCCTAAAGCAATGACAAAGAATGATCTCCAACCACCCAATTACTACGAGGTAATGGAGTTTGATCCCTTAGCTCCTGCTGTCACTACAGAGTAAGTCATTTACAAAATGATTAATTTATTTTTCGTCTTGGTTCCCTTTGGTAACAGAGCTAAGGGCTTGGTTATACATTTAAGTTTGTTTAGGTCTTGGCAGAAATTGATGACCTTATTAAAAATGACTTACGAGGTTTTATGGAGGCTGTTGCTTTTAATGGTCTCATTTTGCTCGGCCTTATGACTAAAATATAAAAATG
>CM053619.1:23667407-23692040 GCA_028646535.1 Procyon lotor | reverse complement strand
GAAGTCCTTAGAGCATTATTTTTATGATTTCATGTTGGTCAAGTGTATATAAATATTTATGCAACAGTAAGTAGGTTCATTAGAGCTTTAATATACTTTGACAATTACCCCCAGAATTGTTAAAAAGGATTAAATCAAGTTTATAGAAACCATTGTTCTGGAACTGGTAGCCTTTAGGCAGTATCTTCCTTACAGCTGTGTTCTGTTAGACCTATGTGGAATTTAAGCCATGCATTTAAAAGTTAATCGCCAAAAATAAAAAATTGGGATAAATGTGAGAGTAGAGAAACTGGAAAGGTGGAGCTTTGGAATTCTCTACCATTGTGGTTCTTACTTTCTGAGGGGTAGGGTGTCTCATTCCATTAAAATTCACCTTACGAACTTCTCCCTAAGGAAAACCACAAAGCCTTGTAGAACAAGTTCTGGAATTTTCACTTTACTAGTTGTCCATGAACCCTAGGTTAAGAACTTCTGTTCTAGTAGGATGAGTACAATATTTATGAAGTTGTATACATACATGTGCACATGATTCATCTGGCAAATTCTTGAACACTATGTGCCAAGGACAAGGACTGATGCCTAATTGATAGTGTTGAATGAGAGGTGTCCTCCCCATCCTCATGGAGGTTAAATCTAGTGTGGAAGAAGAAATCAGGCACCTGGGTGGCTCAGTTAAGTGTCCGACTCTTGATCTCAGTTCAGGTCTTGATCTCAGGGTCATTAGTTCAAGCCCCATGTTCATGGAGCCTACTCAAAAAAATAACAAGGAAAACAAGCAAACATATATTTACAGTTTGTGTTAATGGTATGAAAGTATATGGTGACTTGAAAGTTCATAACAACTAATTTAAATAAGGGCTAGAGAAAGCTTGAGGAAGTGACATTAAGGTTGAGACCTGCAATTATTAGGTGACAAGTTTGGGAATCAGTGTTGTAGGTCCAGGAAACAACGGGTACAAAGACAGTAAGTAGACAGAGTTTAGGCACATTCAAGGAAATGGAACAGCCAAAGCCAAGAGCAAAGAGAATAATAGGGAACCTATATATTAGCAGATGTGGCGAGCAATTTGGAAACCAGAAGGAGGGGGTGCACAACTGTGATGAACCATCAAAGAGGACATGATGACTGAAAACTAGTTAATGAATTAAGAAGGAAATTCTTGGTATAAGCTGTTTTGCTAGATTGATGGAGACAGAAGCCAGATTTTAGTGTGTTAACAGAGGGGAAGAAGTAGGGATGATCAATATAGATGATACTATAAACTTCCACATGAAGGGATGATGGACAATGGCTTGGTAGCTAGAGGTTACTGAGATGATCACTCCAAGTAGACATGGGATTGAGAACTGCCTTATTTTAGAAAATGAGATGCTGGAGCATCTGTGAATGCTGACCGGTAAGATCTAATGAGAGGGAGGCCAGAAGTTCAAAAAAGGGGGAAGACTAAGTGAGTAACATGTTTGAGAAGCCAGGTGTAGGCAGGATCACAGAAGCAGATGGTGGTATAGATGAAGAAGATGAAAAAGACTTGAAGATTCAGTGATAGGGAGATGAGAAAGTTTCCATACCAAGGCATTTAATTTACTTTTAAGTGAGGTTTCTGACCAAGAGTGGTAAGAAGAGGGGGAACAAAGATTTGAAGAGTGAAAGAAGTTGAAAAAGCTTTGTGGAAACACATTAAAATTTCTGGATCATGTTGGGGGACTCATGACATTGGTGAACATGGCTTCATAGTGCTATGATTTTTTTTTTTTCTCTGGCCATGTTTTGCTATAGTGTATCACTGTTCTATTTGTAGGTTTAGATGTTTTCTTAGCTACAGGCCTATGTAAGACAAATAGGAAAAACTGAATGATGCCATAAAAAATTACTATAAATGAGGTATAGAGGTGCTAGTTAGAAGCTGAAAGGGGCTCAGCAACTGTAATAGTATCAGTTAAAAAGATAGAATGTTAGTATCTTTAAATGCTTTGAAACCTGGAAAAACTGAAAAATTTAGTTTTTTGGTTTTTTTTTTTTGGTAAAGCAGAAAGCAAACTGTCCAAATTTGAGCCACATTTTTCATTGAGTCACAACTAAAATTAATTGGTTATAGGAGATACATATTTATAAGTTGCATGGGAATTACATTAGGCTCTAAGAAAGCTATAATATAAGCTTCAAGGGCAGAGATCTGTTTTTATTCACTGATACAGCCTGAATACTTAAAAAATAGACCAGATTTTTAGTTAAGGTGTTGGTAGTTAAAAGCCAAAATAGTACTTGATATATAATAACCCTTTGGCATGATGGTTTGTTTCAGGGCTGTTTATGAAGAAATTGATGTTCATCAGCAGAAAGGAGCTCAAAGTCATAGTGACTGTTGAGGTAGACTTCAACTTATACAACATACATTCCCCATTCTATAGATTTCCAGTATAATTGTCATTTTGTTTTCAGTATTTATATTTTTTTTTTTAGTATTTATATTTTATAAAGGCCATTTGAGTCTGACACTTTGAGTAAAATCTTAGTATGAAAGTTTCTCCTAATCACTCAAATTGTAATGACTATAATTTTTGTGAGCTTGTGAGCTAAAAATAATGAAACTTTGGAGTGTAGAAGTTGATTTATGGTATAGAAATATTAATGCTAACAAAAATAATGATCAACAGAAACTTCTTAGCACCGAAATAGACATTTATCTTTTACATACAGTTAATACCTATTAACTGGTGAAACCCACTCATTGTTCATCCAGATAGGTCTGTATTCTTCCTATTTGCTCTGTTAGTCATCTTCTTTTATTTACTAATGAATGCATGGCCATCAGTAACCCATTAACATTATTTATTTCCCTCATACCCACCCCCCATGGAAGTAGTACATACCCACCTTTCTGCATTATATTGTGACTCTCTCCTTATGGAGGAATGGGGAAAGAAAAGGAAAGGATGAAGCGTGGCTATATTCTTTTTATTCTAGGCAAGGTGGATGACCAGCTTACTAACTACATTAGATGTGCCAACTCTCTAAAAGGTAGACCCTGTGCAGATTTGAGGCCCAGAAGACAAGACCTACCAGCACATCAGAAGCTTGGTGGAACATTTCTCCCCTGCGATAATGAAGCTGCACAGAAGAGTAACAATTTCACAGGAACATTTATGCTTCCGGACCACAGTTTAAACTATCTCAAAAGAACTTGGTTGTAACATATATTCACTTAAAACTTCAGCAGAAGAAAAATCCACTGTACTGAGGCCAACTACTTTAATGATAGCAGCTTAGGTTTCACAGGGCTTCTTACCTTGAAAAGAAATCCTCACATAGCTGTGATAAGAGTAGATGAAGATTATTTTATTACAAAATAATTATGAAGACTATTGAGTGCCTTCATTTAACTAAGTTGAATGTAAAAGTCAATTTGTACTTTTTTATAAGTAATACTTGTTTAGAATTATAACTTGTAAAAGCCTTCATGATTGTAGTTTATATTTCAGATACCTTGAAGAGGTCACTGGACTCTTTATTAAAGTTGCCTTTAAATATGATTCTTTTAATACTAGATCTTTTTTCTCCCCTTTTTACTGTAATATTTCTATCTGGAACAAACACTACTGGAAAACATTCAGAATAAATTGTGCAATCATTTATGTCATAAATTACAATGACAAATTATTATTAAAATAATTTAATACACTTTTTTTTTTTTTTTACAGAGTTGGTTTATAGAACTTCTGATCTGAGTCTTCACAATTCCACACTTATATTTTAACATTCAGGGACCTGAACTATCACAAGAAATGCTATAATCCTAGTAAATATGTTTGTGCATTTTATTTCATTTCATGATGCTCAAATTTCAGAATATAAAATAGCCCTAGTGCCTAAAGGAAAAATAGTCAAATCTGAAGTCAATATGTAATCTCTAGGCAAGTGGTTAGGACTCACTGATTCTTCTTCCATTTTGGACTTTTAAAGTAGTGACTATTCACAATAAAAGAAAAAAGTAGTAACCAACCATTTTAGAAATAATAAAAATGGGCAGAAGTTATGACCTGGAGCCTAAAACAAATAACCCTGGGAATAACAAAAATATTCACTGCTACAAGTATGAAGGACTAATAATCTGTAAGGGGAGCAAACAGAATTAAACTGAACCATCAAGTACATGCCTACATATTTAAGAAACAGAGGAGTTTCTCTAATTATGACTTATTAGTATTACTTTCAGTATTATATTACTCTATGGCTTTGAACAGTCATACATTCAACTAGGCATGTAGATTCATTATGATAGAAACCGTTTGATTTTAAGTAGGGTAAATTAGTTGGAAAAAAATAGCACTAAATAATATTTAAAGTAGCTTCACATTATTGTAGAATATTTCTCTCCTGAGAAGACTAGATACATGATTTTTCAAAAATCATAAATCTGAAGCAGGACTTAGGTGCTGACTTCAATTATAGCCTGGAATCGGCAACTGCTGCCCCTCCTTTGCTTCAAAAAAAGTGTAGGAAAGAGTGATGAGATCAACATTCACCATTCTTGGATCTTCAGCAAATTCAGGATCAATGTAGAAAAATACCGGCATATCTACTTCTTCTTGTGGATTAAGCCTTTGTTCCTCAAAACAGAAGCACTAGAAGTTATAGAAAGATATTTGTTTAGTTTGTTAGAATAGAAATTATAATAATGGTCCATTTCTTGGCTCTAGTAAGCATACTATTGAGTATTATTAAAAAATAAATATAAGTTCTGAGACAGTATGACAGTATCTTTGATTTTTGCTTTAAATTGAGACTCAATGGGCTCCCCTGGTTCAGTGGAGAATCTACTTCTCTCTCTGCCCCTCCCCTCGACTTGTGAGCATGCACACATGCTCTCTCACTCATAAATAAGATGTTAAAAAATTTAAAAAAATACTGAGACTCAACAAATTTTCGGGGGGGCGGGGGAGGGGCAGATGGAGAGTGAGAGAATCTGGAGCAGACTCCCAGCTGAGCACAGAGCCCAATGCCAGGCTTGATCATGAGATCATGACGTGAACCAAAATCAAGACTCCAGTGTTTAACTGAGCCACCCAGGCACCCTGTTCCTCTTCTAATTTTAAAAGGAGATACTCATTTGGTTCACCTCAACCTCTGCATACCTGTTTAAGCAATGGAAAAAAAGTTTAATGTTTAGAAGAAATGAATTTTCAGAAATTAGTTTCTACTAAACACTGCAGTAAGTTTAATACTAAAGTTTATATATATATATATAAGCTGTACCTGTATTTTATTGAAATATTGTCCAGCTTCAAATGGTACAACATTGTATGTAGAAATTCCAATTACTGGTTTGTTTGTAGGATTCTTAGCTTTATAAAACGCCAGTGCAGTCTCTCCTGGAACTACCTGTTTTAAGGAAATACACATTATCAATACTTCAAATCTCACAGCTCCTCCTTTCCCTCATACTAGTCATATTATTTTTCCTATCCATCAGACCACAATACTTTTAATACTGAGGGTCTGAAAAATAAATTGTGAATACTACCCATGAATATCCGGTTTTCAAATTTTACTTGCACATGTCAGTAGAACCAGTTTTCTATTCATAATTGTGGCTTGTCCTTTGGTATATCTGAGATCTTCAAGCAATAATATGCAAATTAAACTATTTAAAATGTTCAAGGACAGCCAAGCCTATCACAGCCCAACCCTGACTTAACATTTATACCTAAATACCCTATGACTGACAAAGATTGTTTTTAAGAGGTTACCAACTTGAGTAGATTAAACTTATAACCAGAATAAAACTGAATAGAACTTTTATTTAACGAAAAAGCACAAATATTCTTTTTGAGAGAACACATTTTTAAAACTTGCAAGGCTTTAAAAAAATAATTTCCAAAGAATTCTGTCATTTATACCAATTTAGCCACTAATATCTTATATACTACTATGTAATTAGAATATTAAAAATCATAACCTATAACACCCTCAATCATTGAAGAGATTCAGTATAACCTGGGGGAACACCAATATTTATAAGGGTTTTCCAGTAAAGGTCACAATGAAGCTTTTCTGGCTATTCCTCAGTTCATAAAATAATTTTACTTAAATCCTTTAGGATTCCAGTTAGTCAAGATTTTAGGAAACTTTTAAGGTATAGCTTTTCTGAAGTAGAACACGAGTATTTAATACGATAACTTCAAAGCTTCTCAATTTTCTTTTTCTTTTTGAGACAGGGATATTTTTTATATAAGTCAATAAACTACTTTTCATTGTAATCAATGATTTTCAACTTTTCCCCCTTATCTATACCTGAAGGAAAGTCAACCACATAGCATCAGAGAGTGAATTCTTAATATGACTCTAGTAAGAATAAATGACATTTTCCATTGTTTCAAACTTTTACTACAGTATCATTATTATAACTTGAAGTACACTGTTACATTAGGTACAGGGTACTGTCAAAAGTAGTCTGTGAGAATAAAAGAATGACATTAATGGAGTCTTAGTATTTTGAGATTAAGTTTATGTTATTTCCTGAATTGTGAAACAGTTTAAGTGATGAAAGTAAGTTTTGCAATAAAAAAATAATCTTTTAATAACTACTTTAGTCACTTACATATATTTCTGTTTGTTGCGGTCTAAAATTCCACTGGAGACTTGCATGCACATCTGCATTAAAGGTGACTTTAATAATTCGATCCTTAACAGGCACCATGTTTTCAATCTGGTCTGATGAATGACCTGCTACTGCTGATCCTCCAAGACCAGTAGTCTAGGTATTAAAGATATTAAGAATATTACAGGATAATATGTCAAATAATACTTTCAGGTGATGGTTTATTGGATAAAAACAAATTTAAATAATTTAATAATCTAGTAAAAGCCCAGTTTATTTACTGTCACTGATCACTTCCTATGACTATGTCAATGGCTTGACTACCTTCGGGGTGTCAAGGGCCTATATTTGTTAGAATATAAATAAAATCACTTATAATTTTTCAGTAATCACTTGGTTATTGGCAATAGTAAAAAATGAGTCGTGAGAGAAAGCAGACTCCCCACTGATAATATATAGCTCCAAATTTTAGCTTAACTTTCCATTAAACATATTTCTACTTATTGCTAGTGTTTCATATACACTATTAGTCATTAATATAAGTAAAAGTAACCACGACCCTATCATTTCAATGAAGCTAATTATTTCTATCATCCATAGTCTTGTCTGTCCTTTTTCCATATCATGATTTGAATAGCATAGTTTAGTTTGTAGTTTCACATCTGTATTCTGCTTTTCTCAAGCATCATTTTTCCGTGTTGATAAATGTTTTTGTCATTTTTTTCCATACTTTAGTATAGCTTTTATAAATATCATTAGTTAATCAGAAAAACTGATCCCTTTGGCAACTGAATGAATCACAAGACAACAGAATAATCTCTGTGTCTAACATTTCTTGCCTATCTTCATTGCCATTAATTATCTCCTTATCATCAGAGATGTTTAAAAAAAAATCCTTACTTCCAGGGTCATCACTCTTCTGATGCTTGAGGTTGCCAGAATTCTGGTCTCCGGATAATTAATCTGTTACTATACTAGGAAAAAAATACCAAATTTGAGGCTAGGGGAAGACTCCCAGCAAAATGTAGTTATTTCTATCTTCCACGTATTACACAAGTTAACTAACTGCACTCAACTGCCACGCAACATTATTGAATTACATCATAAACCTAAAAGCTGCTAGGGTAAGCCTTTATCCTGTTTAGTAAGTAAATTCGTCTGCCCAAGAGAGCTATAATGCTTAAGTTTTAAAATGTAACTCCTGAAGAATTTGAGTCACTTGAATAAAGATTTCTTAATGTATTCTTTCTGATAGGCAGTCTTTTTAATATAGATTCTTCAAATTTGCAAATTTGATAATTAGATAACTTAAAAACAGAAAAGGGCAATGAAAATATGTCCTAGGCTCTAGTCTAGTTCTGCCACTAACTAGCTCTGAGAACTGAATAAATTTTACTTTTGAGGGAGCTATATTTTCCATACTCATAAAACATGAGGTCACCGTATTAAACTGTTTATATAATTCCTTATTTTTGGCTCTTTTTTGGAAGACTTGACAGATCACAAGTAGGCAGAGAGGCAGGCAGAGGGTGGAGTGGTGGGGAAGTAGGCTCCCCGCTGAGCAGAGAGCCCAATGCAGGGCTAGATCCCAGGACTCTGAGATCATGACCTGAACCAAAGGCAGAGGCTTTAACCCACTGAACCAGCCAGGCGCCCAGAGAGGCTCTTTTGGAAATGTCACTGTGTAACACCCAACTTGATTTAAGTTTAGGATTAGAAATTACAATTTTTACTGTCTTGCCCTGCATCTGCACACAAAATACTGTCATTCACTAAGTGTGAAATGGAGTGTTTCTCAACTTTGGCACTAAGGACATTTTGGGTTGGATAATTCTTTGGGTTTTTCTGGATTTTTTTGGTGGAGAGTGGGGAGTGTTTAATGTTGAATGTCCAGCAGCATCCCTAGCCTCTATGCACTAAAACATCAGTATACCCCCACTGCTCACCTCCTAGGTTATGCCAACCAAAAATGAAGTGAATGTAGCACTCACTTATGTTTCTTAAACAGAAATTCCTGGCCTCTTCCCAGACCTAATCAGAATCTCTGGGGTGAGGAAGCCCTAAACATGTTTATTAAAGAAGCTCCACTAGTGAACCTAATGCCCAGCCAAAGCAGCAACCTACTACTTAAGAATTAATATATGTGAAATACGTAAAGTTTGCCTTTATGGTTTTCAAATACTAGTCTGCATCAAAATCAGCTAGGTGACTTATTTAAAACACAGATTGCTGGGACACTCTCCCAGAGTTTCTGATTCAGAAGCTCTGGCGCTTGACTCAAAAATGTGCACTCAAGTTCACAGGTGAAGTGACGCTGGTTCTCTGGGGGAACCACACTTGAAGAACTGAATTAGGGTTTCTGATCTAAAAGGGGACCCTGGGTAAGCAGATTACACTTACGTATTAACAGTGGAGGGAGGCCCCAAAATGCCTAACTCATGCCTCTTTGTATGAATTAAAAGTCCTTCCAGTTTAAGCCCAATTTACAAGCATACTCCGATTTCCAGGGTTAACCTCCACACATAAACCATACATGGTTTACAGAAGGAAGGTACTAATGCAATTTACATTTTAGAAGCGAACACATGTGTGAGCAGCTAAAGAGTAAGGCAGATTGCTGGAGAGCAAAGTATAGGCTGCAGCTGTTTTCGGTGGCGTAGCTCAGAGATATACCGACCACACTGGAGTGGAATACCCTAAGCACGATTGCTATAGGAGCTTGGGTTCTACTTGTAGCTTTACCACTAACTTCTTCCGGTAAGCTTGGAGAAGTATTTTTTAAAGCCTGTTCCCCTCTGGTAGCCAACCTCAGACCGTTCAACATGACACGGAGGAGCGAGCGCTGTCCAGCGACCTGGCTTGCACCTCCGCCCCTCCTGACGACACCGCCCAAGCAGCAGCACTGGCCCCTACCTGGCAATAGAGCCGATAAAGGGGCACCGCGGCGTAGGACGCCCCCAGCATGCCCACGGCGGCAGCGGCCACGTACGTGAGGACCGTCTTGTTCCGACGCCGCCAGTCCTCCTCCTGCGTGCGTGTGAAAGGGTTCGTGCTCTTTGGTCGCCGCGGCGGCTGCAGGGTCAGGTCTGGGCCCGGGTTCGGGCGCCTCCAAGTCCCAAGCCGCCTCAGCCCCCTCTCAGCACTTCCTATCCCATTCCTTCCCGGCCTGAGACACGGCTCTGCGCTCTTGGCAACCTGGGTCGGGGACCCAGGGTGACTCCAACGCCAGCCACAGAAAGTAACGCGCCTCCAAACCAGACGCCAAAGCCCTCCCATAGCACCCGGAGAGCGCTCCCGGCGTCAGAGACGAGAAGACAGATCTCGCGAGGCCTGGTCAGTCTCGCGACAACTGGGAGGACCTTGCCGCTGCTCTGGCTACAGGACTCCTCAGGTGGTGGCGCTGGCAGTCGGGCTACGGAGGCCGGGTTACCAGACTACGGGGTAAGTTCGCGTTTTGCTTCACGACTGTTCCTCCCACTTTGCTTCCCTCCAGTGCTTATTCAAAGTTACTTTTAGGGAAACGCCATGCGCTCCGCAGAGTGCAAACACATCATCATTTGAGCTTGTGTCCTTGGTCTTCCTAAATTCACTGCACCATCCTTTGTCTCGACCTAGCGGCCCGTACCCTCCCACCGCTGCTTACTGCCCTGGACTTGAGCTCGGGGATCACCTCCTCCAGGAAGCCTGCCTCTGTTCACCACAGCGCACAACTACACTCACATCTGCATTTTCTCAGCCGCTGGGAATCGGCTGCCATGTCTCTGATGCCCCTTAACCATTTGTCCAGTTAAAATAACCAGTTCTGGAGCAGAGAGACGTTGTCAAACGAGTTTGTCCGGAGGAGAGTGACCAAGGCATGAAGATGTTTTAAGGAAGGATTGAAAGAAATGGAGGTGTTCAACTTGGGAAAGAACCCTTTGGGGAATATAATACCTTTCTTCGCGTCACCCACAGGACAAAGTAGGACCTCAGGGGAGCAGATGGCACAGCCTATTTTGCTGTAAGAAGGAAACATCCTTCTAGAAATTTTAAAGAAGTGGAGAAAAGCCCACATTCTGAGGTTCTGCTCTGGGGTAATTCCCCTGACCCACTGTCGCCTTGTGTCCTTAGGCCAGTTATTTCACCTCTGCAAGAAGTGGTGGCCTTATTAGTAAAATGGAAATAATAATAGTAAATGAGAATATGCATATAAAGTGATTTTCACTCTGCTTGAGATATATTAAAATTTTAGTAAATGTTAGGGTCTATTTCTTTGGTGCAGTTATAATTATCCCCCTTTTACAGATGAGGAGAATGATGAGGATGAGACTCAGAGCCTGAGACATACATAAATAACATTTATTTAATAAAAAACATTTAATTTATTTATTGCGCTTTTCTATGGCCCAGACCTTGCTCAACCTACAGGGACTACAGGACAGAGAAAGGCAAACACAGATCACTTCTCTTCTGAAGTATACTTTCTCCTGGGGGACTCTGGAGATAATCAAGTAACAGATATATAAATGAGGGAATTTCAGATAACAATCAGTACATTGAGACAATAGAAGAGGATAGTGTGATTGAGAATAATAATGAGAAGGGGTAGTTAAGTCTTTCTGAAAATGTGACATTTGAGCCTAGTCCTGAATGATGATAAGGAACCTACCTGCACAATGATAATTCCAAGCCGTGCAGAGGCCCAGAGGCAAGTTAAGAGCTAGATAGTATTGAAGACAAAAATGAGGCCACTATGTTCCTAGCCTAGTGGGCAGACAGGAAAGTAGTAGGAAATAAGGTCAAAAAGGTGTATTAGGTGACAGATAATACAGAGCCTTTTAAGCTATGTCCAAGGGTTTGGATTTTATTCTAAAAGTAATAGGAAGCTACTACAGAATTTCGGTTGAAGCATACAAGTGATATGATCTGATTCACTTTTTTTTTTAAAAGACCTTGGTTATGTTGTGGAGAACACATTAAAGGGAGGGGGGCAAAAATGGAAATAGAGCAGTTAGGAGGCAACTGAGGTGAGTAATGGTAGTCACCTTGAGTGAGTATGAGTAATTGATTAACTTGTATTCACAGGGCCAGAAAATTATTTACTAAGATCCAAGTATCTTCTGACTTTCCTACTCTGGTGAAAAACCAAGATGCAATGATTCTACAAATTTATTTGTGTTGTTTAATGTTTGAAAATCTTTTCACCTGTATCTACCTTAGTTCTTATACCAGATTGTCAGTGTTTTCAGGACAAGACCTGTCCTGAGTTTCTTAACAGCATAGACTCAGACATCATGCAAATATTGTTACTGAAACCAGCGATACATTCCCTTAACCATTTTTTCCCTCCAGGCACCCCTTCCATGTAGCAATAGATAGCAGTATAAATGTGTCAGTAATAGTGTCTTTGTCTTGGCATCTATTATTTTGTTTTGTAATTGCAAATGCAGCTATTCCTTTCCAAGGTAATTTTTTTTTTTTTAGATTTTATTTATTTGATAGAGAGATCACAAGTAGGCAGAGAGGCAGGCAGAGAGAGGGGGGGAAGCAGGCTCCCTGCTGAGCAGAAAGCCCCTGTGCGGGGCTTGATTGTGACCTGAGCCAAAGGCAGAGGTTTACTTAACCCACTGAGCCACCCAGGCGCCCCCCAAGGTAATCTTGATAGCAGTAAAATAGTGTTAGCTATGATTCTCTTGAGTCTGAGTATGCTTGTGATATTGCATAAATCATTATTATAACTAATGTCAAGTAATGAAGTTCTACGGTGAATGGAATAAGAGCACCTCAGGGCAAGGTTAGTATAACCCTGTTCTGCAAGTAGTGACGTTACCTACAAACTTAATTATTAGGGGCTGGATTGACATTTCAGACTTGGCACCTTTACTTTATAATATCATTCTTTTTTTTTTTTTTTAAGATTATTTATTTATTTGACAGAGAGAGAGAGAGAGATCACAAGTAGGCAGAGAGGCAGAGAGAGAAAGGGGGAAGTAGGCTCCCTGCTGAGCAGAGAGCCCAATGTGGGGCTCCATCCCAGGACCCTGGGATCATGACCTGAGCCGAAGGCAGAGGCTTTAACCCACTGAGCCACTCAGGCGCCCTATAATATTCTTTAGCAGTAAGTAATTAAACCTTGTGAACCCTTCCTAGTTAGCTATGATCATGTCCACTTTTACATAATAGGTAAAATTGTTATACAAACCATTTTGGAAGGTGAGCAAAATGAGTGAAGGTGGGAAAAATAGGAAAAATGAGGGGGGAATAAAGAAACCATCTGATAGTCACACATTTTCTTTTTTTTAAATATATTTTTTAAGATTTTATTTATTTATGTGAGAGAGATTAAGAGAGAAAGCACGAGAGAGGATAGGGTCAGAGGGAGAAGCTGACTCCCCACTAGGCTAGAGCCCAATGCAGGACTCTGTCCTGAAACTCCAGAATCATGACCTGAGCCAAAGGCAGACTCTTGCCGACTGAGCCACCCAGGTGCCCTGATAGTCACACATTTTCTTATCTCGTTATTGGTTCTTAGGCTTTCGGAAAACTTAAAGATTATAAAGATGTATCATGTTAAAAATGTGGTTTGTTAATTACATTTTCTAGTATTTTTAATGCATAATATTATAAACTTAAGGAAATTGCTACTTGAATCTTAAAGTGTTAGTCACTTGGCTGCATTTCTTAGCTGTTAGCCTAATAAAACTAGATCCATTTAGCAATGTGAGACATCTAGCAGTTATTCCAAAAGTACTAACAACTGTTTATTTGGCTTCTATATGTTATAATAATCTCCTTATACCTATAAGATGAAGAATAATGCATCTCAATAAATAGTAAGAACAAGTGAATTATAGTTTGTTTGAGAATAAACTGGATAATCACAGTTTTCAGTGATTGCAGTGACATCCATGAAGTTGTCTCAGTAAGTCTTGATATCCTAGTTTCTTATTTCCTGGCAGCTTCCTTTAAGCCACATGTTTGAGGAGCTACTCTATTTAAAAGATCTTGAAAAAGTTTATATATTTGACAGACCAGGTGAAGTGAGAGCAGAAGTCATTTATACATAGAAGATATTTTTAAAAAATAATATTTATTAAAATGAGGGCCAGCTTTGTGGATAGGTGACCTATGCAGTCACATAAGAGCCTGCCTTTTTTTAAAACGGCCCTTCGCCCCAAATAGATGGAATGACCTTTTAACATAATTCAGGCTAAAGGCATGTCAGCCTTCCTGAGATAAGCAGAATTAAAGGCAGAGGCAGAAAACTAGGGAAAATGCAAAAGCAGAGAGCCCAGTCTCAGTAAGTGAAAGGTAAGAGATAAGGCAAAAGGCAGACTCAGGTCTCCTGAGAATAGTCAGGGTATATGAAATAATATCAAGCAAAATCCAAGCTCCTTACCATGGCCCATAAAACCCTAGGTCATTTAGACCCTGCCTGCTTCTTGAACTTCATCTATTTCTCTCTTCCCACATTTACCATTTTCCAGCCACACTTCTTTGTGTCTGCAAACACCCCAAATCTATTTTGCTGCCTCAAGAACTTTTCACCTCCTGGAATACTTTGTCCCTCAGTTTTTCTCCTGGCTGACCTATCATTTGGATCTCAGCTGGAGATCCAGCTCACTACCCAATCTAAATCAGCCCTCCTCTATCCAGTCACTTTTGTGTATCTGAAATCCAGTTTGTTTTGTTGTTTCCTTTTTTATTATTTTTTCTCTCAACAGTAGAACATAAATGAAGTAAGAGCAGGAACCTTCACTTGTACACCATATTATCACAAGCACTCAACATAGTGCACGATTGTACTGAGTAAATGTTTGAGGGACAACTGTACCAATGAAAGCAAACAGAAGGCCTGTCTTGTAGTGTAAGGATGAGAGCAGTGAGCCCTTGTCCTGATGAAGATCTTCTGTTTGAGAAGATTAGGACTCCTCCTTTCAAGCAGTTTTCCGGTGTTTCCCCCTGCAGGTTTGGTGGGTGTGTGTCCACCCCCAGGGCAAATGAGCAGCATTCCTGAATTGCTTAGATTCTTTTTTTTTTTTTTTCTTTTTTGCTTAGATTCTTGAAAGAAAAAAGTTCATTAGCAGTAGGAATATTGTCTTTGGGTACAAATAAAGGAGATAGTAAAATAACCCTTTGATCTTTTATATCTTGATTTTTCTAAAACTTTCATGTAATTTTTAAAAGATCAATTAAGTCTAGCCCAGGAAAGAAAGCTGTTCCTGATTATATAACCGTAGGATTAATTAAATACTAATGCTATCTCAAAGGATCTCTGCTGTGATAAGGTATAGGATACTTTGCCACAGTTCCTAAACACTTTGTTTTGTCTCTTCAGGTATAATGCTGAATCTGTAGGTCTAACTTTATAAGAACTATTTAATTGTTTCAATATTTTAATAGAAAAGCCAGTTAATCTATAAATAGTAAGCATTTCCAACTTGTCTGTCACAGAATCCAAACAGATTATTTGTTAGGTAACCAGCACCATCATTCCATCCTCCTCTCTTGAAATTACCTTAATGTAAAATTTTACTATCCAACTCCTTTTTTTTTCCTCCCCTCCAATTCCTTCCAAATGACCTGACTGCCAGTTACCCTATCCCACTCATGGACAAGACCGGTCTTAGAGGTGCATGCACATTTTAAAAAGAAAGTCCTTCCGTCAAAAAACATTGAGGGGCTTGTAGTTTAGTAAGGCAGGAATAGAATTTTGATTCATAGAACCAAAGAAGAACCTTTAAAGATCACTTTATGAATGATCTTGTCATTCTACATATGGAGAAACTGGGGAGCAGAGTCATGTAGTGAGTCCCTTGGTTAGTAGACAGCAGAAGTAGAACTCAAACCCAGATATCTTAACTTCTAGACCAGTGCTCTTCCTAGTGCAATGCCGTTACATATATATTAACCAGTGGCAAAGAGAATTCCAAAGTGTTTCTTTCTTTTTTTTTTTAAAGATTTTATTTGTTTCACAGAGAGAAACACAGCGAGAGAGGGAGCACAAGCAGAGGGAATGGTAGTGGGAGAAGCAGGCTCCCTGCTGAGCAAAGAGCGCCATGCGGGGCTCCATCCCAGGACCCTAGGATCATGACCTGAGCTGAAGGCAGACGCTTAATGACTGAGCCACCCAGGCGCCCCCCAAAGTGTTTCTTTTTAAACAGGCTGGAGATGGTTAATGAGAGAGGGAATTAACATTAAACACTGTTTGTACTGTGGGTTTCTTTGCTATAAGTCTTATTTCTTTCTAAACTATAGCAGGGAAAAAGTGTCTTTTATTTATTCTTAGTGCTTGCCAATTTGCTTACAAAGGAATAGTCATGAGAAATTATTTAAAGGTATATAGCCCGTTTTCTCTGGTAAATACCACATCTATGCTATTTTCTCTTTCACCTTGCAAAATTTGCTGATACTTTAGCAAATGAAGATAAAAGAAGAAAATGACATAAAAGGAAAATGACATTAAAGGAGACATAACCAGAAGGGGCTAATTTCCTTTTTTCCTTCCTTCCTTTAAAAGAGGAGGAGAGGGGCGCCTGAGTGGCTCAGACGTTAAGCGTCTGCCTTCAGCTCAGGTCATGATCCCAGAGTCCTGGGATCGAGCCCCGCATCGGGCTCCCTGCTCGGCAGGAAGCCCGCTTCCCCCGCTACCATTCCCTCTACTTGTGTTCCCTCTCTCGCTGTGTTTCTCTCTGTCAAATAAATAAAAAAATCTTAAAAAAAAAATAAAATAAAAGAGAAGGAGAGAGAGAGACAGTGGGGGGAGGACCAGAGGAAGAGAGAGAATCTTAGGCAGGCTCCATGCCCAGCATGGTGGTGGTGGTCTTTGTTGTCATTGTCGTTGTGGTCGTTGTCATCATCAAAGGACTGTTTGGGCTTAGTAGTAAGTCCGCACTTCTGTCCTTTGTTGCCACACCTTGTCTTTCTTCCCTTTACTTCTGGTTCGTTTTCACTTTAGAAAAATATAACTAAATGGCATTACAGTCCCTTAACTACACAGCTTGTTAAATAGTTTGAAGAAAATAATAGATGTTTTATTTTTTTTTAAAGATTTTATTTATTTACTTGACACAGAGAGAGAGAGATCATAAGTAAGCAGAGAGGCAGGCAGAGAAAGAGGCAAAAGCAGGCTCCCTGCCGAGCAGAGAGCCCGATGTGGGGCTCCATCCCAGACCCTGAGATCATGACTTGAGCCGAAGGCAGAGGCTTTAACCCACTGAGCCACCCAGGTGCCCCAATAATAGATGTTTTAAAGACATTAAAAAAACAACAAAAGGATTAAAATACCTAGGAATTAAATGAGAAATGTATAAGACTCATATGAAGACAGCTTTGAAACACTACAGAAGGTCACAAAAGAAGACTTGAGCAAATGGAAGGACATACCAGTTCTTGGGTAGCAAGACTCAACCTTATAAAGATAGATACCAGTGCTTTCTCAATTAACTTGTAAAGTTAACATGATTCCCCAACAATTGGCATTATTTTGTTTTGTTTTGTTTTGTAAACAAGATGAGATTTTGAAGTTAATGTGTAAAAATAAACAACCAAATATAGCCAAGAAAACTTGATTAACAAAAGAAGTAATGAGGGAGGGTTGGATTTACCAGATATAAAACATAAAGCCCCCATTATTAAGATAGACTAATAGGCCAGAATAAAAAGTACAGAAATAGGCCCAAATACTTATGAGATTTGATATATGATAAAGGTCTAATCTCAAAATCAGTGGTAAAAGATGGATTGTTTAATAATGTTGAGGCAACTGAGTGATATTCTTCAAAGAAAATATGAGTTGGGATCTATACTTTATACTGTATATAATCCATACTAGGATGGATTCCAAAAGGATCAAAGATTTTTATTTTATTTTTTTTAAAGATTTTATTTATTTATTTGACAGAGAGAAATCACAAGTAGGCAGAGAGGTAGGCAGAGAGAAAGGGAAGCAGGCTCCCCACTGAGTGGAGAGCCCGATGCGGGGGTCAATCCCAGAACCCTGAGATCATGACCTGAGCCGAAAGCAGAGGCTTTAACCCACTGAGCCACCCAGGCGCCCCAGGATCAAAGATTTTTAAATGAGACTATAAAAATAGTAGAAGAAAATAGGAGGAGAGTTCTGTATAACTTTGGTATGTATAAGGACTTACATTTGATTTAAAACCCCTAAATCATGAGGATTGATAAATTTAACTATAGGCCTTTGTATAACAGTAACAACAAAATCCATAACTAAGATAAAGGAGGAAAATAAATTTGCAATTCTTAGTGCAGACAGAGGAGATAGTCTCCCTGGGACATGAGAACTCCTAGAAACTGGACAGAAAAAAGCTAACCATGAAGAGAAAAACTGGCAAAAGATATAAAAATACGGTTAACATAAAAGGAGATTCTAAATGAAAGGAGATACTAAATGGTTCTTAAAACGTAAAAACAAATGTTCAGCCTCATCAGACTTAAGATACTGCTTTTATCAACAAGATTGTCAAAAATCCAATAGTTATGTAATATACCATGTGGGTGAGAATTTGGAGTCTCAGGCACTATTATTGGAAGGATGGTAAATTAGGGCAGTTGATGACTGAGGGCAATTTGGCAATTTCTATCAAAATATCAAGTGTGTATAAATGATGATAATCTGATTTTTGTGAATTTGTCATACAGATAAATTTGTGCTCATGTGATGTGATCTATGTATAGGGTTTTATTACAGCATGTTTATAATAGCAAAAAATGTGAAACAATTTAAGTATCAATAAGGGAATAAATAAATATGGTCCATCCATAAAATGGAATGCATGCAACTTTGAAAAATACAAATTGTGGGGGGCTTGCCTGGGCTCAGTTAAGTGTCCAACCCTCCCCCCCCCTTTTTTTTTTTAAGTGTCCAATTCTTGATTTCAGATCAGGTCATAATCTCAGGGTTGTGAGATGAAGCTCTGCATCGAGCTTCCTACTGGGCATGGAGCCTGCTTAAGATTCTCCCTCTCTTAAAAAAAAAAAAAAAGAATTAGAATGCTATGTAAAAATATGGAAATAATTCCAGATTGTACAGTAATTAAAAAAAAACAGATTACACCAGATGTTTATACCTGTTTATTTATATCATGTATATGATCCATACCCTCAAGGGTTGTACAGTGCACAGTGTGAACAGCTGGATGCTTTGTGCTGGTTGTAACCTAACTTCTTAGTCAAAACAAAAGCAAAGGATCCAATATTTATTCATATTTGTTTATGCATAAAGGAACTAAAAGTATTCACAAAAAACAAAAACAGTGCTTAAGTATGTGGAAATGGTATGTGGAGATAGATAAGATATATAATCCATTACATATATCTCATCGGAATGTATTATCTTTAAAAAACTAAAAAAACATACTATTTCATTATCAACATTATGAGTATTCATTCAATATTGCATTTTCATCAAGTTAGTGTTTACCATCTTTTGTGCCAGATGTTTTTATCCCTTTCCTTTTTATTTTCTCTGTTTTTGGTCTGGTAAAAAGAACTGGTTTTAGGAAGTATTGAGTGCCATCTCTTAGGGAGTATAAATTATTAAGAGTGTTATTCAAACATATGCATCATGGGTGGGTTTTTTATCTAATGAGCTTTCTAATGATATAGAATTAAACTTTTAATCAAAGTAAAGCTCTAAATTAAGTTTTTGGAATAGATTTATTGATAAAACAAGATTTTTTTTCCCACAGTGTTCCACTTTCTCTGTTTTTTACTGACCTCACATTTTCTCCTTTATGAGTTACTAAACTAGAAAAAACAATATATTTTCCTTGAATGGGCATATTTTTTGTAAAAGAATAGAATGTTTTCCTTCTGTGTCATTCATTAATAAAGTGAAGTTTGGTGTGTGTGTGTGTAACATTATAGAACCCTTTTGGGTGAGGGGCTTGTTAGCTTCCGTAAAGGAAGAAATAGGGAATAAATAAAAGAGAGGGAAGGGAAAGGCATTTAAGGTTTAAAGATATGACAGTAAATAACTGGCTTATTAAAAAAAAAAGCTTGTTGTTTGGATGGATATAATTTAACCCATTTCTGTTAGTTTAATCAACGTATCATCTCCATATAGGCAGCCTACTAGTATTATTATACTCTTTCATCCTGTCTTTTCAAAGAATGAAGTTTTCCCACATAAATCAGTTTCTCAGCATGCTGTAGCGGAGGAAGATTGGGTTTGGAGCTCGAGAGAACTAGATTCACATTCCACTTTAAAGCTGTTGGGGCGACTGGGTGGCTCAGTCAGTTTAGCAGCTGCCTTTGGCTCAAGTCGTGATACCAGGGTTCTGGGATCGAGCCCCGCATCAGGCTCCCTACTCAGTGGAGAGCCTGCTTTTACTTCCCCCTCTGCCTGCTGCTCTACCTACTTGTGGTGTTTCTCTGTCTCTCCGTCAAATAAATAAAATCTTTAAAAAAATAAAAAATAAAACTATTTAGCTTTATGGTCATGGACAAGTCACAATAGCTTCTCCATGATGTGGTTTTCATTTATGTAAATACCTTTCATTTATATAAATATAAAAATGTTAATCCCTGCCTTGTGGGGCTCCTTTGAGAAAGGGTAAAATCCTCTAGCATGGTGCCTGGCCACATTGGTGCTTAATGATGATTCCATTCTGGGTGAGTGGCCTTCCTCCATGTTCCCCCAGCCCCCCTGTGCACATCATTATCAGAGCACTTAGCACATTCCTGATATCTGTTTACTTGACTATTAACTGGAGACAGACTTTGCTTTTTAATCTCACCTCCAGCACTCAGGACACTGTCAGGCATGTTAAGTTAGTGAAGTTATTTAAACACTTAAGTTTCATTGTAATACTTTAAAATATAAATATTTTAAAATGCCTTGTTAAGTTTGACATTATATGAAATCTGTTGTACAGTTTAGCCACCATATATCCATTAGACCTGGGTTAGGTTTCATCTCTTGGGGACTCTGTGTCCAGTTAGGAAAAATCACCACTAGATGGGGATCTTACTCACTTTGGCTTCATTTCTGGGCTGCTTTTCATCTACATGCTTCCCCTGTTCCTGTTGCTACCACAGGGACTATGAAAGTTGAAGCAGGATTTTAACATTCAGGCCAGTGGAACAACACTATGTTGTTGGGTTCCCAGAAGGACCATTCAAATTATGGACAGCAGAATCTGTGATTTCTTCCTCATTCAGTAGTTAGAGAAGAGCTGGCATGATTGCCTCGATTATAGTTCTTTGCCTTAGTTTTGCTCTCCATAGAACTTTGGGTTTCTTAGTCCTCAGCCTCTCTGGGATTCTGCAACACAGGTTCTTCCTGCATCCTCTTCCAGCTGTTTTCGAGGCAGAATTTTGCTTTGAATCCGTTACTGGTGTGGTGAGTTATTGATTTCCCTGCAGCAACTCAGAGGTATAGCATGCCACTTCTGTTCACCCCAGTATACCATACACATATTCCCATTTTCTCTCTGTGTTCTCCAGCTTACAAATGTTTAAGAAGTCGGGGCACCTGAGTGGCTCAGTCAGTTAAATGTCAGATTTGATTTTGGCTCCGGTCATGCTTTCATTGTTGTGAGATGGAGCCCTACATCTGTCCCTGTGCTGGGCATGGGACCTACTTGAGATTGTCTCTCTCCCTCTCCATATTCTCCCCCCCCCATCTCACATGCATATTCTTTTTCTAAAAAAAAAAAAAAAAAAGAAAAAATATATTTAGGAAGCCTTGCCCCTAGCTTTCAGCTTCTTTGGTCTTCCTTTATAAGTTATCTCACCATCCTTTGTCTTCCAGAAATTTGTCAAACATTTCATATGATGGCTCTTCTTTCATTTATTCATGAATATTACGAGTTTATACTTATAAAGTGGGCTTTTTATGACTTATTCCATTACTGGAAGGCTGTACCTCCACTTCCCTTCACCTTTTTTGTCCATCCCCCCAACCCCTTTCCTTTCTGGAAGCTTTAAATGAAAAACACATTTTTTAAAAATTTAGCTTTGTTAAGATATGATTTCTTTTTGTTTATTATTATTTAGAGAGAGAGCCATTATTATTATTTAGAGAGAGAACCTGTGAACCTGCAAGGGAGCTGGGGAGGAATAGAGGGAGAGACTCTTAAGCAAGCTCCGTGCTCAGCATGGAGACCCTGCAGGGCTTGATCTCACAACCCTGAGATTATGACCTGAGCAGAAATAAAGAGTTGGACACTCAAACAACTGAGCCACCCTGGTACCCCAAGTTATAACTGATTTATAACAAACAGTACATATTTATAATGAGAAAATCTAGGAAGTTTTGACAATGTGTATGCATTTGTAAAACCATCACTACAGTCATGGTAGTTACTGTACCTATGAAGAAACTAAGGCTTGGAGAAGCCTAGAAGCTCAGATTGGAATCTAGGTATCTCTGATGTCAAGGTCCATGCTCTAAGCTCTGAAGCCTGAGGGCTAGCTAGAAAAACAATCACTGACTGTTTCTCCTGTTTCTCATTCGTGTGGGGAAAAGCACACAATTTCTGAGTCTAGCTGTTCATTTCTTTTAATAAAAGGGTTGTGCTAAATGTTCTAATGTCTTTTAAGTTTCTGTACTTTATTTGTATTTCTTATGCAGAGATGGTAAAGCTCTATTTAAATATAACTTTTTTAGTTCAGTGAAACTGTACCATTCTCTTTAATGTTCACAGTGGAGGTAGGTGAGACATTAAAATCATATATATATATTTTTTTCTTTTCATAGGAAAGTATTTAAGAAGCTTGTGGAGTAATATGAGTCAAAGTAATATAAGATCTGCAGGAAGTCCCTCAAGATAGCTGGTAAGACGATAGGAATTTCTTTTTTTTTTTTTTTTCCTCAACAATATATAATTTTTTACCCATTCTGGCTATAAACTTTCTAGCCTTGTGATTAAAAAAGATATTTGTCACAGTCTCTTATTATTATGTGGTTTTTAAGTGTATTAACGGTGGAAGCTGTAATAGTTACCTAAAGCTTATCTATGTTGTTCACCTCTGCCAGAAAAGGCAGATTTTATATAGATACAGATGATCATGTGGATGTAGTCCTATAGCTAGATCTATCTATCTGTTTATCAAACTGTCTTTGTATTTCTCAGATATTATCAGCAATGACTAAAGTGCCATACTTCAAAATATGCAAATACTCTAACATGTAATATAAATGTATGTCATGTTTTATTCAAAATTGAAATCGAATTTGACTACTCTTGAGATATGAAAATTTATTTTCTACTTCTCCATTCTTAGGAAAAGAAGAATTTCTAGACTCTTCATTAAGATCTTCATTTACCCAGTTAAATCCAAGGCTCCTGTGGTAAAATCATGAATAAAAATACATCTACTATGGTATCATCCAGTCTACTCGAAAAGTAATTTTTGAATTAAATTTACTATGTTTTGAGCTATCGTAGTTTGAAATATGTGGAATGTTAATGAACTTCTGATTGAAAATTTTGTATGTTAATTGTGGTCTAAAGTAGCGTAAGGAAGTGGATCGATAATTATCTTCCAATGTAAATCGGTGTATGGGATAAATTCTGCATTCTTTTTTATAATTCTTTATAGAAATTGCTTTTTTAAGAATTTGATCTGATTTTTTTTAATATCTGAAATATTTTATGATCCCACTATAAAAATAATGTAAGATTAATTTTTGCTGAGTAACAAACCACCCAAAATGCCTCAAAACAATAAGCATTTATTCTTTCTTATGATTTGGTAGGTTGGCTGAGCAGTTCTGGTATGTACCAGAAGTGTAAGATGGCCCCATTCACATGTGCTGACACCTTATCTGGAAAGGCTGGACCACTGTCTCTTTGAACCTGATCTCATTCTCCAGGAGGCTAGCTCAGGCCCTTTCACATGATGGTGGAATGGTTCCCAGCAACACACCCAAGTGTTTTTCGAAATTTCCCTCACATTTGCTGGTGTACCATTGGCTGGAGCAATTCAGATAGCCAAGTCCAAATTCAAAAGGGAGAGATACAGACTTTACATTTTGATGGAAGGAATAGTAAAGTCACATTCCAAAGGGCATGCATATGCAAACCTGTAACACACATATAATAAGGTGTATTGAGAGCAGTCATTCTTGTTCTTCGTTCAGTCTGTGACCTCATTCTTCCTATAGATAACCGATTTTATTATTGGTTCCCTTTCAATGCTTCTTTGGTATAAAGAAATACATAAAAACACATACATGTTATATATGTGTGTTTAACAGTAAACAAGTGCACACCAGCTCTTCAGCTCAGACTCACAGGTCTTCCCTGGAGATGAGTATCAAGCCAGTTAAATTTGGGTTGTCTTTCTCTGACACCTCCTCCTGAGAGCACTGGAAAACTCCAGTCTCCAAGGGGCACAGGCCAGGCCCATCTGTGTGGTATGCAAAGAACTCCATGCACAGAACTCTATGCCCTGGTGCTAAGTAGATTGACTTTCTGGGACAGCCCAGAGTTTTGTCCAACTACTTAAGGCAAAATCAAGCCCATGGGAAAGAGTCATATGACTGAGGCAAGATGGCCTCAGATATTCTGGCTCCACCTCCTAGGTTCCACTTTGCAGCATATTCTTAACAAAAAAGCAGCATATTATATACACTTTTCGATCTTGCCATTTTTTTTTTAACTTAAATTATATCCTGGTGATCATATCAGTCTATAAATGTCCTCATTGTACCTTGTTATAACTGTGTAGGATTCTTTCCTGTGAATGTACCATAGTTTATTCAGCCAGTACTTTATTTTTCTTTTTTAATTTTTAAAAATATTTTTGTTTATTTGACAGAGAGAGAGTGAGAGAGCACAAGCAAGGGATAGTGGCAGAGGGAGAAGCAGGCTCCCCACTGCGCAGGGAGCCCGATGCAGGGCTCAATCCCAGGATCCTGGGATCATGACGTAAGCTGAAGGCAGACACTTAACTGACTGAGCCACCCAGGTGCCCTCTGCCAGTACCTTATTGATGGACATCCATTGTTTGCAAGTTTTGGAGATTACAAATTATGTCAAAATAAATAACCTAGTATACAAGTCATTTTGTACTTTTTGCC
>CM053619.1:23642088-23666907 GCA_028646535.1 Procyon lotor | reverse complement strand
CCTTCAGCTCAGGTCATGATCCCAGGGTCCTGGGATTGAGCCCCGCATCAGGCTCTCTGTGTGGCAGGGAGCCTGCTTCTCCCACTACCATTCCCTCTGCTTATGTTCCCTCTCTCGCTGTGTTTCTCTCTATCAAATAAATAAAATCTTTTTTAAAAAAAAGTATGATATAGTGTCTATCCTCATCTCTTATTATAGTCTTTGGCTTAAAATCTAATTTATCTGATATAAAGATTGCCACTCAGCTTTCTATTGATGTCCATTAGCACAGTATATTGTTTTCCACTCCCTCACTTTAAATCTGGAGGTGTCTTTGGGTCTAAGGTGAGTTTCTTGTAGACAGCATATCAATGGGTCTAGTTTTTTTATCCATTCTGGTACTCTGTGTCTTGATTGGGGCATTTAGCCCATTTACATTCAGGATAACTATTGACAAATGAATTTAGTGCCATTTTATTGCCTGTTAGGTGACTGTTAACTGTATATTGTCTCTGTTCCTTTCTGGTCTATGTTCCTTTTAGGCTCTCTCTTTGCTTAGAGGGTCCCTTTCAAGATTTCCTGTAGGGCTAGTTCAGTGTTTGCAAATTCTTTTAGTTTTTGTTTGTCCTGGAAGCTTTTTATCTCTCCATCTATTTTCAGTGACAGCCTAGCTGGATATAGTATTCTTGGCTGCATGTTTTTCTCATTTAGTTCTCTGAATATATCATGCCAGTCCTTTCTGCCTGCCAGGTCTCTGTGGATAGGTCTGCTGCCAATCTAATACTTCTGCCTTTGTATGTTACAGACTTCTTGTCCTGAGCTGCTTTCAGGATTTTCTCTTTGTCACTGAGACTTGTAAGTTTTACTATTAGATGACGGGGTGTAGAACTTTTTTAATTGATTTTGAGGGGAGTTCTCTATGCCACCTGGATATTGATGCTTGTTCCCTTTGCCAGATTAGGGTAATTCTCTATAATAATTTGCTCCAATATACCTTCCGCCCCTGTCTCTCTTTCTTCTTCTTCTGGGATCCCAATTATTCTAATATTGTTGCGTCTTATGGTATCACTTATCTCTCGAATTCTCCCCTCGTGGTCCAATAGTTGTTTGTCTCTCTTTTGCTCAGCTTGTTTATTCTCCATCATCTGATCTATATCACTAATTCTCTCTTCTGCCTCATTTATCCGAGCAGTAAGAGCCTCCATTTTTTATTGTACCTCATTAATAGCTTTTTTTATTTTGACCTGATTAGATTTTAGTTCTTTTATTTCTCCAGAAAGGGATTCTCTAATATCTTCCGTGCTATTTTGGAGCCCAGCTATCACCTTGATAATTGTCATTTTGAACTCTATTTCTGACATATTACTAATGTCTGTATTGACTAGGTCTGTAGCCGGCGGTACTGCCTCTTGCTCTTTTTTTTGTGATGAGTTTTTCCGCCTTGTCATTTTATCAAGATAAGAATAGATGAGTAAGAGAAAAATACTCTGAAGTTCCGCAGTTTTCACTGATTGATGAACTTGGTCTTGGCTGGATATTCTAAACTGATCTTCTGGGGGAGGGGCCCATTGCCGTGATTCTCAAATGTATTTGCCTGAGGCAGAATTGCACCTTGCCAGGGGATGGGCCAAGCGATTTGCTTGGCTTGGCTTCGCTGTCAGTAGTCTTTGTTCCTTGAGCACTTTCCATACCACCCTGGAGGCAGGGAATGAAAATGGCAGCCTCCCAGTCTCTGGCCCAGAGGAGCTGAACGCTCAGGACCTGGCTCCTCAGCGCCCCCTCAGAGGAAAGCAGTCAAGCACTCCTGTCTCCCTTGTCTCTGGCCCGTGCTCTGAGCTCAGCCCGCCCGTGACCAAGCGTTTGTATCTCTGACGCACGACCTCGTTTGGAGTCTCCAAACCCAGCAGATTCCTGCTGCGCACTCCCGCACCACTCCTTCTGGAGGAGGAAGGAGGGGGTCTCTCCAGAGCTGTCTCTTGTGGGGTCCCTGCTCAAAGAGCAGCGGCCTGACTGTACCTCTGGTCATGGTGTAAGGTAAGCCTGAGGTGGTAGTCCACTGCGTGGCTCCATCTCTGTCGCTGGCTTCCCCATTTGTCGCCAGCTTCCCCACCTCAATACCTGGGAGCTCTGCCACACTCACACATCCCCAGTCCCTCTGTGACCCCATAGGTCCTGAAACCACACTGTTCCCATGAGGGCTAAACCCCCCACTTAGCCTCTGGAGCGATGTCCCTCAGTGGAGCACACTTCTAAAAGTTCTGATTTTGTTCTCCACTGCTCTGTGGCTTGCTGGGAGCCTGCCCCTGCCCCCATGGTCTATCTTCCCATTGCTTTGGATTCACTTTTTCACATGTCCTACCTTTTGGAAAGTGGTCGATTTTGTGTTCCTAGAATTGCTGTTCTTCCTCTCTTCTCTCTCCTGTTGAGTTTGCAGGCTTTTAGAATGGTTCGATAACTGTCTAGCTGAACTTCTGGGATCCAACACTATCTTAGCCTCCTATTCCTCCGCCATCTTGCTCCTATCACTCCTTTTCTTTTGTTATAATGTGATACTTGACACATGTAAATGAAGCATAATAGAATGAACACCTGGGAATTTGCTTAGAGTTCACCACTTGACTTAAAAAGTAGAAAATCTTAAGTGCTAATGAGGCATTCCTTTTTTTTTTTATTAATATAAAATTTATTATTTGTTTCAGGGGTACAGGTCTGTGAATCATTAGTCTTACACAATTCACAGCACTCACCATAGCACATACCCTCCCCAGTGTCCACCACCCAGCCACCCTATCCCTCTCCCCCACCCCCTGCAGCCCTCAGTTTGTTTCCTGAGTTCAAGAGTCTCTTATGGTTTGTCTCCCTCCCTGCTCCCATCTTGTTTCATTTTTCCCTCCCTTCCCCCCACAAACCTCCACCCTGCCTCTCAAATTCCTCATATTAGAGAGATCCTATGATAATTATCTTTCTCTGATTGACTTACCTTACTTAACATAATACCCTCTAGTTCCATCCACGTTGCTGCAAGTGGCAAGATTTCAGTTTTTTATGGCAGCATAGTATTCCACTGTATATATATTCTATATCTCCTTTATCCATTTATCTTTTGATGGACATCTAGGTTCTTTCCATAGTTTGGCTGTTGTGGACATTGCTGCTATAAACATTCGGGTGCACATGCCCATCTGGATCACTACATTTGTATCTTAGGGTATATACCCAGTAGAACGATTGCTCGGTCATGGGTTAGCTCTATTTTCAACGTTTTGAGGAACCTCCATACTGTTTTCCAGATTGGCTGCACCAACTTGCATTTCCACCAAGAATGGAGGGAGGGTTCCTCTTGCTCCACATCCTCGCCAACACCTGTCATTTCTTGACTGGTTAGTTTTGGCCATTCTGGCTGGTGTGAGGTAGTATTTCACTGTGGTTTTGATTTCTTTTTCCCTGATGCCGAGTGATGTTGAGCACTTTCTCATGTGTCTGTTGGCCATTTGGATGTCTTCTTTGCATAAATGTCTGTTCATGACTTCTGCCCATTTCTTGATTGAATTATTTGCTCTGAGTGTTGGGATTGATAAGTTCTTTATAGATTTTGGATACTAGCGACTGAGGCATTCCTGATCACATTCCCCATATTCCCCACCCTTCTTCCTGGAAATAAGCACTCTGGGATTTTTTCATTCTCCCCTATTATGAGCTTTATCCTTTTGCCTATGGCAAAAAGTTTATTTCTTTTGTTTGCTGCCATTTCATCTTAACTTTTAATTAATTCTCCTGATGGTAAAATTTCACATATTAAATTGCAAGTTAATCTATGTGAGTGTCTAAGTATATCTTGGTAGAGTTGATTTAAATGCATATGTAGCCAAACTCTGTACTAAGGTTTGGGCTCAAGCAATATAGAACTGTGTTTACAAAATTTTACAAAATCAGCTCTTTCATTTCACTGAACATGTAGGATCCTTATGGATACTACTCTCCATATTGTATGGATATGGATACTCTCTCCATACTGCTTAGTCTTTTCCAACATTACTCTTGTGTTTTACTCCTTATACATTAATCAGTGGAAGGGGGAAAAAAATCACTTGTGAATATAGCAGTTGTGTTCTTTCATTTTGCTAGTTATATTTATAAAATATAAATTTCCAAATTTTATGTATTTTAAAATCAAATTTCCTTTTTCAGTTTAATTTTTTAAATGTTTGTAATTTAGAAGGGTCCTAGAGTCATTATTCATCTAGATCATAGTATCTTTTACATAGCATTTGAAAAAACATGTTTTTATAAAGATTTTTGGTTAATATTTTATCTTTATTTGTCTTCCTGTGTACTCAGTATTCAGTGTTGAGAGAAGGCAGTGTCTTTTTATTTTTATTTAAGATTTGTTTATGTGTTTGACAGAGAGAACAGGGGGAGGGGCAGAGGGAGTCTTAAGAGAAGGTCAAGCAGACTCCCCACTGAGCAGGGAGCCCAACACAGGGCTCATTCCCAGAACCTTGGGATCATGACCCAAGCCAAACGCAGACACTTAACTGACTGAGCCACCCAGGCACCTTAGTAGCAGTGTTTTAAACCAGTCTTTTCCTGGTGTCCCTGGTATGTCTTCATGTATGTCTTCAGGATTCCTTAGTATAAATTTAGCTCACATAAACACGAACTATTCCATTTCATTCACATATGTAAGCAAACCAAGCTTAAAACTTAAAACTTTTTGCTATTGAGTTTTTGTCCAAGATTTTCTTTTTATTCCTTTTTTTTAATTATGTTATGTTAGTCATCATACAGTACATCATTAGTTTTTGATGTAGTGTTACCTGATTCATTGTTTGCCTATAACACCCAGTGCTCCGTGCAATCCGTGACCTCCTTAATACCCTTCACCAGGCTTACCTATCACCCCACCCTTTCTAAAACTCTCTGTTTCCCAGACTCTGTCTTTAAGAGACTGTTCACTAAAATTTTTCTTTGGTTTAGTTGCATCAATTGGTTTTATTTATTTATTTTTTTTTAAGCACCATCATTATTAGTTTCTTTATATATATTACTACTTTTGTTAGGATGGACGTTTGAAGCCAGGAGATCAACTTGTCTCAATAAACAAGGAATCTATGATTGGTGTATCCTTTGAAGAAGCAAAAAGCATAATTACCAGAGCCAAGTTGAGGTAACTATCCTATCCATAAAATAGAACGAGTTAGTGTGTCTTCTCAAAAACAGTAATTTAAGAGATTTAAATACTTTAGATCCTAAAATAGCATGCACGTGAGCCTGGTTGGGGAGGGCAGAGGAAGAGAGAGTATCTCAAGCAGACTCCTCACTGAGCAGCAGAACCCAACAGGGGGCTTGATCTTAACTCTGAGATTGTGACCTGAGCTGAAATCAAGAGTTGGCCACTTTGACTGAGCTACCCAGGCACCCCCAAAATAAGTATATTTTAATAATGTTGGAAACATCTTAAAATTCAGTTGTACTGTATCCACACTATATCTATAAAGTGATTTCTTTTTAATGCTAGGTCAGAATCTGCTTGGGAGATAGCATTCATAAGACAAAAATCTGATGGCAGTCATCCAGAAAATCCTTCTTGTACATCTCTTTTACAAGCTTCAGAAGAATTTGGACCTCAAGTCTCAACATTTAGCCTTCTTCCTTCTCCCCCTGAAACTTTAATTCCAAAGACCTCATCCACTCCCCAAACTGCAGATACCATTTTACCTTCCTTTAGGACAAATCAGGTAATCTTAACATTTCTCTGTATATTTATGCAGTCCATAAGTCCCCTATATGTTTTTATGTTTGTTATATACAATAGAATTATAATTTTCATAGTGCAGTTTTTTTTTTTTAAACGATCGGTATTTCCTTGAAAGTTCTTTTTTTTTATCTGTTCAATATTTTTATACTGTGCTATCCATAATATAAATTTTCAAGTCAGTGTATCTTTTGTCCAGAAAATCATGATCAGGAATGGCCTCAAGGAGATATGCTTAGTTGTCACTCAAAACTATGTTAGGAAAGTCATATTTATTTTCAGAAAGTCTCTAATATGGTTTAATTTATTCTTATTTCTGTTTCCTGCTTGACTGAAGACAGGCAGTTTTCCTTCTTGTTCGTTAGCTTTTTTTCCTACACCGTGAGGCTAATCCTAATTACCCGGTGTAGGTGGCTATGGTTTCCTCATGTGTATATGCTAATACCTAGTTCACTAATGCTAATACCTAGTTCCTATTTTGTGTCCTTGGACATGGTAGAGCTGAAAGCAGTTCTTTAATTCTGAAATGCTTTGCTTGGAGATAAATATACCAAAATTTGAGAGATCTCATATTTTTTTTGGATCACTGCTTTAATCTCCCAAACCATTCTTTTTATTTTAACATGAGCTTCTAGTCTGATCTTTGACCTGTTTTAGAAAATGACATTTTATGTTCTTCCTTTTCTTTCATAGGTAAAAACTGGATACAAGAAAACAGAACAGACTCCAATTACTTCTTCGGAAAACAGCCCTACGGATATGTCTAATACAGGTAAATGCACATTTAATTCCTCTTTACTGTTATTTCTTTCAATTACTCTTTCTCAATGAGAAGTACATAATGTGACTTAATAGACGTTAAAGAAGAGTGCATTATGCCTTTTTTTCTTCATTGAATAAAAGAGCAAAATGAATGTATTGTGTGATGGTCCCTGTTGGATTATGTCTTTTATTAGAAATTTTCCTGAACAAAGGGTTGAAATTTTAAGATGCATTATCATACCATTGTCTATGAAGCTGTAGTAATCAATGAACTTGAAATCAAATAATGTAAACTCTTCTTTAAATCAAGATTAGGTTGCCTTGTCCTTTCAGGGAAATACTAATGAGGTTCATTAAATATACCTTTCAGAGAAATTATAGATGGGAGCATAACTTAAGAAAAGAAATATATTTTTTGTTTTTTTTTTAAGAAGAAATTGTATAGATTGTAAATTAAAAAGAACATCAGTATTATGAATTGAATATTATTAGTTATAATTACCATGAAATGATTTACTGACTTTTTAAAACAATAAAGTGTTAATTGTGTAAGCCACCCATAAAAAAAATAATTTTTATCAAACTGTGAAGTATCTATTTGTGGCTCCAATATCAAGAAAAAAGCTTTCCCTTTAAATTATCTCCAAAAGTTAAGTACAACAACAATCAAAAACCAATCCTTAAAAAAAAGAAAAGTTAATTACATAAGTCTAAAAATTATAATGTAAATTGTTACCTGTATATTTTAATTTTTAATAGCATTAATCTAGATCAGAATTGCAAAATAAAAACTAATTCGCATAAATTTCATGGTATCTTCGTCCATTTGGGCTGCTATAACAAAATAACACAGATTGGGTAGCTTATAAACAACAGACATTTCTAACAGTTCTGTATTTCTAACAGTTCCAGTGGCTGGAAATCCAGGATCATGGTGCTAGCATGGTCCCAGTGAGATCCTCTTTCAGGTTGCAGACTTCCCTTCATATCCTCACGTGAAGACCTATGGGGTCTCTTCAATCATAACACTAATCTTATTCAGGAGAGCTCCACCCTCGTGACCTCAGCCCCTCCCAGAGGCCCCATATCCGAATACCATCATCTTAGCGGTTAGGATTTTGACATAGGCATTTGGGGAGCATGCAGACATTCAGACCACAGCACATAGGCACCACACATACAGGGACTTTATAGTGGATTCCATAGTAGTTTCCTCTGATTTGGAGCAGTATTTACCAATGGGTTGGTAGCAATCTCTAGCCATAAATTAAATGCCCTTCTACTTAGTGGGATTCCTTGACTCTTAGAAACTTTATTAGTATTATCCCCTTTACATAATTAATTTCTGTTCTCTTGATGTATTGTTTTTATTTTAAACTGAACACATGTGAGGAAGAAAAATATATCAGTGAAAGAAGCAAATAATGGTGAGGATACATTTAGGTAACATGTTTTTAATTTTGAAAGTAATTGGACTGCTCATTGCCTCTTAGTCTTTTATTAATTCAGGAAGCACTTACTAAGCATGTCATGTATGTAGAAAACATAGTTCAGTAGGAATTATGAAGGAACTAGGATATTTTCCGTGAGATACTTAATAGTCTATGGTGAAATAAAACATAGGGTTAAAAAAACCTTCATTATTCAGATTAGAAAACATATGTATGTGTTTATTTTATTGAATAACTATCGTTTGCAGTATTCTGTGTTAACTAGAGCAGGGTGTGAGTGGTTTCTGTGCTCGAAGGAACATACTATCTTGTCCAGCTAGTTTGAAGATGTGAACAAAGTAGATAAGGAAAGAAATGGCCAGAGTGTGGTATAGGGAAGGCTCAGGTTCTGAATGCAAATATAGAGGTTCCTTTCTTTGCTTCCAGCTTATTAGCTGCATAACCTTTAAATAGTTGCCTCATGGGTCCTTATGAATATTAAATAAGATCATGCATATTAAGGACTTAGCATTGTATTTGGAATATAGCATATGGTCAGTAAATTTTGCTGTTATTGTTAATATTACAGAACCCACTGACTAGAGTGTAGCTCAGATAATATTTCAGGAGATGTTTTTAGACTGGAAACAAAAGCTCCCATTTTTTAATTTAGTTTTGCATCCTCCCCTTGCCCCCCAAATTGGTATATAGTAAATAATTTGTCAGAACATGCAGAAATTTTTTAGCAAAAATCAAACATCATCCAGATCTTGAAAAAAGTGGTGAACACCAATTGAATGAAGAAGATCTTCCTAACTGAAGGAAGCACTGTGTGCCAAAGCACAGAACAAAGGATGAGCTAGATCTCAGGTCACCCGAGGAGGCAGATCTGATTAGTATAAAGAGATTTCAGAATAATGAATAAAATGAGGTAAATTCACAACAGTGACTAAAAGAAACAGTGCTATATTTTGTAATAGAAAAATGATTTAATGAAAATATACTTGAGTGAACTATATGAAAAGTAAATATTAAAATACAATTAAAATTGAACATTTTTCTAGGGTAGAATTAGCATTGAGTTAGTCTTACTTATTTTACTTTCACATAAGTGTAGTAGGCCAGATCTTTCTAGGGGGAGAAAAACCAAAATCAACTCTAAATTATCTCTAGGTAACTTATATATGTTGTGATTTGTCTGTTATAAGCACTTAATTATAGATTGTTCCCAAATTAGACCTTTAACTATCACATCTAAACTTGTTTAGCCAGTTGGTATTTATCCAAAAAATGTAAACAAGTTTTAATGTTAACCTCAACAAAAATAAACTGAATTGAAGTAAATCTACCCGTGTTCCCATCTCAAAATTATTCCAAAGTATAAAACTGGTTAGAATTTTCAAAATCTATATAATACTTGAATATGTCTTTAAAAACTATTATATAAATTTCTTATTTCAAAACTCAGAGTTGTTTATAATTATAAGCTGACTAACACATGAACTTGTAAGTGAGCTAATAGCATACTAAAGACATCCCTTAAAAAATGAGTGAAGAATTATTGCATGAAGAAATATTATTATTACTTTAACTTTACCAGAACACAAACTGTAATCCTCCCACACTAAGGTTTTATAACTGAAACAAAATAGTGTTGGGGGGAAAATATCCATGGAGGGTTCGTGTTATAAACCAAATGGTTTTGATCCTGCCCTCTTAAAACATTCCCTTTCTTCCCCTAAAAAAAGGAATAGAAGAGAAGATCCAAGAGAATAATAAGCTATCCTTTGAAAATCCTCACTCCCCCAGAGAGGAGCAAATCAAGAGCTTGAGGCCAGAATTGAAAGATGTCACCAGAAAATGGGGAAAGCTGTCTGTCTATGAGCAGTTTTTCAGGTCAAACTACTCTGAATCACCAAAGCATGCCGGATTTATGCACAAATCCTCCTGAGGTTTTGGCTCAAAGGTATAGATTTAGAGGAAGGTTGGCTGAAAGAAAGTGATATTTTGTTAAGCCATGATTGCATATTGTTAAATGGGGGGTTAGTGTAATTTTGCTTTAAATCTCCTGTTTAAATATGTCGCTTTGTTAATATTAACAATATTCTAGGGGTGCATGGGTGGTTCACTTGGTTAAACATGCGACTCTCAATCTCAGCTCAAGTCTTTATCTCAGGATCGCCAGTTTAAGCTCTGTGTTGGGCTCCACACTGGCCATGGAGCCTACTTAAATACAAGCAAGCAATATTCTCTAGTGTTCATGATAGTTTTCTCTGATTCTATATTTTACCTTTACAATTTCTACATAATGCTTTTTTATAAAAGATTTTATTTATTTATTTGAGAGAGAGAGAGAGAGAGATCCCAAGTAGGCAGAGAAGCAGGCAGAGAGAGGGGGAAGCAGGCTCCCTGCTGAGTAGAGAGCCTGATGTGGGGCTCGATCCCAAAACCCTGAGATCATGACCTGAGCCGAAGGCAGAGGCTTTAACCCACTGAGCCACCCAGGGGCCCCTTACCTTTACAATTTCTCTAAGGTGCACTATCTAACTACTTTACAGATGAGAAAACATGATGAAAGAAAGATACTGACAACATTTAGGAATAATGGCTTTGGGAGTCACAAGAGACTAGAATTCTGACATGGTCACTTCCTAGTTGTGTGATCGTAGGCTGGTTTCTTTGCCTTTTTGGGCCTTGATCTCTCCATCTTTGGGGTGGGAATAATAACACCTATGTCATTATGGCTATTTTAAAGCTTAATGAGCTTATCTATATGAAGTACTTAGTGCATTGCCTGGCTAAAAGTAAGCGTAAATAGAGCTGATCTGCTGTTATTTCCACTGTTATGGACCGCAAATTTTTATGCTTAGGTATAGGAACATATAAGTGAGCGTGCATACCTCAGTGTGTGGATGCTCTGTGTGTGTGTCTCTCTGTTCCTCCCTGTCCCTTTCTGCTCTGTTTCCCTCTCACTACCTAGCCCTTCCACATACTTAACACTTGAATTGAGTAATTCACTCCCAGGAGCAGTATTATTGGTCTGAAATCATGATTAGGCTAGCTTGGGTCCACTTCGTAGTGCTTGTGTTCCCTAATTGCAGGTCAGGCACCAAGCAGAAGGTCATTGACAAGCCTCACAAATCCAAACATTAAAAATGAAAAATAAAGTTTGACTTCCTTGCTCTTTGGTCTTCTATACCACTCCACTTCATGCTGATCTTTTGTGCCACGCTGTAGGTTTGGCACAGAATTTCTCTTAAGAGAAAAAAGAAGAAAAAAAAATATATATATACACATATATACTATTTTTTGTCTCATGGCTAACAATTAGATATCAAGATGAGAAAAGAGACTTTGCTGCTTTTATCAGAAATGTAAAAATTCTATTATACTAAAATCACTCTTTCTCAAGGTTTGATTCCATTTGAAGCTAAAAGTCAGTAACCACTTTTTTTTTTATGATCTTGACACCTATAAGCTATATTCAAGGTTTTACATAGAATGTTAAGGATGTGTTAAAGGTTTAGAGGAAGACTATTTATTTTCATATGCGCTTCTTATGTTCTTAAGAAAGAGAATGCAAATCATTTTGTACTTAGAGACAGATGCTCTGAGAAATTAAAAAAAAATTAAAACACTGCATAAAGATGTGACATTTCAAAAAGTTTTTTCTCTTCCTCTTGTTTCTATGTAGAACTAGTAAAATACCATTTAGAAGTGTATTTAGAATAGTGACAATTTAGATACAAGGATTGACATGAATTACAAGAATTTGTTTTACAAACTTTGACATATTAAAACGAATAATTTTTCAAGGTCTAATCCCTTGTGGCATCTGGTCTCTTATTCACGCAACAAGGACAGACTCATCTAAATAATCAGTGTAGATTAAGAAGCTGTTAGGATGGGTGAGAGGTATATGAAATTCAACTCTTGGAAGTACATCTATGCTTCTTGAAATAGAACTTTAATGTAAAGTAAGAAATGGAATTTTGGGTTCCAGAAGTTCCTAGACTGTATCATACTTTATGTGCAAACTTAAAACAATTTGCATTTATGAGTTTTTACATAGTACCTTTAGAACTCACATAACAAAACTTCACCTGCCAAAGAAATATCATGATATTTTTGAATTTCTAACATGATTTTACTTATTTTGGAAGAAAAAAGACTTCACTTTACAATTAGTAAGGCACTGTGATGATGGGGTAGTGGTAAGATATATGTTTGTCTTTTAAATTAATATTTCCATGGGATTTAATGCATAATTGGCCATTCTTTTTATATTGTATCTTTTAGTGCTCAAGTGAAGCTGATTTATATGATACATTTTAGATTTAAAGAAAAAAAATTCATGAAAACAAAAGTGAAAACTGCCAACTGATTAGCCAGAATTATTTTTGAACAGCAGGAGCCCAGAACACATCCTGTCAAATGAAAAGTTCTATTCCAATTAAGTTTCCAATTAACATGCACCCTGTTGTCTCTTAGATATTGCCCCTGCGTGGACTGATAATTATGGACCACAAGGAAAGAAGATTTCCCTAAATCCCTCTGTTCGCCTTAAGGCAGAGAAACTGGAAATGGTAAATACTTTAAATTTCCATTTTTCTTCTGTAAAACAACAGTAAGGAAGTGTTCTCATTCTCTGAAAGGATAAAGGAAGGACTGGAGCCATTACTTTCTTGAAAAATTACTTTTTTGCAATTGAATGGCAGTTTGAGTTTTAATTATTTATGTTTGAGTCGAGCAGGCAACTCACTAGTACAAAATAGAAATAAAACCTTTTGTAATCTAAATTGACACCAAATTAATCAGTTTCCTCCTGTGTAGGAATAAAACAAATGTGATGTTTTACAATGTAGAATCAAAGGAAACCGAGAATGAATTATGACCAATTAGGTGTAATAGCAGTAAGTGCAAGGAGGTAATGCTCCCATTAGTCAACTTTTTAAAAAGCAAAAGGAAACTAAATCCTAAAGAACAAAATAGTCAGATGCTCACTAAATATAAAGAAGATGGTAGCGATGTACTAAGAGGCACCAAAAATTAGTCTTGGGGAGAGTGAAATATTGAGAGTGTCTGTATGTCAAAGAAACATAGGTGATTAAAAAGGAAGAATTAAAAGTAGAAAAGCGTTTTAGAGCTTTTCCTATCACGTGACTTGGGAGCTCACAGAAAAAAATGTGCTATGCCTTTTTCTAGATATAAAAATGGATTTGGTATTGTAGGTCCACAGCCTCTACTTTCCTGTCAGTTTTAATGGATAACGATATTTTTTTTACATTTTAGGGAGAGTTGAAAATGCACAGCTACGGTAAACACACATTGCATTTATTCCCGTATTCTTACTTTGGCTTGCATGGTCCTATACCAAATACCTTTTCCAGAGTCAACTTGAATCTTGCTCAGTGTTTACATGCTAAAACAATTCCAATTCCTGTGTCCAGATTTTGCTAACTATTATAGTTTGGATCAATATTGCCTTATTTTGCCCTTAACATCACTTTGTGGTGCTGTACCATCTTTTGTGTATTTTTTGACAAGATAAAGTTTCTTCATGACGATATCTAGTACACGTACCACTGTTTAAACAGCTGCTTTGTGCTCATTAAACTTTCCAATTAATTAGGTACTTAAGATATCTCCTTTAGGTTTTTAAAATCCTGAATTTCTTTTGGTAACTTGTACTCTGTTTTTATTGGTGGCTTAAATGTAAGTTCTGGCTGATGCCAAGGTTTACAATCAGTTAATATTAACACTTTAAAAAAAAAAATTTTGAGGTATAAATACACCCATAAATATCTAAAAAATAAATAAGTTATTGTTTTTTAATAATGTTGCTTTAATATGCATTTCTAACATCCAGGATTTAATACTGTTTCTCTGGGTTAGGAGAAAGTTATCCAGCTAATGACTTCACTTGGCAGCCTTTGTTTCTTTATCCTATTTAAGTTTTCCTAGGACATGATTTTTATAAAAAATCTAATTTTCTTAGATATGAAAATCATTTAAATTTGTATTGATTCTGAGAAATTTGAGTTGTTTGACTGTTGAATCAGAATTTCCAGGGTTTGGTCCTCCTTTTAGCCTAAACAAATTATTTTTCTGGAAAAATAAAATGGCAGTTTTATAGCAAAGGCGACCCACATTCTGTGTTAATTCAGCTTATTGGTTTTGTTCAAAGTATATTTAGTGACTTTATTTAGTAGAGCATTCTTTGTTTTCAGAGTATGCAACAACATCTTACTTTTCCAAAATCCAAATTAGCTCCTTTCTACCCCAATATTTGTTAAGCTACTCATCCTTTTTTGTTTGGCTACATAATAATGTAATAGTATCTGTATCATTCCTTTTGAAATAGGTCCTTCTATTTTAGTTACTACTTTGTAGACAGATTCAATTTTATTATCTATTATATTTTTAACATATTTACTATTCAGTAACAGATAAGGCCAATGTGATCAAATATTTAAAATGAAATAAAATTGTCTCTTTCTTTTATCTTCTATAAATATTACATATAGCATCTAGGAAATTTGTGTTACAATAAAATTTCACAAGGAGAGGTGTTTGACTAATCATGTGGTTATTAAGTTATTAGCCTACTCAGTACAATTTTTAAGAAAAACAGAGAAGTTAGAATTTGCTGAAGGAAATTACCTGTCAAGATAGATAGATAGATAGATAGATAGATAGATAGATAGATAGATAGCAGGCATTGTCTTCATGAAATCCTTTATGTTTTACTAATTAAGTAACCAGTTTTGTATCAGGATATACTAGAAAATGATTTCTAATACTAAACTACTTATTTATTTTAATTCCTTCTCTGAAAAATGGATTGCCTCTTTCTACGAATACTCTGAGGATGATTTAATATACAGATATTTTAAAATAATTTCACCATAGTCATTTGCAGTGCTATATTTTTTAAAGCATTTTTACGAGTACTGTGGGTCTCATTTAATCCTAATGTTAAACTTAAAAGTAGGCATGGTAAACACGACAAATAGGTATTTAGTTTATTAGTTGGCTTGAAGACCAAGAATTATTGTACTTCTGTGCTATCTGTATTTTTGTACCTGAGAAAGATGCTTTGGGATACAGATGCCATTTCGCTGATATTTACTTTGCCTCTTGCCATTTCTGTAACATTTGAAGAAAGCTGTAGTGAGCAATGGCATACCCCATGTCTGATTACAGTTAATGAGATGTTCTTTGTATCAGGTTGGGAAGTATGTGACGAATATTGTAAAGAAGTGACATTTTTAAAATTCATCATTCAGACATTAGAAAGAGTTAAGGACATTTATTTGTCCATTAAAAATTTTGCCTTTTTGCTTAAGGTTAAAAGATGACATTAATTATTCAAGAAATTTTTGGAACTTGTTTTTTGACCAAAAAATAATTTTTTTTCCATTTAAATTTATGAGCTTACCTCACTGACATGCCACATTTATCTAGAGTAAATTTCTAAAGCTTGTCTCTAGATAGAGTTCCATTGTAGCTGATTGCATTTTGTAATTTTATTATTATTTAGTATAATAATAGTCATATATTACATACCTTCTGTGACAGGTCTTTTATTTGCATTACTTTTATAAAATTGTTTTTATTTATATGAAAACATTAGTCATACACAGAATGATTATATTGCACATGTACAGTTTAAAGAATAATAAAACAAACACACTTGTACCCACCACCCAGTTAAGAATCAGAATTTTTGACATTGCCTATCTGTTTCTTATTGATCATATGCACCTCTCCCTCTCCCCAAGAAACAATCTGTTTTATTTATTTATTTTTAAAGATTTTATTTATTTGACAGAGAGAAACACAGCGAGAGAGGGAACACAAGCAGAGGGAATGGTAGCGGGAGAAGCAGGCTTCCTGCCGAGCAGGGAGCCCGATGCGGGGCTCAATTCCAGGACCCTGCGATCACGACCTGAGCCAAAGGCAGACGCTTAACAACTGAGCCACACAGGCACCCCGAGACAATCTGTTTTAAATTTCAAGTTCATCATTTATACACTTTTTTTTTTTTTTTTTTTTTTGAGAAAGAGGAGTGGGAGACAGAGGGAAAGGGAGAGAGAGAATCTTAAGCAGGCTCCATGCACCCAGTATGGAGCCCAACACAGGGCTCTGTCTCGTGACCCTGAGATCATAACCTGAGCCAGAATCAAGAGTTGGACGCTTAACCGACTGAGCCACCCAGACGTTCTATCATATATGTTTATAAAAACATGAAATAATGGTATGCAAACATGCCTGAGAACTGTCCATAAAGAACTCCATAAAGAAAATATAAAAAAAAGTAAAACGTTGTGCAAAAAACTGGGAGAAAATACTTGTAATACACATAACATAAGATATTGCTATCCAAAATATTTTTAAAAGTCCTCCAATCAATCAAAAAGACCCACCAATACTTCTCCTGAGTATACATCCTAAAGAAAGTTGTATCCAGGTGCTAGAGTAGATGTGTACAAGAATGTTCATTGTTACATTCCCAGGAAGCAGAAAACCCCAGTGTGCTGGAGGGTGGATGAATAAATTGTGACATATTCATCTAATCAGGTATTTATCAATGAAAATGAATGTGCTGATGTTAAAATAGCACATATGGATGAATGATGAAACCATACTATAGGGTGAAAAAAGCCAAGTTTCAGAAGTATGACTACCTGTAACATTTTTATGAAGCTAAAACATAGCAAAACAAAATAACACGTTAGGGATACCTATGTATGTGACCAACCATCTTAAAATAAGTCATGTGGGGATGATAATCCCACAGGTCAATAGTAGTGGTTATGTCTCGTGTATTTGGACAGGAGTAAGTGACATGAATTCAGCACTACTGGCAATTTTGTAATTCTTTTTTTTTTTTTTTTTTTAAAGATTTTATTTATTTGACAGAGAGAAACACAGCGAGAGAGGGAGCACAAGCAGAGGGAATGGTAGTGGGAGAAGCAGGCTTCCCACGGAGCAGGGAGCCCGATGCGGGGCTCGATCCCAGAACTCTGGGATCATGACCTGAGCCGAAGGCAGACTCTTAACGACTGAGCCACCCAGGCGCCCCGCAATTTTGTAATTCTTAAATGGATTCATGGAATTTTTATTTTATTGCCCTGCTTTAAAACATGTATATCTATTACATACTTATTTTTAGTAGATACCAAATATTTTATAATAAAATACTCAGGAATATTAAACCAAATATATGAGATGTATTACCTCTTGGGAGAAGTCCAAAAGAGACTTTTGTAATGTTTTGTTACATTCAAAATTGAAGTATATATACTTGAATGCTAAGGCACTATTACAGCAGTTTAGAAAAGAATGCAAAAGATGCAAAAATGTACAGAATAGAAAGCTAAGATATATGGTAATTTTTAAAAAAACATATAACACTGTATAGTATAATTACTGCAAATAAATACATCATTTATGTATATTTAATATTTAGGTGCTATATTCACAGAAAAAATTTAGAAAGCTATACACCAAACTGTTAATAGTGTTTGTCTCTGGAGCAGTAGTTCTCAAGGCGAGGGGTAGGGGGAAGTGTTTTGTTTTGTTATGTTTTGTTTTTGCCTCAGGACATTTTGCAATGTCTAGAGACACTTTTTGTTTTCATATTTGGGAGAATGCCACCAAATTAGAAATCACTAGCAAAAAATACTTCTCAAAACTGTGTGTGGAAATTTAAAACATATTGCTAAGTGATTTATGAGTCAAAAACTTCACTAATAAACCTGTAAAAGAAGTTTAATCGTAGTTGTAACTAAAGGAATTTAACAACAGCCAATTCATATTCAACATATTGACAAAATTTAAAGTGTGAAAACAACAAATGCTCTTTAAGAATGTAGAAAATTAAAAAAAATTTAAAAAATTTAAAAAAAAAGAATGTAGAAAAATAGGTCTTATTGCTAGTAGTGTGTGTAAATTGCTGCAACCAGTTTAGAGAGTAATTTTACAATATCTAAGGTTGACTATATATATATTTACACACACATATATATATGATACATATGATTCAGCATTTCCTCTTCTAGGGATATATTGTAGAGAAATTTTCACACCCTCACACAAGTATATGTATAATGTTTTGTAATAAAAAAAATAAGTTGGAGTAATGATAAAAGCCCATCAATCAGAGAGTGTATAATTTGCATTTATACAGTGGCATACCATTTAAAGTTAAGTGAACTAGTTTCACAGACAAGAATATTGAGCAATTACAAAATCATAACATTGAGGTAAAAATAACAGTAATTTGTGAACAAATAATTTGTAAATTTATAAATAATAATGTTTATAGTATACTATTGATGTAAAATTTTAAGTGCACTGGAGTACATAACATTAGGAAATACATGTAGTAATGGTATCAGATCATGAACAGGAAGCATACAGCAGCCTTAGAATAGTTGTTCTTGCTGAGGAATAACAGAGAGAACTTTCAACCAAGTCTACAATGTTTGTTTCTTAAAAATATATATAATTTCAAAAAATATATATATAATTTCAAGCAAATACTAATGAGTATTTGAGTACATGGATGTTCTTTCTATTATTCTCTTTCTGTGTGTGTCTCTGTCTGTATTTTTGGAACATTTTTATAACTGAAGGGAAAGAACACCAAAAGTTAAGAACCATTATTCCATGTTATACAAGGCAAATATTTATGACCATGTAGACAGAGCAGGAAGATCATGTTTAGCTAAGCTCCAGAATCACTCTTGAATAAATCTATGAATCTTTCCTAATCTCCGTTTCTCCTGTCTCCTCTTTTCACTGTGCCCGGCGACCTATACATTAATGGATATGTTTTTGCCTTGGTATATCTTGCACACACTTGTATTAAATCACCCATTACACTAGTTACATGCTGTTTTCACCCTAGAGACCATAGCTCTTTGTGGGTAGCTGTATCTTCTTTGTGTTCCCTTTGCATAGTGTAGTGCCTGAAATAGTAAGCACTAAATAAATATTTGGTGAATGAAATGATGAATGAGCAGATTGCAAAGGAGGGAGAAATTTAAAAGGAACAATTACGGATACTAAACTTTATCTACTTTTTAGTTTTGATGGGATTGACCCAAAATACCTTCTGCCAGAATCCAACAATAGAGCATCCAATCAGGCTCTGTGCATTAGTTGAGATTTCGGCTTTGCTATATATAACTGGAGAACCTAAAGTAACAGTGGTTTCCATTAGAAATTTATTTCTTGTAGGGATAGGGTGGCTGGGTTATGGACATTGGGGAGGGTATGTGCTATGGTAAGTGCTGTGAAATGTGTAAGCCTGACGATTCACAGACATGTACCCTGGGGCAAATAATATATTATATGTTAATAAAAATTAAAAAAAAAGAAAAGAAATTTATTTCTTTCACACCAGAAAGAAACCTTAAAGTATGTAATGCAGGGCTGCCATGGGGGTTCTCCAGTGTCAGGGACACATGCTCTGTCTTTCTGCTTCATCATCTTTATTGAAGTAGCTCATGAACCAAGATGACTACTTAAATTCTACTATTCTATCCTTTTATCCTTTCTTCTTCCCACCCCTCCTTCCTTCCATCTTTTTTCTTTTTAAATTAAGCCCGAAGAGAGAAGGAAAAGGGACAAGAATAGCCTACACCTACTTTTGAAAGCCTTCCCAGAAGGACCCCACTAATACTTCACCCTTGATATCCTTGACCAGTACATAGTCAGTCCCATGGCTTCAAGCCCCAAAGTGGGCTGGTGGCAGAGTTTCCAGCGAAAACTTGTGATTCTGTTACTCAAGGACAAAAAGAGAATGAACATTGGAATACAACAAGCCATCTCTGAATTTTTAATCTGCTATGGGTACTGAAAGAAGGTGGAGAAAAGAAAAAAAAAGGGAAGAGAGATGGTGGGTTCCAGAGAAAACTTTCTATTTTAGTATTTGTGTAAGCCTGCCTATAAATAAGCTAAAATTAGAATATTTTGTATTTAACCCAATTCCTAACAACTTTAGTTTTGCTCTCAAGTATATTAACAAAATACATGTGTTTTGTAGTGCTACTTGTAGAAATTAATGTTTAATCTGATTTAATAGAATTTCCTTGCTATTTTTTTTTCTGCCATAATCACATATTTTAAACTAAGAAATTGAGTTTTGGTTCTAGGGCTATGCTTATAAATTTGGCATCACCCAAAGTGCTAGTCTTGCAAAAAAGATAAAGAAAAAAGAAAAGAAACAAACTACAAAAAAATTGAGGTGGTGGTAGAATTGGGAAGCTAATATTTTATAGAAAATTAAGCTATAAATAGTCAACAGACTTTCTCTGGGCATGTAATTCTGGTCCCTATTCCTGATATTGATTCTTTTCACAGGGTTGTAAAATAAAGTTGTAATGAAAAGTTTTATTCTTCGGAGATTTGAAAAATTACTTCACATGAGTCCTTTTCCTTCCAGGCTCTAGATTATCTTGGAATTCAGCCCACAAAGGAACAACATCAAGCCCTGAGACAACAAGTACAAGTAGACCCAAAGGGAACAGTGTCTTTTGGAGGTAATATTAGCTTTATCATGTTGTGTCATCACAGAAGCTTGGTGGGAGAGTTATGGTGACCTATTAAGAGTGCATCTTCTTTAGAAGGACAGAGGGGAAAAATAAGACCACATCTATTTCAAGTTCTTTAGTCAGTACCTAAAATATTGTCTAGCGTTACTGACCTGGCTGGGTCAGCAGAAAGGAGACTTTCCTGGAATCTTCCAGCTCGAAAATATCATCATTCTATCGTTCTTTGTTTCTTATTGCATAAACATTTCTTTAGTAATAACAAAAGAAACAATATAAAATATAGAACTTTTAATTCCACTGCTATAAAATTTCATACTTTTTCCCAGGTAATCTGACAGAATAAATATTTTTATGATACTGTATAATTTTTCTTATTAAAGTTAGTATAATATTGACATACTTAGTTGATGTACTTATAAAGGCTTATAATATTAAGCCTTTCTACTTTTGGGAATTTAGATGGTTTCTCAGTAGCTGATAGTATAAATAAGTCTGTATTTAACATCATAGTTTTTTTTCCTTTTTTTTCTTTGCATAAATTCCCACAAGTGGTTTAGAATTTTGATAGGTATTAATAAGTTGTTTTCAAGAGACATTTTACATATGTATTTGTTCTGCCACTAGTAATGTTTGAATATAACAGTTTTTTATATCATTGATAATATTCAGTATTTAATTTTTTTCTTATACAATAGATGTAATGTATCATTTTTTTTAAGGGGTTAAACCAACAATAATTTTATTAAGTCTCAAGATACTGTAGATCAGGAATTTAAGCAGGGCTTGGCTGAGTGATTTTTCTGTTCTGTGTAGCATTAACTGAGTGTATTCAGCTGGTCATTGTATCATTTTTAAAGTATCTGTTTTGCTAGAAAGTTCTAAATTCACTTTTTAGTTTCAAAGTGATAGAAAAAATATATATTTGCTTTCCTCTCCTTTTGAAAATTACCGCCAATAAGGAGGAGAACAGAAAACACAGTTGCATGTATTAACCAAAGCCATAATATGTAAGGACAGAATGTGGATGAGGAGAGTCAATGAATTAGTGAATAGAGGCAAAAAAAGCCCAAGTGATAGTTTCCCCCAGCCTAAAGTGATGGCGGGAAACACAATGGGAAACAAGCTGATTTGCCCCTGAAAAGGCTTAGAAATTAAAAATATCAGGTACTTCTGAAGGCTGGGTGTAGGAGGGGCATTTCAAATAGGGTTGTTAGAAATCTGTATAAGAAGTTTTTATCAAGCTCTTACCTGCTCCCTGTCAAGCAGCCCAGGATATAACAGCCCCTTATACCTACAAAGAAAAGAAGTATATTCTTTTAAGAAGTAACCAGAGAGCTTCTGAACCTATAGTTGCCAGCAGTCAGGGAATTTGGAGGAGTGTGTGGTTAGTTATCACAACACTCACCCAGATTGCTCAGTGAACTTTGCAGTCGTGTTTATCCTCTATAGACAAGAGACTGTAAGATTCTCTCTGTAGAAGCTGCACCAAAATGTCACTTGGCCCCTGATGGCTATGTAGCGAAACTGGCCAGATGACAAGGCAAGTTATGTACACAAAATTTCCAATCAGTGTTTTGGTGGTGATTCTTCTTAAATATGAACTCATAGTCAAGGGTCACTAGACGTTTGGAGAAATTCTCCAACATAAATATAAGAGCCCAAAACTGTCTGACAAAGAGAAAAACAGAACCCTGAAAAAGGAGGAATGACACAAAAGCGGGAGAGAACTTCAGACAAACCACAAAGAACATCTTTGAAGAGGTAAACAAAGATAAGGCATCCGGGAAATAAAGAATAGGATATTGTAGAATAAGAACCATCAAAGAATACAAAGAAAGATCTTTGGAAATTAAAAATATATTAGCTAAAATTTAAAAATTTTAAGATACATGGATGAATGGGTCACACTCGTGTTCGAAGAAGCTTATAGTTTGCCAGCCAACATCAGGCAGTTTGTGTGTGTGTGTGTGTGTGTGTGTGTGTGTGTGTGTTTAAAGATTTTACTTATTTATTTGACAGAGAGAGAGCACAGGCAGGGGGAGCAGTAGAGGGAGAGGGAGAAGTAGGTTACCTGCTGAGCAGGGAGCCGGATGTGGGCTCAATCCCAGAACCCTGGGATCATGACCTGAGCTGAAGGCAGCTGCTTAATGACGGAGTCACCCAGGGGCCCCAGCATTAGGCAGTCTTAATTAACATTTGTTAAGAGTATATTCCTTGGAGTCAAACCTTAAATGGAATTCTGCTCTGCTACTTACTTGCCATGTGGCCATGGAAAGTTTGGCCGTTCACTTGTCTTAGCTGCCATGTGTAGAATGGAGAGTATAGGAGGACCTACTTCAGAGAATGTTGGGAGGATGAAATAACAAAAAGCACTGTGCCTAGCACAGAGGCTATTCTATAAACATGAGCTCCTGCTATTATTTTTATTAAACTTCTGGCTCCAGCTAGAAAAACGGTAAGTCACAGTATTGTCCTATGTTTCAGAGAAAGTTCTTGCTCGTGATAAAAGAGTTGCAGAAATAGGTATGCCTGTGATATGTATGTGCTTTGTTGTTATCTTAACTAATTGATTAACCTCAGCAAAGTTAACTGAGGTTAGTTAACAGTTTATCGCTCACTTTTTTATTTGAGGTTTTATTTATCTGTTACTTCAGTTAATACCACTTTAAGATAATCCACTGAAAAATAAGTTAAGTTTGAAGTGTTAGTTATAACACACAGCTTCAACTTCATTTAGGAAAAGGTTAAGATGTATTTAGATGAGGTTAAATGCTGTGTTCCTACTGAAGTGTATTCCATTTCAGATTTTGTCCAGGTTGCCAGAAACTTGTTTTGCTTGCAGTTGGATGAAGTGAATGTCAGTACACGTGAAATTTCCAGCATATTAGATTCACAGGTAGGGTGTGCCTTATAGAAATGTCTTGATTGTGCTTGGATCATAGGTCCTGACTGTTATATGTCATATATGTAGCCTTTTTTTTCATTTTTCACTTTTAAAAAAAAATCACACATAATATATGCTTCTTAATAAATATAGTAAACACAGATCAATTTAAAATCAAAAGTAAAATTTCATCTTGATCTCTTCTGTTCCTCCTCCCTCAGGATTTCGTCATGCTACTCTTCCCTAAACTTATCACAGAAAAGTACCCATAAGTGTGTACCCTCTGAAATTTTACAGTCTGAACCATCCTCATACATCAGTATCCAGATCAACATGAAGGATGGGGTGCCTGCGTGGCCTCAGTTGGTTAAGAATTCGACTCCTGGTTTGGGCTCAGGTCATGATCTTAGGTCTTCTTTTGCCTCCTCTTTCACCTTTTTTGTGCTTTATGTAAAATGTAATTGTGAAGCCTGTTAACTTCATAAGCCATTTCTTCTACAGAACTTTGACATTTAGGGGTGCCTGTGTGGCTCAGTCACATCTGACTGAGCATCTATCTCTTGCATCTAAGCATCTGACTCTTGATTTTGGCTCAGGTCATGATCTTGGGGTCTTGGGCTTGAGCCCCACCTTGGACTCTCTACTCAGCAGGGAGTCTGCTTGAGGATTCTCTTTCCCCCTGCCTTGCCCCTCCCCCGTCCATTCTTTCTCTCCCTCTGTCTCTCACTCTCAAAATAAATAAATAAATAAATCTTAAAAAAAAAAAGAACTTTGACATTTATGACATTTACATTTATATATCAAATTTTTCAGTCCTTTTCATTATGGATTTTCTATGTTACTGTATCATTCAGGAGAGTCTTCCCAATTTATGTATTTAGTTCACTCAAAATCTGTCTATGCATGAATTAGGGCCCCAAATGGATAACTACTTGCCCTTGTTCCCCATTACTTACTTAGTAGCTATCCTTCACTTTTGCCGCTAATTTGAAATACAAACTTTATGCTATACTAAATCTCTATTACACAGATCTGTTTCTAGGCCCACCACTCTGTTCCATTGAGCAGTTTCTCTCTGCCAGTACATTACTAATTTTATTATTCTAGGCATATATTTTTAGATTCATTGTTATTTGGTAGGCTAAGTCCTTAGTTTTTTTTTCTTTTTAACTTCTTGGTTTTGATCTTCTAGATGATCTTTAGAATCATTTTTGCCATGGTAATAAAAATCTAATTGGGGCTTTTTAAAATTGGAATTGCATTAAATTTAGAGAGTGGTTTGGGAGAGATGAACATGGTTTTTTTATCCATTCATTTAGGTGTTTGTTGATATTTTGGAAAGAGAAAATTTTATCTTGCTTCATAGGTGTCTTAAATATTTCTTGTTAGTCTGAATAGGTATGCTGTAGTTTTTGTTGCTATTGGACATGGGATTTTTTAGCC
>CM053619.1:23622166-23641588 GCA_028646535.1 Procyon lotor | reverse complement strand
ATTTTTTAGGGCAGTTAGGTTCACAGCAGAACTGAGGGGAAGGTAGGGAGATTTCCTACCTGCCCTCAGCCCCAACACATGTATAGCCCCCTTCGTTATCAACATCCTGCACCAGAGTGCGGTACATTGTTACAATTGATGAACCTGCATTGACACATCATTATCCCCTGGAGTTCTTAGTTTAGATTATGTTCCACTCTGGGTGCTGTACATTCTATGTGAGTTTGGACTAATGTATAATGACATGTATCCAGCACCATGGTATCATACATAGTATTTTTACCACTCTGATTTTTACTTCTGTGCTCTTCCTGTTCATCTCTCCACACCTGCACCCCTCACCCCCGACAATCACCGATCCTCTTACTGTCTACATAGTTTTGCCCTTTCTATAATATCATATAGTTTGAATCATACAGTATGTAGCCTTTTCAGATTGACTTTTCACTTAGTAATATGCATTTAAGCTTCCTCCGTATCTTTTCATGTCTTTTCAGTGCTGATTAACATTTCATTATCTGAATGTACCACAGTTTATCCATTTACCTATTGAAGGACGTTTGGTTGCTTCCAAGTTGTACATAAAGCAGTTGTACATAAAGCTACTATAAACATCCATTTGCAGGTTTTTGTGTGAACATAAGTTTTCAGCTCCTTTGGGTAGATACCAAGGAGCACAATTGCTTCTTCATATGGTTCATCGAACTGTCTTCCAAAATGTCTATTCCATTTTGCAGTCACAAGAACAGTAAATTAAGATTCCTATCATTGAGAATGAGAGTTCCCATGATCTAGTTATTTGGAAACCTTTGGGAGATCACTCAGTCTTCTACTAGAATTGAGGCACTGATTTATCAGAACTGATTTAGTAGCATTTAAGGTAGGAAAACTGAACCTGTAAGAGCACTGTTTTTCTTCTCCTGTTTCAGGTGTCATGTATTTTCCTACCTAATGTTGACAGCAGAGCATTGTTTCCTTACTGCCAAACAGTCCTCAAAGCTGCTATCCCCACTTTTGGTGAGGAAAGGCAACAGTGGGGGTTGGGTGGCTTACAACATAAGAGAAATGGGGAATTCGGAGGACTTTGGGTGAGCATGCAAAGGTTGCTTAGCATCTGCAAAAAATACTGGTGCTCCGAATTAGTAATTTACTTCCTTTCTAGCCAATGATTTTAGGGCAGATAAGAGTGTATTAAGTCTGTGATACTTTGATGACAAAAGCCAAGTGCCAATGGTAATTGTGCATGGTCTTCTGCATGCCAATAATTTCCTGTCTGTGGCTTCAGATCAAAATGTTGTGCAATCGTCATTATATCAGTTTATAAGGCTTCCTATGTTGTGTTCTGCTTGTCAACACATAGAAGATATCCCCATAAAATGTTACCTGTTTTTTAATTTTTTTAAAGATTTTACTTATTTATTTATTTGACACAGAGAGATCACACGTAGGCAGAAAGGTAGGCAGAGAGAAAGGTAGAAAAGCTCCTTGCTGAGCAGAGAGCCTGGTGCAGGGCTCTATCCCAGGACCCTGAGATCATGACCTGAGCCTGAGGCAGAGGCTTTAACCCACTGAGCCATCCAGGTGCTCCTACCTTTTTTTTTTTCACTTGAATCCATAATAAGAATACCTTTTACTTCACCACACTCACATATATAACTGAAACAAAAGTCTCAAAGTAGTACTTCCATTTTCCATATCATTGCATTGTCATTTAATATTCAGTTCTATTTCATTAAATATTTGGACTTAAAATTCACTAATGGGTCATGTACCACGGTTTGAAAAATACTATAAAAATCACTGCTTGTAAGTAGCTCATGAGAAACAAGTGAAAAGTATCTGAATGTTGTATTAATATTTCTAAACTCTCTGTTGTTGAAAAAAAAATCACCAGCGTGCTTCATCTGAAGTATCAATTGATCTGTGGTTGAGGATGCTGACAGTCTGTGAGAGTGGGGAAATTCCACTCGGGTTACCCCCTCAACCATCTTGTCACAAATAACAGAGCCAAATCTTATAATCCATCTGTTAGGGATGGTGGTTTTTTACTTGTGTTTCCTTTTTCTGGCTCGTCTTTTCCTTAATTTATTTTTTAAAAATATTTTTGCTGAAGCATAATGGACACCCTGTAAAGTAGAAAAATCTCAAGTGTACGACATGATGAATTTCTCTTAGTATCCCGTGTATAATCACCACTCCAAGACTCCACTGTACCAACTTTGTCCTAGTTGGCTGCCACTCTCACCTTTACAATGGAACCACTCTTCTGACTTATATTAGCATAGATTACCTTTGCCTCTTCTTGAACGTCCTAATAAATAGAATCACCCAATATATACTCTTTTGTGATGAGCTTCTTTTGTTCATCATTTGACCTGACTCATAAGATTTCTTAAGATGCCATGTTTCAAGAAGGAAGAACTGCTGAATCAATCTAAGTCAGTCCTACTTTTGTTTAGTTGACCAAAAAAACCAAAAAACAAAACCAACTTATGATTTTGGAATAATATAGCACTTAGGTCTAAAAATGTAATTATCCTACTGCGATTCTAATCATTGCTATATTAAAAAATTCACACCATGCTACACTTGCAGCTGGGGCAAGATTACATACAGAAAAACAAGGTTGGAGCCTAGATTTAGCAGAATTCTAAACTTAGCAACCACAGACTAGAGTCTATCATAATGATATGGTGGGTTTACCATCCCAATTAAATATCATACAGGGATTATCTTAAAATCACAGAGAGAGCACTGTAAATTCCCTAAAGTAAACTTTTCACAGTTTGGTTTCTTGCTAAATCAATTTAGTCAATCACAACCCCCATTTTAATAAGTGAGAGAATAGAGTGGAAAATATCACAGTGAATTGTGTGTGAGTGAATAATGTTTCACTTATACTGGGGTCATGATAGAAAAGGCATTTCTCACTATACGTAGCAGTAAGTACTCCTCTGTAAAACATTAAATATATACATTGAATAACTACAGTGTGTGACATTGCATTAGCTACTCCAGCATATTATTAAAACAAAACTCAAGCCTGTCCCTCAAAGAACTTAAGGTATTGTGTAAAGAAAGGCATGTACACAAAAATAACAGTTTAAAAAACTGTAGCATTACATGATAAGGCCATAGTACTGACAGAGCTCAAAATATTTAGAGAAGATTCCTAACGGACTTGGCATTTGAATGAGTTTTAAATGATATATAGGATTTTATCTGCTTAAGAAGTGGATGGAAAGTGATAGAATTAGTAATGAATAAAAAAATATATATAATGTGATGGTAAGCAGAGGGTAATCTAGTTTTTTTAAAGGTGAGTACATACAGATCAGTGAAGGAAGTTAGGCCTAAAAGGGTAAATATTACACTTAGAAGTTTGTACTTTACTAGTAGTCGGTGAGGAGCCATCAGGGAGAATCGTGACATGATCAGAATGATTAGAAATGGTAATCTTATAGTAGTATTGGTTATCTTGGAAGGGAATGAAACTGGTAGTAGGTAGCCTAGATAGTGGGCAAAGGAAAGAGTCCAAATACAGAATATTAAGAACTAAACTATGGTGAAGGTGAGGATAATGGGAAGAAATGGAGAGACAGATTTATGATATTTACTAACACCAAGTGTATCACCGTTAAGACTTGCATTTGGGTATAAGAACCAAAGGAGAATGAGTTAAAGATAACTGCAGAGTTTTGATTTGGATGGTTAATAATAGGATGGCTGTCAATGGAAGTAGGGAAATAAGAAAAGTGGAAAAGATGATAGTTGGATTTTAGAGGGTAAATTCAAATGCTGACAGATGTAAATAACCAAAAGGCCATTGGAAATAAGGAATTGGACACAAAGGAGGATTTGGGAATGATTTGGAGGGTGATCATTGAAGCAGGGCAGTGATCTCCGTAATTACTCAGGGAGAGCTTGTGGAGAAAAAGGGGGAAAGGGACAAACTTTGGGGAACCTCCCCTTTCCCATTTAAGGAGTGGAAATGAAATTAAGTCATTAGAAATAGCCTAAATATTCTGAAGGTTAGGTGAGATAGTGGGATATCAAAAACTTAGGGAAGAGAAAATTTCCAGAACAGCTGGCTTAAGCAATGTTACATGAAACAAAGATGAAAGTTGATGGAGAGGTGCATTTATTTCGCCAAATGCTACTGACATTGAAAGTAATTATTTTCAAAATGCAGGGATGGGAGGAAAGATTTATTAAGTTATAAGAAGTAAAGGAGTGAGCAAGAGAAAGGAAAGAGAAAATAAAAGGGAATATACAGAAACTTTAAGGAAAAGAGATAATTGAATTGAGTATCTAATGGAAGGCTTTCATCTAGGGAAAAAAAAAAAAATGACCTGAAACAGACATTATTGTTCTCTTGAAGATGAATTGAGTTTCAGAATGAGACCGGTGGAATAGTAGCTATCCAGAATAGAGCGGAAATGATTTACAGTGTTATTTACGGGGTGTTTCAGAGGTTGGAAGACCTGAGGGTCACAAATGATACCAAGAGAACCAAACAAGAAAGGAATGGAGGAAGGAAAAGGTACAGTCCAAGAATTGGGAGGAGGTTAGAAAACAGTTATCTGTCTGGAATCCTGTGAGGTTAAATAGCAACGATTCATTTAATCTGCTGCTCGCTTATTTGAAGCATATTCGAACTCTTAACATATGACTGAGCACAGAGAGGCTTTTCACAGAATTCAGAGGTTAAAAAAAAAAAAATCACAGGTACCATCTAAGACCAGTTCTCTGGCTGTAAGTTTTCACTGCTTAGCTTAAAAGAGCTATAGAATTATAATGCGTGTTGTTTTGTTTTGTTTTTAAGTCATAGTTTGCTCTATGATTGTTCAAGCCTAGTGTTTTGCCTCCTAAAATGTTACCATGCACCTTTTTCTGCATGATTTGTCACCATGTTTTAAGCTCAAAAGTTTATAATCTCATCCCTAAAATCCCAGTCTGTAATTTCACTTAGTAAAAAAATATATATATATTTATATATATGTATATATAATTAGCTCTGTTATCTAGATTCTTATTTAAACTTTTGAATTCTGTTTATTTCACATTTAGGTAGCATGCAAGATAACAGGCTTATCTAAATGTTGAGTTGCAGTGTTTCCCAGAACACTTTGAATTTGCAGACATTAGTCCAATGAGATGCCACAAAATAATAAAGGTGTGATGGACGGTCAAGGGTATGGTCAAATAACCTGAGGAAATGCAACAAGTTAATAAATTTTATTTCTTTGGGGATATTAAAAATGTTCATTAGCATATTAAGGATGTTGAAAGCCCTGCAGGAAAGAAGTTCATTTTTTTCTAAATCCTACATTTCTCTCTCTCTCTCTCTTTTTTTTTTAAGATTTTATTTATTTATTTGAGAAAGAGCGAGAGACAGCACAAGCAGGAGGAGGTGCAGAGGGAGAAGCAGACTCCTCACTAAGCAGGGAGCCTGATGCAGGACTCTATTCCAGGAGTCCTATCATGACCGGAGCTAAAGGCAGATGCTTAACTGTCTGAGCCACCTAGGTGCCCTAAATCCTACATTTCTCAAATTTACCTGACCACAGGATCCACTACCACCATCACCATCACTCAGTCTGGCTTTTGTGCAAACCTAGTTAATTTCCTTTAGGACGTACTTTGGGAACTATTGTTACATTTGAAAATGTGTTAAAAACTAATCCTAAACAGTATAAGAACGAATTCTATGAGTGTGTGTTGAGTACTCAAGTAAGAGTAGAGTAACAGACAGACGAAGATGATGTGATGATGTAAATTATGAAACAAATGGCCATAGATACTCGAAGGTAACTGTCAGGAACAAAGGAATCAGTAATGTGCAGGAACAATATTTCTCCCCCCGAACTGAGGAATGACTCCTACTTCAGTTATGCTAGGATTTAGAAATCAAACTTGCATTTATCGTAACTATTCCATCATGATTTCTGTTGGGTGGTTAGTAAAAACCACAGACTAACATCAGACTTCTGTTGGAATCTTGGGGTGACCATTTATTAGCTGTGAAACCCTAGGTAAGCTGCTACCTTCTGAGCCTATTTCCTCATCTGCTAAATGGAGATGAGGTTGTGGGAAGGATATAGTATTGAATGTATATGGCCCTTAGCAATGTATCTGCACATAGTAAGTTCATAATAAATGTTGATACCATTAATTTTTTAAGATTTTATTTGTATATTAGAGAGAGTGAGAGTGTGCGCACAGGTGGGGTGGGAGAGAGTGGGAAGGGCAGAGAAAGAGAGAGGAACGGGGTCCCTGCTGAGTAAGCAGGGAGCCCCTCATGATTGGGGTCATGATCTGAACTGAAAGCAAAAGCTTAACCGCCTGGCGCCCCATCATTAATTATTTTTATTATCTTTTGTTAACTCTGCACTCACTTCTCCTATCTGAAGGGCTCCGCCTTAAGCCCATACTTATAAAGCAATCATTTTCTCCACATAGTCCTTTAAATTATATTTTCCATGCTTTTTTTTTTTTTTAGTTCTGTTATAATTTAAACGTGCAGGATGGCTGTAATTAGACTTGGATTTTTATCTGTGATTAGATTGTCGTTTTTTTACCTTGTAATTAACTGTCAGAGAGATCATGCTAGCAGTGAGAGAAGAGGAATTGCCATCTCTGCTGTTTGGTGGTGGTGGTTGTTCACTTGTGCATGAATTATTAATATTACCTTCAGTCCACAGTTTCTGTGCAGGCATCTTTGTAAGCTGCTTGGCTGTTAACATTGCATTCCGTTTAGTTAAAACAAGGCATGGAATTAATTAGTGACCTTTACTGGGGTCACATAAACTCTCTTGGTTGATAATGTCCATTGTTTTGTTAGCCTCAGATGCCATGTACCTGGGGTGATTATCTTTGGGGAAGAGTTCATGTTGATAACTCATAAGGCTTTTGACATAAAAAATAGAATCATAGAATTTGGACTTTTAAGCTAAATTATATTGTTAAAATTGATGATACAAACGTGAAAACGGGGTAAGTATACCTTATAATCACCTAGATTCCGTTATAAATAACAGCAATGCAAACTCAAGCTTAAATCAAGTTACCCCAGATTGCTTTAGCATTCTCTTTCATCTAATCAGATGACTCCAAAGTAAGAAAATAAATTTTGTTATTAAAATGCATTAACACTCATCAAAAAAGGATTTTTATGCTAGTTCTCATAATTAGCATCTAATGCATAACTTTTTTCTTATGTTTTAATGTTGACAGCTTCTTCCCTGTGACTCCTTAGAGGCAGATGAAATAGAAAGGCTTAAGCGTGAAAGAAAGGATGCGTTGGAGGAAGTGAATACACTCAAGGTAATCTCCAATTTCTCCTCCTTACGTTTTGTTGTGAAAAAAGAAACGGAAGAATATTCTTATAAATCATCAAATATTGGATATATTTGTGTTCATATTTGATATCAAATATTTTATAATTCATTTATTCAGTAGACCTTTAAAGAGTCCATTTTTTTTTGTTTATATACTTGCTACTTTTATTTTCCAATACCCACGTAAGACTCAGTGTAGACAGTGGTTTTTGCTCATACCTGCGGATCTGGCTACTTCTCATACCTTTTTGTTCTCGTATTGGTGGCAAGGATGAGAAACCAACAAAGATTAGATGAGTCAACAAAGCAAGCCATGACACTTTTGGATCCTTACATGTTCACTGGGAAATACATTTCTTCATGTTCGCGAGCATGCTTCAGAGGCCTCTCGTTTTGGTAATATAATTTGGAATTAAGGTAATATGATTAAGAGAAGAAGACATACAACATCCCAAATCTACTTTAAGATTTTGGTTCTTTTTATATATTTTCATTATGTTTGTAATAGAATACTAAATTTAAATTATACCCTAATTTTCACAGAAACCCATTATGTTTTTCAAATCTTCAGGAAAAGCAGTATAAACTATTTGATTCACCCTTAATTCACCATAGAAATGTTTTTATTCAATTATTTTGAGTTATTTTCTGAAATAAGTAAAATTCTGTGTTTATTTACTTAATTTTATTAAAGCAAAATCTTTACACCTCCCCAAGAAAGGAAGAAATTTCCTTCCTGCCTTAGTTTTTAAATTCCAACCTCTAGAGAAAGCCATTGTTAAACATATCTTGTTTAGCCTTTCAGAGACTTTTTTCTCTCTACAGTCAATTATATTTCTAAAAATAAATGTATATATGCATTTTACCTTTCATGTAAATCTCTTTACACTGCACACTTTTTTACAACTTGCTTCCTGTTTCTTTTTTCTCTTTGTTGTCTTATATCTTGGGTTACTTTTCAAATTAATATGTGCAGATCTGCCAAAATCTTTTTTTTTTTTTTTTTAAGGACTTTATTTATTTATTTATTTGTCAGAGAGAAAGACTGAACAAGCAGGTTGAGCAGCAAGCAGAAGGAGAGGGAGAAGCAGGCTCCCCACTGAGCAAGGAGCCCGATGCAGGGCTTAATCCCAGGACCCTGGGACCTGAGCCAAAGGCAGACACTTAACTGACTGAGATACCCAGGTGTCCCCTGCCAACATCTTAATGGTTCTCCTGTCAACCAGTGGTTCTGTCCTAGGTTATCTAGCCAGCTCCCTTTTTTTTTTTAAGATTTTATTTATTTATTTGAGAGAGAGAGAGCACATGCATAAGCAGGGGGGAGGGGCAAAGGAGAGAGAAAGAATCCTCAAGTAAACTCCCCACTGAGCAGAAAAATGGATGTGGGTCTTGATCCCAGGACCCTGGGATCATGACCTCGGCTGAAGGCAGACTCTTAACTAGCTGAACCACCCAGGCACCCCTAACCAGTTCCTTAATGATGAATATTTAGGCTACTTCCAGTTTTCCTCTGCTAAAAATAAGTCCACTATATATAGATTTGTAGATATATTTTTTGGGGCAATTTCTACAATTGTAAAAGTACAAACTGAATACATTTTTGAAAGTGGAATTGCTTTATCAAAGGATATGGACACATAAAATTTTATACATGTTACTAAGTTACCCTTCAAAAGGTTTTACCAATTCTTGTTCTTTCCAAATGTGTATGAGCATTCCATTACTGAAGGAATATTTTATTGACTTTTTTTACAACTTTGAAACCACTTCTACATTTTTGGTATAATACTTAAGAATAGAGATGAAAAAACATAAATTTAGTTTTAAGAATAAATTGACAATAATTTCCTCATATTCTCTTAGAAAACATCTCCAATGATGGCTGTCTTGGTAAAAGAGCATTTTATATAGTTCGTCTCTGCATAAGCCATTAAATATTATGGTTCATCAGAACTTTCAGAGGTGCCTGGGTGCCTCAGTCAGTTAAGCATCGGACTTTTGATTTTGGCTCAGGTCATGATCTCAGGGTTATGAGATCGAATTCTGCGTTGGAATCTGTACTAGGTGTGGAGTCTGCTTAAGATTCTCTGTCTCTCCCTTTCTCTGTCTGTCTCTCTCAAAAAAAAAAAAAACTTTCAGAGGCTCTCAGATCTTTTCATTCTCTTAATGTTTATTATTGTTAATGATATATTTCAGTTTTTATTTAAGTATCAATAGTATTAGAATTTCAACTTAAAATTGCATTTATGTAACACTTTAATAGGGCTCTTCTAAGGAGCTCTTACATAAATCAGCGTTCACATTTAAAGTCTATGACATGTAACTAAACATGTCCTAATGTGACAGGACCTGAAATCCCAGATACAGCATATTCTGTATTTTATAATATCTTTTACCCAGAAACCTATCTGTTGGCTGAGAACCACTTGGTTGGCCTTGTAAAAGAATGTACACAGCCATAAATACGTCTTCATGGTAACATGTGTACCTTCAGTATTTCTACTTGTCTTACACACAGAGATCGTTCGGTGAAGTTCATAGAGCATGTAGGTATTCTCTCATCACTTGCGACGTCTCTATTCTTTATGTCTGATTTGAGGCACAAATAAAAATGAAACCAAGATCATTTGATGCCAGTGGCTAATTTTTATTTGACAAGAATGATTTTTTTAAAAGTGCTGTGGGCTTTATTTAACTTAAAGCCTTTCTGCAAAGTTCAGATTGCTACTGCTTTGCAAAGCTGAATGAAAATAGATGTATTTTCCATTTACAGATGCAAAAAAAACTAGGACACAGAGTGAAGGTGACTTACTAGAGCATAAAAGCATGAGAGCCAGCAGTTTCTTGGCTCCTGGTCTGTGGCAGATTCATTAGATTGCTATAGTAAATTCATCTTCATATACCTTCATTTCGTATCTTAGATAAGAATGAGCTGAAATATACCGGGAAACAGAATGCTTCTTATAAACATCACAGTGTTGCCATGAATATTTACCACTCACTTTAATCTTCAAGCAATTTCTCTGCTCAAGCTTATAGTAAAATGGTCCTTAAATTACTCATAGTATTTCTGACTTGATCAATAAAATGTGGATTTATTTATGATATATTTTTAAAAGCTGAATATTTTAGGGTATGTGCTTAAATTAATTTTAACTTCAAAGATAAAATTTAATTTGCATTCATAATATTATTTATTCTACTATAGCAACTATTATTTTATTATATTTTGGGTACACTGGTCATGTCTTCATTTGTATGGACAATCTTCCAAGCACAAGGTAAATTAGAAAAACAGTACTCAGTCCAGTTTCATATGTCCTCTATAGTGTGGTAAGAGTCCTTTACTTCTATGTTGTAATAATAATGCTCTTTAATTTGGAGCTCTTTGGTGATGATTGCTATTGCCCAGAATTTAGTTAGTATTTACACATTTTCATCCTGACTGAATTATTTTCGAGCTCAGATTTTGAGATTGTACAAAATGGCTAATCAAAGTAACAGAAAATGCATATACATCACAATTGTACTGTAAATAACTAATTACTTTTAAATGGTATGTGTAAAGCCAGAAAAGTGACTAAGAACTATATTTTCAGATTGTCGCAATTGGATGTTTGAAGAATTTATAAATGTTGAAATAAGACTCATTGATACTTCATAATTCATTATTAATTCAGTGGTTTTTAAATATAGGAAAAGTTACTTGAATCAGAAAGGCAAAAGAAACAGTTGGCAGAAGAGCTCCAGAACGTGAAACAAGTAAGTGCATGTTTTGTGTATGTATATATATATATATATATATATATATATATATATATATATATATGTATGTATATATATATATATGTGTATATATATATATATATATATACGTATGTATGTATGTATATGTATATATATATATGTGGTGTGCTTTGCATTAATGTGGGTAAACATATGAGGTATACAGCAGTTGCTGTATATGTCTCAAACCTTACAGATGTGAATAATATAGTATAAAATAGCATAAGTCTTAAAAGCAATCACTTTCAGAGGTATTTGTGCTAAAGTCCTGCTACTATTGTTCAAAGAAATTGCTTTCAAAAGCAGATAACCATGGTTATCAAAAGTAAATGATCGATCTCACTGCTTTTCTATTCTTTTTTCAATTTTACTTTCCTTTCTCTTTTCTTCTATTACTCATACCTGACTATATTAAAGAAAATAAAAAACAAGAAAACCTCCAAGGTAGAGCATTTTTTACTGTTACTTTTTAATACTGAAAAGTAATTTATTTTGGGGCGCCTGGGTGGCTCAGTCGTTAAGTGTCTGCCTTCGGCCCAGGTCATGATCCCGGGGTCCTGGGATCAAAAAAAAAAAAAGTATTTCTTTAAAAAAAAAAAAAGTAATTTATTTTTACTCTACATCATTCTTAGCAGAATTTTAGGTAGCTTGCAACAAAACAAATGCAATGGCTTTATAATAAAGTAGATATACAAACAAACAAAATATTGATAAGAGCGGAAAGATAAAAAGAACACAGCTAGAGAGCAGTGGCAATCACCTGAGTTTGAATTTCCTGAACATTGCCTCCCCAGAAAACATAAAGTCAACACAGAGAGCAAATAAAATCATATAGGATTCATACCTTCAATATGACTGTGACATAAAACACCACCTCCTTCAAAGTACATATAAATAGAGTAAAAAAAAAATTCAACAAAGTCCTGCAGCCTTCCTGCTAATGGAAGTTGGGATACAAAGAACAGAGGTGGTAAGCCTTCAGTGACTCTGAAAAAGAACAGGAAAAAACAAAGCAATTACATGAAGTACAAACATGATCACCTCCAAAAAGAAAGTTCAACAATGAATGCCAGAATCTCAGCACAGATCAGTATTGAGTGGTTCTCAGGACTTGAGAAAATGTGCAACCAGAAGTGGCAGTCTTGGAAAATAATTGCTTCTGGGGAATAACCAAATGAACAGAAACAGGGTAATATCCTTTGGAGATGAGGCAATAAGGAATTAAGAGGGGAAAATTAAAGATCTTGCAGAAATGAAAGAGAAACAAGACATACCATTCCTTTCCATCTACCCCCACCATGACCGTCAACAACACGAATCTTGAAGAAACTGCACAGAAGAGAGTGCTGTTGAACCAAGAACTTTTTCTGTGCAGGGGAAAAAAACTGGAATAGGAAAAAAAATAAATAAACCTGTCCCCCTTATTACAAAACAACTGAAAAATAAGACAGTATGAATTAAAGCTTTCCTTCTAATGAAAACTCTCCAAAACAATTCAACCACAAAGCCGAAGAAAACTAACACAACACTCCAAATTCAACTAAATATCCTCAAACAAAGCATTTGGTACTAAAAAACAACTCAAATCAGAAATTTTTAAAAACTCAGAATAGAAATGATATTTTAATAAAGCAGGAAGAAATGAGAATAGGTAAAACTTAGTAAAGAAATAGAAGAAAAAGATAATAGCATATCAGAAGTGAAAACTAAGTTTGTAAATTGTCCAAGAAATTATACAAATGAAAAGGCATTGAAAATAACCACAACAACCACAACAAAACACCATAAGCAGGAAAGTGATAGTGAAATAAGGAAATAAAAGAGTTAAGACCTGAATCTATTAGTAGGTACTAAGGAAATCTGACCTAGGAAGATCAACTCTAGGACATATCCAGTAAACTTACCAGGCTTCAGAGGTAGAGAGGAAAATGAACAGTACCTCCAAGTGAAAAGCTCAGACAACTTACAAAGACAATAGAATTTAACCAGTATCAGCCTTCTCAACACAGCAAAGTAAGGCCATAGTAGAGTAACATTTTCAAGAAACTAAAGGAAAGAAAGTGTAAACCAAATTGTGTACAGCCAAGCTGACTTTCAGATATCAGGGCCCTGGAAAAACCATTTGGAATGTGCCAGTATGCGGGGAATACTTTCCTGAAGAATCTAGGAGAGGATGAGTTTCATCCAGCCAAAAAAATTACTGGAATAACTTTGTCCAGAGTATCTCAGAAAGTGAACATCTCACAGATGTTATTTTATAGCTAAGACCAAAATAACAGTGAGTTTGCAGGTAAAAGAATAACATGTTAACAGTACATATCAGACAAAAAAAAATCATAAGATGCAATTTTCTAAAAATCAGAGGATAAAGGAGAGAGGAAAATAGAATATAACTACTTTGTTGTATAAGTAAAGGTATCATTTAAAACTGATGTCAAGGGACTCCTGGGTGGCTCAGTCAGTTAAGCCACTGCCTTCAGCTCAGGTCATGATCTCAGGGTCCTGGGATCAAGTCCCATATCGGACTTCTTGCTCAGCAGGGAGCCTGCTTCTCCCTCTGCCTGCTCTGCCTGCTGCTCCCCCTGCTTGCCCTCTCTCTCTCTCTCTCTGACAAATAAACAAATAAAATCTTAAAAAAATAAATAAAACTGATGTCAAATAGTAAAAAATTAGGTAAAAATAGAGATTTCAGGCACTATAAAAAAGTAATAATACAAAGGTAACCTATGGAATGAAAAGATAAGTCTTTCTAAATACCAAAAGAAACTTTTTAAAAAGCAAAGGAACACACAAAATAAACCCATATAAATACAATATATGGACACAGTCATTTCAACAAAATATGACCAAATTGATTCCAAACATAAGAGTTATCTCAATTAACATGAATGGGATTAACTCGTCTATTAAAAGGTTGTTGTAGGAAAATATAGTTTACCAAAACTGACCTTAGTAGAGATGGAAAGCTTAATAGACCACTTTGTTTTATTAGAAATAAAATTATCAAGAAACTACACTCTAGAAAAAGACCAGGCCAGATGTTTCACAGAAATTTAACCAAACCTTTGGCAATCCCAAAACTACATAAATGTCCTCTGAAGGATAAGAAAGAAAGAAAGAAAATTTCTAAATTTTTTTTTTGAAGCTAGTGTAACATTGATGACTAAACCGATAAAAACCACACAAAAAAGGAAAATGCAATTAGACTAGAACAACAAATAGGAACATATAAATTAGAAAAAATAAATAAAACCATCTGCTTTCAGATGACATAATAGTAGACAATCAGTGATAAAACTAACTCAGTGAAAATCTCACAAGCTAGCAAGATATAAAATTAATATGCAAAACTCAGTTACATCCACATACACAAATAATAACCATTAGAAGTTTTAATAGTTGAGAAGCCAAAAATGATGTAGAAAAATTGGCAAAAGACATGAACAGACACCCAAAAACCATTATCAATATGTCCCTTAACTATATGAAAAGACAATCTTTCTCATAATAAGAGAAATACCAGTTAAAATCTACACTGTGCTAGGACTTCCATCTTCTAGTAATGACAGAGGGAAACACTGGTGGAAGACATCTTCCAAAAGAAAACAATTTTAAAACTTGGGCCCTATGCAGTAGGCAACTACCAAAGGAATTGGAGAATGAACATAATCAGCCAAGCTCCTCTTGGCTGTAAGCCTGGAGCTAACATAGTCTGACACTGGTGGAAATGGACCCACACTTAGAGTCGCTTGATATTCTAAAAGGTTCACAGACGATTCACTGGGGGAAAGATGCTCGTTATAATACATGAGGGTAGGATAAGAGAATATTTGAGAAAAAAAAAAATGAATCTCAGCCCTTATGTCATACTCAAAAACTAACTGTGAATGGATTATAGATCTAAACATAAGAACTAAAATAATTAAATTCTAAAAAAACTTTTGTGACCTTGGATTAAGCAAAATTATTAAACTGTAACCTAAAATTAGTAAATTTAAATTCTACTTCAACAAAGGATTGTCCGGTTTTTTGTTTGCTTATTTTGTTTTAAGAAAAACCATACCAATAATATTTCTTACCCATCACATTAGCAAAAATTCAAAAGCTTGACAGTACTCCGTCAGTGAAGGTATTTCAAAACAGGCATGCTCATTGAGAATGCAAAATGGTACCCCTATGAAGAACTGGTAGTTTTAACAAACCTACATATTATTTACCTTCTACCTGAAAATCTCACATCTATGAATTTACCCTGAAGATATACCTCTGATAATATTAAAACATGCATGGTATTACCGTATTATTTGTAATTAGAAAAATATTGAAAACTACTTTAATCTGTCTTGAGTAATATGGAGTGATTTCCAGGAGATACTACTGAGTAAAAAAAGCAAAGTTCAAAAGAATATAAATGCTTTGCAGTATTTAATAAACAAGAGTAGTTATGTATCTGCTTATCTTTTACAAAAGACACCAAAAGAAGGATAAACTACACAATGATGAAACTGCTTATCTACAATGTGGGTGGACACATGGTGGATAAGATGTAGGAGGGACTGACACCTGAGAATAACTTTTTATATAATTTTTACTTTGGGGTGCATGTTAATATTCAACATATTCAAAAAATATAGGAAAAGCAATAAAGATAAGGAAGGGAAAATGAACTTAAAGGTACAAGCGGACCAAAACAAATGAATCCATTTGTATTTCAAATGAGTACCATATCCATGCTAAAAAAAAACAATTCAAGTAACTTATGAACACAGTATTTGTGTTCAGACTTTGACAGGTTGGGTTGAGTTGGAAAAGCAGTGCAAACAAATTCTAAACCTTTTTTAGTATTTTTTGTTGTTTTAGTGGTACAGGCAAAGCAATTTTTTTTTTTTTGGAGATTTTATTTATTTATTTGAGAGAGAGATCACTCAAGATGGGGGTCAGAGGGAAGCAGGCCCCCCCCGAGTGGGGCTAATGGGGGACTTGATCCTGAGACTCCTGGATCATGACCCAAGGTGAAGGCAGATGCTCAACTGACTGAGCCACCCAGGTGCCCATGGGCAAAGCAATTCTGAAACCCATTTTAGATGTAGCATAGGTCTCAGCAAATATGTTGATTGTCATTGAGAGCCAGAATCTCAATGAAAAAGCATAGACATACAAAACAGAATGAAGGAAGTCACAAAAGAATCCTGTGGGTTGGACGGCAATTTGGAGGTATTGTGAGAGCATCATTTCTAAAATATATATGTGTCTGTGCATTTGAATGTATATGTGCACATATCTATATGTATGTTTGCATATATGCATATATATATATATATATACTTTTTCATCCCCTGGGTCTGTCAGTTGTAAGAGCCAAGAAGCAGACAACCTAATAGCAGTGAGCACATAGCATATCTAAGTGCCCAGATATCATTCACTACTAAAAGAACCCAGTTTTCTTGTAGAAATGACTAATTTAAGCATTGGCAGAGGGTAAGTACAAGACAAACTTGGAATGTCTCATTTTGCCAGAAAATAAGTACTCAAAATGAGGGGGTCTTGTCACAAGGAACAAGCTTGAAAGGGGATTCTCCTGGACTAATCTGGAAGAACTTGGGTACCAAAATAATCAAATACAGTAATGAATTGCAGACCATTGAAAAAATAGTAATTCATAAGCCCATACCATTAGTAAATAGATTAATTAGTTAATTAATGGGGAGAAAGGAGAGCTCTTGCTCATTATAAACTGTTGAGTGCTGACATAACTGCAGAGAGGCTGCCAGATTTGGGAAATCAGCATTTCGCATCTGTGTTAGTATAGACTGAATCAGGCTGGAGTCATCAGATGCTAAATCTAGGGGGAAATTTTGATGAAGAGCAGAGTATTTACATATTTACATGCTTTTAAAGTAGCTCTCTATAAACTGCTTATTAATTGCTAGGGGAAAATAATAATTATACAGTAGTGAGATAAAACAACACCTTGACTGGTGCTAAAAATTGATTGTACCAATGAAAAACAGATGGAAAATGTGAATCCAAATGTGAAACCTTGAAAAGGACTCATCACCTCTGTAGTATTCCAGCTGAGAAAATGTAACCTGAATCTAGCCATGAGGCAGCATTAGACAAACCCAAGATTGGAGATAGTTTAAAATTTTATTTTTTTTTAAAGTGGTGTGTGTGTGTATGTGTGTGTGAGAGAGAGAGAGAGAAAGAGAGCAAGAAGGAGCACAAGAGAAAAAAGAGTTGTATTCTTCAAAAATATCATTGTCATTTAAAAAAGAAGGACGAAAGGCAATAAAAGGTCCCAGATTAAAAGAACCTAAACAGAGAAAGTAAATACAAGACCTGACTCTAGTAGATTGGATCCTGCACTGAAATGGAAAAATGTTCTAAGTGGTATTATTTGTCAATTGACAGAATTGGAATACAGATGGTATTAGGTTAAAATATTGAATCACTGTTAAATTTCCTCAATTTGACAACTATGCTATGGTTATGTGAGAATATACTCAGGAAAACACTGAAGTTTTTAGGGGTGAAGAGCCATGATGTATGTAACTTACCCTCAAAAGGTTAAGAAAAAAGTGATGTATATGTATGTGTTTAATATATATACATCTGTACACATTTGTGTCCATGACTGTGTGTGTGTATTTATATAGGAGAGATATTGAGAATATGCAGAATCTCAGCAACAGCAGCCTCTAAATATCAGTGGCTTACCAGAAAGAGTACTTTATTTCTCATTCATGAACATGTTAGTGAAAGGATGCATCTGGTGAACTACGTAAATCTGGGTGAAGGGTGTGAGGATGTTCTTTGTACTATTTATTCCTGATTCTTGCAACTCTTTGGTACATTTGAAATTATTTCCAAATAAAAAGTGTTTAAAAGTCCTCTATTTTTTGCCCTATTTTCAGACTCATTGAGTGTTTTTGAACTGTGGTTAGTAATGCCTTTTTAGCTATTTTAATTCTGTACCTCCAATACCTGCATCAGTTTATATGGCCAGGATTTTTTTTTTTTATATATATATTAGTGTTTCTTTGTTTGCATCCTGAAAGTACACATTTATACATCTTGTTTGTCTTACATTTAGAACATTTTTTTACATTTAGAACAAACTAGAGGGTGGGTTTTTTCCGTACATTTAATTAAAATTTTCTTTTCTCCTAAATGCTTAGAGCTTAAAAGCTTAACGATGTCAAGCATGCTTGACAAAATAATTATATTAAGGACTGATTAAGAATCTAAAGAAAAATTACATTTTTTTTCCTTGCAATACCTACTTCTTCCACTTGAGGCCCTCCTATATTTATTTCTCTGAATGGATTAGTTTCTATTAAAGAAGGTCAGGTCTTCATGAATAAATTATTTAAGACAAATCTGTATCAGAACTTAAACATGATTCAGTAGGAAAGGATGTGACATTGATGAGAAAATAAACAAGAAGAGGAATCTTAAATGAGGAATGGTGAATTAGCATGAGGAGTAATGTAGGAGATAATGGTCTTCAGAGTTAAACTACACAGGTTTATCCGGATCCTGCCTCCTTCTTTGCTCTTGACCTTGGGCAAGCTACTTCATCTCTTCAAGCCCCGGTTTTGTCATTTCTAAAATGAGTTTGATAATAAGATCCCTCACAAAACTGTCAGAAGTATTAAGATAAATAGTATAAATCTGTACATTTTATAGTAAGCACTCAACAAATATAAACTATCATGGTCATTATTATAAATAATAGAAAAAGAAATATTAGGTGCTGAAAAAAGATGGAATGATTTGTTTTAACCATTTGATTTAGAGGAGGAAAATCTAACTCTGGCTGCAAGGATAATGAGACTTTTTATGGAGAGGATAACACATATATGAACTGAGCCAGACATAGAAAGGAAAGAGCATTCCAGAGAGAGGGCACAGCATGCAAATCATGCTGTGAAAGAAAAAGTCTTATCTTGGGGCACCTTGGTGGCTCAGTCGGTTAAGCGTCCAACTCTTGATTTCGGCTCAGATCATGATCTCATGGTCATGAGACTGAGCCCCACATCAGGTTCCACACTGGGTGTGGAGCCTGCTTGAGATTCTCTCTCTCCCTCTTCCTCTGCCCCTCCCACCACCCTCTCTTTAAAAAAAAAGTCGTGAGAGTCAGAATAGGCCTTTTGCACACTAACTGTACTAATATTTGTTAGTATGCTTGTGTCTTCATGTCTAAAAGTATAATAATGATATATGTCTTATAATTTGTTCATAAGAATCAAGAGTGCAGGGACGCCTGGGTGGCTCAGTGGGTTAAAGCTTCTGT
>CM053619.1:23445268-23621666 GCA_028646535.1 Procyon lotor | reverse complement strand
AAATTCTAACTTCTCAAGAATTAGTTTCTTTTTTCACAATTAACAAAAGAGTCTTTAAAAATTATAAATAGAGAATGTGTATAACCCTTCTCTTAAAACTTTTAAAAACCAGAAACTTGAGTTGTATGAAATTTGGCAAAGTTTCTTTCTCTTTTTTTGGTATCCTTTTGAAGGTCTTGACGTGAAGTCAGCTCAGTACTAATAATTACATCATATAAATCCTTTAAATACATAGGTAACCTGATTATTAAAACACAGCTAGGTTGATTTTCAATTTGTTTTACAATGATGGTTACCAGTTGCTTCCAAAGGGAGAGGAGAACACAATTTGATATCCTTTGTTCACTCATTTATAAACTTTTAATTGAATTATTGTGAGACAGTGGCCTGATCCTAAAAATAGAACAATCTCCCCCTTTTGAAGGTCCATTAGCTATTATAAATTATGGAAATTAATTTACCTTTTTTAGTGGCCCAAAAAAGAAAGCAGTGAAGAACTGAAAAAGAGGGAGACGGAGGAAAAAATGAGTAAAAAAGAAAGGACAAACTATGCAGAGATCTTCTCACTGGAAGGATCGGGTACATTGCTTTTTTCAACCAGGGCGAGCTATTAGAATACTAGAATACTTAACTGTTCTTTAAGGAATTGGTTGCCCTGTTCTCTAAAATCTCCGTATTTTTGATGAGTTTTCACGCTTTACAGAATAACCCCAACTTACTGTTTAAAATCATGAGCCACAGTTTCCCATGAAATTATACTTCTCCTTATTTTTTCTTCAAGTTCTAACAGCTTTTAACAGGCATGGGCCGTTCTTCTAACAACTTCCTTTGATCAACAACTTTCTAAGATGTGCTCTCACACCGAAGTTGTCTCAGGTTCCTTTCAGCGGTGTGTTATGACCTAAGGCAGCAATGAACTGGTGAACAATCCAAAGCCAAAGTATTCGACTTGTCTGAACGAGCCTTTGCCCTAAAGAAACCACGGGAAATTGCTCACTTGGCAGCTTCTTTAGGTTCAGATAAGCTCAGTTGCAGTCGGCCTCACCTGTGCAAAGGTTGGGTTGAATGGTTGACGAGAGCATGAAGTCCTGAGGCAGCCACATAAGGTCAGATCAGCACAGGAGTCTCTGTGGACAATTGAGGTTGAACATGAACTTAGTCACAGCCAGTGCCACTGGCATGTGAGCTGTCCTGGTTGATGGATGAAGCAACAAAGGAAACTAACAACAGATTAAATATATCTCTAAAGGGAACAACAATACTATGCAATTACTAAAGAGGTATTCATGTTTTCACACTTTGAGAGATTGTGTTCCTTTGTGCCTTTATTAAAGAAACAGTAAAGCCTCTAATGTTTAGAAGGGTTATCAGTTCCCATACCCTTTTTATTCTTTTCTTTGGTGATCTGAACTTTTTATAGTATTTCAGTATAGCCCTAGTAGATATTCTAAGATGCTGTCTCATCTTTAGAAAGGAAAAGAAGAAACACACATCTATTTGATGTGTCAGTTTTTTCTGTTCTAAAAGGGTACTGTAGTAAAATATTCCTGTGTTTCCATTTCAGATGGTCACTTGTGACCTCAAAATGTCAACTTTTGTTTTCTGTTAAAAACCCTCTTTACAAGCATCCCTCATGCTCCTCTTTTATAGCCACAGCCACCTCCTTCTGTCCTCCCTCTGCTAACGCCTTGCAACCAGTAATCTGTTCTCTATCTCTATAATTTTGTCATTTCAAGAATGTTATGTAAATGTGATCGTACAGTGTGTCACTTTTGGGCATTGGCTTTTTTCACTCAGCATAATTCCCTTGGGACATATCCAGCTTGTTGCATGTATCTATAGGTCTTTCTTTTTTATTGCCAAGTGCTTATAAAACTGGTGAAGTCTGGGGGCATCTGGGTGGCTCAGTAGGTTAAGCATCTGCCTTCAGCTCGGGTCATGATCCAGGGGTCCTGGGATAGAGACCCCCATCAGGCTCCTTGCTCAGCGGGGAATCTGCCTCCTCTGCTACTCTTTCCCTCTCTATCAAATAAATAAAATCTAAAAAAAAAAAAAATCTGGTAAACTCTGATTGTTTGGTGGCTTGCATCAATGAAGTTTCCTGATTGTGATATTCTATTATAGTCATGCAAATTAAAACCATTGGAGGAGGCTTATTGAAGCATATGGGGAACCCCTCTGTATTATTTCTTACAACTGTGTGTAATTTACAGTTATCTTTAAATGATTTTTTTAAAGCCCAAAAGGAGCCTTTTTAAGAAAAGAAATTATAAATCTCTTAAAATGATAGACAGCAATCTGAGTGGAGAAACTTATTTTAAAGAAAAAAGCTTGGGCGCCTGGGTTGCTCAGTCGTTAAGTGGCTCAGGTCATGACCCCAGGGTCCTGGGATTGAGCGCCACTTCGGGCTCCTTGCTCAGCAGGAAGCCTGCTTCTCCCTCTCCCACTCCCTCTGCTTGTGTTCCTTTTCTCGCTTTGTCTCTCTTTGTCAAATCAATAAATAAAATCTTTTTTAAAATAAAAAAAGGAAAAAGAAAAAACTTAGTCGGATTTCTTTTTCAACATTATTTCCCTTTTTGTGAATCGAAATATGACCCATGTATTTTCCAACATTAGACTTTACCCAAGAAACTGCCCGAGTTAAAGACCGCTTGCTTGGAAAAGGAACACACGAGAGGCCAGGTTGGTGTTCCTGTTTGCCCAGACACCAGCCATCTCCAGTGGTTCACTGGACCTGAATGTAGCATTCTGATCAAGCATTGGCAAAGATGTCTATTTCAGAATCACTGCTCCCAAATAGTTTTCTTTCTTTCTTTCTTTCTTTTTTTTTTAAGATTTTATTTATTTATTTGACAGAGAGAGAGAGAGAGATCACAAGTAGGTGGGGGATGGGAGGGCAGGGGTGGGGTGGGAAGCAGGCTCCCCGCTGAGCAGAGAGCCCTATGCTAGGGCTTGATCCCAGGACCCTGAGATCATGACCTGAGCCAAAGACAGAGGCTTTAACCCACTGAGCCATCCAGGCGCCCCCCAAATAGTTTTCTTTTTAATGTAGAAAAGGTGTGGTGCCCCCAAAACAGTTTTCTTTTTAATGTAGAAAAGGTCTTATCATTTTAAGAAAATCTGAGCAACATTTTGTTATCTTGTTGATAGTACAAAACCCATTTGAATGGTGTCAGATCAATTAGAATCACAGAATTTTCCAAGTTAGAGGAATTTGGAAGGGAAGTGATCTTACTCCACAGAAACCTTCCAGTTCATTTGATGACAGTATTTTCTGTAGCTATTTGGCTCAGTTAGAACTGATGTTGGGGTTCTGGGTTCCCTGTTGTGAGCCTCTTATTTTCTGGCTGTTCAGGGACCAGTTCGGCACTCTGTCATCAATTGTTTCACACATGCCTACTAGCGACTTACAAGGGAGACTTGGCAAAGAAATCTAAGAAACATTTATTAAATGCTCTTTCCTATGGATGTACTGGGAAAGCTAGATGTACTCTTGATGAGGAACTCTCATTCCAGTGAGAACAAAGTAAAATAGAGCAAAACCACCCTCACTTCCTAGAAAGCATTGCAGAATAGGTGCCCTCTAGCTGGTGAGTTCTCAGAGGCATGTTTGTCTGCCAAAGTAGGCAATATCCCCTGTAATTTTTCTTATTCAACTTAAAAAAAAAAAAAAGTGCAAATCTCTAAAATTTCATTAGTTGCTAAGAGCACACCTTGCAGGGTGCGTTTTAAACATCTTGTAGATACCAGACATTTTCTGTTTCTTGATGTGAGAGCTATATGTATTAATTGGCTGACAAACAAGTACATTTTACCCAAGGAGGAAGTACTGATAAGGCTGTTGACACTCTAAAACTCTTATCTTGGCAGTTTACTATGTGAGAAACGCTTTTAGTACTCTTACTTCAATATGGTACTCTTGACATTGGGTTAGGTGATTTATTCACAGACTATTTTAGAATTAAAAACAAGACTTCTCTAGCTGTAGCTAACCCTACATAAATAAATCACCCTATTTAAAAATACTGTACTTTGATTTACTGTCATCCATATTAGATACCAAGGACTGTCTGACCATGAGTTTCAAATGAAATGGTGAATTCCATCACAATTCTTTAATATTGAAGGTAGCTGATGTCTTGATCTGATGGCTAGTGACATTCTCCCACTCTTGACCATATGCCCTTCATGTTATCCTGTATCCCCTCCTATTCCCTTTGCTTCTTCACTTCTCTTACATTCTTAATAATTTCCCCCTTTTCCCAAAGGATCTCCTTACATTGTAGTTATGAACCCTCTTTCTGCCAAATCTGTTGCAATTATGTTCCCCTACATATAAATTGCCTTTCTAATTTTTTTTAGATTTTTTTAAATACAGGGGTTAAAAGTCCATTCCTTGACAGATTTCAGATACATATTAACCTAGTTTTCAACCACCCCGCCCTCGTGTCTGTCTTTATTTAACCCATTTATGAAATTATTTTGTTTGGTATAAGGTATGAAACGAGGGGCTACACTTCATACTTTTCTTTTCCCAAATAATTTGTTGTTGCAACTACTCATCGTGTTGTGGTATCTCCATTACCATAGATTAAACTATTGCATAATCTAGGGTCTGTTTGGGGCTCTTTCAGTTGCTTTGTCAATAAATATTTATTGGGTGAATGAGTGTTTTATCTAACCCTTCTTCTGCCAGGACCAACTATTGTGTAATTTTATTTATGCCTTAAATCTTTGAGCCATGTCCCACCCTGTTTCTTTCTTTCTTATTATTACTGTTGTTTTTCAAAATTTGCATACCAGTTCTCACTGATTTCTTTTTCTTCCAAATGAATTTAAGAATATTATTAGCTTACTATCTAGATTAGAACTGAGAGCTCTTGGTCAGGTTCCTACAAAACAAACCAAAATTTGGTAAAATTGTGATTCCAATGAATTAAAACTCTAAAAGTTAAATTGGAAGGAATATATTTGTTTGAAGCCATCTCTCTTAAACCCCAAGCAAACTTCAGATAAATTCTAGATGTTTAACTGCTGAAAAGTAGCCTTTGGGTTGTAGGAAGTTTGAGTGAGCAGTTATACATTCTGATCAGGAAAGGAAATTTCCAATAGTGTAAAGGTTTCCTTTAGCACCTTTATAATCAGAATTGGAGAAGTAGGAAAACAGTTTTTTTCTTTTGTGTCAACCTTCATTAAACCAGTAAAATGCTTGTTTAGAGTTAAATACATTTAACTGAATCTGAACTAATTAATATTTATATTGTAAACAAGTTGCATGGTAGAATTTATCAGATAGGTGTACTTGTATGTCTGTCTTTGATTAGGGACTTATGTTTATAGACAGAGATTGAAAATTGTTTCTTTGGTTTTCTTTGATGTTCAGTCAGAGCTCAATTTTGCACCTTTTGGAGAAAGAGGCAGGTGCAGGTAGAGAAGCTGACAGCTCTTCGGAGGGTTAATTAGAGCTAATTATAATTTGATTGACCTGCTTTTCCTCCAGAAAGCTTAACCAAATCTTCCTTTGCAAAATGAGGATTTTGCTTTTTCAAACAAACTGAAGAAAATCTTTGTTTCTTGGATTTACAAATGTCTATCATTTTACACACTTTACAAAAAAGTGGCACTGCATAATTCATAGAACCAGGGATATGGGTGGGGTGGGAAAGGATGTTCATGATTATATAGTCTTTGAGAGCATATATTATATTAACTTGTGATGAAAAACTGTACTTTTTAGGGAAATACAAACTAGTGTGCATAATTATGTAATGGAAAAAAACAAGAAATACAATTGTCAAACACAGTGAACTGTAACTGTCCCTCGTCCCACATAGTTTTGATATAACCTCATTTGCTTGATAAATACTATGAAAAGAGTTTTAAATTTATATATAAAGAGAATATAATGAAATGATTTCTTTTCATTAAGTCATTTTCATAGCACGGTTTCTTGTTATTGTATTATTCAAATAAAGTATAGTTCTAATAGTCTTATAAAATTGAAACATTTTATGAAGAACTTTTCTATGAAAGCTTCTTACCTTATAAAATTCTCTAAGGTAGTTACTATATATGTAAAACAAAGTTGTCATTTTTACCATCAGGCCAGTTATATCTCATTTTTATGGTAAGTGGAACACCTATGTTCATATACATAGGGTTTTATTCCTAGCTTGTGTTGTAATTTGGGCAGTCAAGATTCCTTGGCTTTAGAAAGTTAGGCAGTAAAATACTTAATATTTTAATGACAGCTCAAGAAAGTAGTAGGAGATACTAAGCATGTGATTAATTACAGACAACAGATATTATAAAAGATAAAAGTAGGGAAAAATTATTGTAAGCTGAAGTGGTCTGGCTGCCCAGAGAAGGTAAAATCTAAAGTAGATTTTGCATGATAGGCAAGAACCAAATGAAGAAAAAAGAGGAAAAGTGTATACATAGTGGAAGGAACAGTGTGCTAAAAAGTGTCTTGAAGGCAGAAGAGATCAGTGTAAGGAAATTTGGTAAGTCATATAATTGGCTCTAGTAATCATGTAAGAGGGTGGTAAAGCTGGAAAGATAGATTTGGAAGAAGTAATGGAAAGCCTTGAAGTATGGATATTAAGGATGTGTTTTATCATGCCACCTAAAGTTATCTTAGGTGGGTTATCTGAGCAGTATTTTAGGAAAATTAATCCTTCAGAAGCATGCAGAATATGTGAGAGTGAAAAACACAATAGGCAGGGTGATCATTTATGTGATTTTCGTAGTATCTAACATTGAGGTGATGAGAACGTGAATCAGTAATGTGGTGGCAAGAATGCAGATTAAGGAATGGCTGCAAATACATCATAAATGAAGACTTCATAGTGCTTCATAACTGGTTAGGTATAATGGTGGGATGGTGGGCTGGATGTATGCAGAGAGGAAGAGCAAGGAAAGAGAAAGGAGAGAGCACATATCGGAGGCCCATAGAAAGTTCCATGAATTCATTTTCTCCCCCAAGTGCATTCATGCTTACGAATTGTAGATTCGTTCATGAATACCTGCAAATTACTTTGAGATCATCCATTGGGAGAAATAGTATACATGTTTCAATAAATCTGATATACAAGTTAAGGAACCTATATATGACTTGCTTTTAAACACTTTCCTTCAGCAGGCTTCTTCCTGCAATAACCCTTAATCTTTTTCACAAGCTGTAGTGGGACCAAGACCAACAAGAGTTCTCCAGTGAGTGAATGTCGGAAGCTGATAAGAGAAGTATTCTTTCGGGCTTGGTAGCATAAGTTACATTATACCAAGACATATATCTCTTTGCAGTCTCTTTTTTTCTCCAGTTGGCCATTGACATTTTGAAAGATTTACTGATTAGCTTAAAAATTACAGAATTTCGAAGGTTACTGATATAGATGTGCCAGCCTAATTACAAACGTGCAATTGCTGTTAATGCTTTTTCCCTCTCTTCAGGGAGCCATTACGACTCGTAACTAGAGAAGAGAAGGTTTTACATAATTATTGCTAACATTAAAAAGACCTGTGCACATTATGTTATTACGTTCCCAAACAACTTCTCTAAAGTTCAATAACTGGTATTACTAATTGATTGCCTCAGGAAAGCCCTTAATAAATTGTCTGGTCTAGCTCTCTAATCGCATAGGTGATTATGTATATCTTTCAAAAGGAGTAAAGAGGAACTGTTAACCTTCCTGCGAGAGTTGTTTTGATGTTATAAAGTAGGCGTTGTTATTTCCCATTATACAACCGAGCAAACTGAGTTTTCTTAGAGAATTATACAGCCAGGAAAAAAAAAAAACATCACAGATCGAAGGTTCTGACCTAGGTATAACTCATTCTAACACTCATGTATCCTCTTCTCTATCATGTTCCTTGTAGGGAAGAAGTGCTGTATGTGGAAAAACACACGGCGCATTGTCTTTTGTCTGAGCTTATACTGCCCTTTGTGTGAGCTGATAATGCCCTTTGTCCCCTTTGTCAAAGAGAATTTGATGTGATCTTTCCCGAAGATTCACTATGAAATTGTAAGGTGGAAAATCCTCATTTTACAATGGGGCAGACATTATGAGTTGGAGGTATTTCCTCAGTGTCACCAAAAAAAAAAAAAAAAAAAAAAAAAAAAGCCAAGTCAAAGATTTGACTTCATAACTCAAGATTCCCTTCCAGTCTCAGGGCTCATACTGCTCAGTATTAAAAACTATAATGCTTGTGTTGATTTTTCTGGTTGCTGTTGCATCTTGGTTTCTCTTTTATTTCCTAACTTTCTAAACTGAATTAATCTCTACTTAATACAAAATAATTCAATGAACTGGCTGCAGCATCTACCCCGATGGGATTTTGGGCTCATGGTGAGGTACTCAGAAAATTCTGGCTCAATTGTTACTGACATGGGAGGCTTTACAGTTATTTATTAGAAGACAACCCAGGAGGGAAAAAAAAAATGGATTTATGTGATCCTGCATTGCTAAATACAGCACACTGCTGCTATCTCTTTTTTACTGCTTCCTCTAAAAGTCATCATTTCAATGCACTAATCTTTTAAACAGCCATTCAGTGGGAATTGGGCTAGAACTTTGCTAAGGGGTCACATTTACCAACCTGACAGTTATACATTGACAAAAGAAATAGCATGAATTTATTCAGCATCAAAACCTCTGCATCTTTTACCACCCAACTGCATTTCACACTGTATTACCATCAGCGAACTGTCATGGCTTTATAAATTCCATCCAGATTCTTCATTTAATTAACTAGCATTCTTTGAACAAAAATAAAAGTGCTGTTTTTATAGAGGAATAAAAGCTGCATGAAGTGAGTGTGAAGGAGACAAATCATCAAATTAGTTATTATTCATTGCAGCCCCTCCTCTTTCTCTGCAGCGGCAATGTATTTTTTTCTAGCTTGATTGAATGGAAAATGGGAAATGGTGTAGCGGCCTCGGAGATATTTTAGCATATTGTCCTGGACACATCCTAAGCTCGTGTGCGGTCGGCCACTGCTGATACTGTCCTCTACGAGTGATTTTTTTTTTTTAATCATTTTCTGTAGTTGGAGAGACAGTATGGCGTCGTAGCCAAGAGCATGAACTTTGAAAGTATACTGCCTAGGTTCGAATCCCAGCCCAGCCACTTTTTAGGTCTGTGATTCTGAGCAACTTCCTTGACCTTTCTGAGCTTCACTTTTCCTCTTGTTGAATAAGTATAAGAATAGACGTGCACTGAGCTGGTCCGTGTAAAACATTCAAAGTGGTGCCGGCATCCATTTCCATCCTGTATGCACAGCACAGTCTGACACGGAGGGCTGATCAAGCCATGACGTTTGTGGTGTGGTCACCTGGCCTGAACCAACCGGTGTGTCTTGGTAAATGTTCTTCCGTTTCCCCAGGTGTTTCTTTCCGTAGTGTTGGAGAAGTTTGGTGAGAAGACCACTCATCCATCTTAAAGATGAAGAAATCAAGTTCTCTGGGGGTTTTTTGCTGTTGTTTGATCTGAGTGTAGTTGACGCTCAATGTTACCTCAGTTTCAGGTGTACGACCCAGTGATTCAACAACTACAGCTATGCCGTGCTCGCCACAAGTGTCATTACCGTCTGTCACCAGACAACACTGTTGTGGTACCATTAATTCTGTTCCCCATGCTGTACCTTTTGTTCCTGGGACTGAAATCAAGCCCTTTGAATCAGAGGTGTAGGAGGCCGTTGGTCGGCTGCATCTGGCCATCCTGAACCCTGCTGTCAGGTTTAGCTTTCTAAAGCACTCTGATCTCAAATCAATTTCTGCTCAAAAGGCCTTGAGATTTACCTGATACAAGCCCTCTTGCCGGTCATGCCATTTCTACCAAAGCCTGGCTCTTTCCCTGTCTCTCCTCAGCCTTTTTCCCCACATTGTTCTCCCAGGAAGCACCTATTCCAGTCAAAATCGATCTAGTGCCATTTCTCAAATGTGCCGCATTCCCTCCTGTCTTCCCTTCCCTTGTTCACATTGTTCACTTTGTCTATCATGCCCTACTCTGTTCTTCCACTTACGTAGGGCATACTTAATGTTCTAAATGGAACCAGGAAAGGGAAGGTATTTTTTTTATCCCCTTTGTATTTTTTTTTAATCACATGACATGATGGTCTAGATGCACTAGCTGCTAAGTAAATGTTAGTGATGATGAAGTCTTCTGTCAGCTGTACTTTCAAACTATATTTAGAATCTAAACACTTTACACCATCTCCAACACTGTCACCCTTGTTCAACCTTGTTCAATGCCTGTTCCCTTCTCCCTGCTCCACCTTGGCCTACCTGCAGTTCTCTCTCAACCCAACAGCAAAAGTAATCCACTTATAATTTAAGTCAGATCGTAATCATTTCTTTGCTCCAAACCCTCCAATAACTTCCCATCTCACCCTGAGTAGAACCAAAGTTTTTATGATGGCCTACAAAGCCTCTTGAGATCTGCCACTCCACCCCACATCCCTGCCCTCACTTCTTGTGTCCTACGAGTCCCTTCTTCCCGTCCCTTACCACTCTCCACTTAATGCCACACTGGCTTCCTTGCTGTTCTCTAAAGATGCAACGAACAATTCCATCTCAAGGCCTTTGCACAAACTATTCCCTTTGCCCCCAAAAGCTCCTTGGGAAACCTTCATGGCTCCATGCTTCCTGCAGGTCTCTGATTAAATATCTTCTCAGTGAGATCTTCACTCAGTGATAATCACTAATTTACTGTATATCTCCCCAAACTATAATGTAAATTTGGGTCTGGAAAGGGCATGAGGGAGGAGTTTTTGTCTATTTTGTTAGGTGCTCTGTCCTCAGTACCTGAAACCGAACCTGACACATAATAAGTACTTAATAAACATTTATTGAATGTATGAATGAAAAATTGACCCTTAAAAATATGTCCACACGTCTAACTCTCCCTTCATTTCAAATGCATTTAGACTCAAAAGCAAGTGTCCTATAATAGCTCCGAGAAAATTAAAATAGCCGTACTTGAATATTAGCCATGGCAATTGGAGCAGAAAGTTCCACTGTACAAAAAAGAGATTTCTGCATCAAGTAAAGAAAAAGAAATGGTTTACAGTATAATAACTACCATGCTAAATTATACTGGTGTCCTGGGACTGTCATTGACCTAACACCAAAGCACATTTTGAGGGACCAAATGGTTTTGGTCACCCCACCTTCTTCCTAAGATGGAGAGTGTAGTAAGTATATAGTTTTGTTTTGTTTTGTTTACTTGTTTCATCATTTAGTAGCAAAGTAAAATGGTGAAAAGAGCACTAATGTTGGAGTTCGGCGGACCTGGGTTTAAACTCTGGTATTGCTATGTGTCCTTGGACAGGATATGTAACCTCTCTGAGCCTCTGTTTAATTATGTATAAAATGGTCTTAATAATGTCTCTCTCTTCTTGATGTTATTCTAAAGGTTAAATGAGAAAAGACATATGAATCATCTAAGACATAACATGTTTAATAAATATCTTGTGAGCATTGCACCCTATAGAAATAATTAAATGTTTTGCTACTGAATTCCGCCTTTTGGCTTTTTTTTTTTTTTTTTTTTGGAGAGAGGGGTTGCAAAATCTTGGTTTCATTAAAACATGGGGACAGGACCAGTGGGCAGAAAGAGCTTCTGCCCCGGGGTTTTGAGGGGTGGCTGATGATATACTTGGGAGTTGGGGGAGGTAAGGAAAAAGGAGGTTTCAAAAGGATTTTCATGTGTTAAGATTCACAGGATACCGGAAGCCTTACCATTGTAAATCAAAAGGGGGATGTAACAGTCAGACTGATGTCTAGAAATAAGCTTTGGATCCTGGGCTTGGACCACAAGGAAGTCCACACCAGCACAAATCTCTCAGCTGTTTTTGAAGCTGCAAGAATCTTCATAGAGCGTCAGCACTACCACCTACCTGAGTTCTGTGGAAGCCTACTCTTTCTATCTGTTGAACCTGTTCTGAATTCTTTTCTCCATTTCCAATTTCCCTCTACTTCCCTTATTTTCAAAATGTTATGGTGAGTGTGTGAGGTTGGAGATTCCACACTGAAAATTATCCAAGAAATTGACAGAGGAAAAATAAGGTCAAGCATTTGCTCTACATAATAAAATAAGGTGAACACTCAGTTTTAAATTGAGATGTGAGGAGCATCTATCTAATGATTAAGTTTGGGAATTATAACTTCCATAGGAAGGAAAAGATTTTGTTTCACCTGTTTTGCCGAACTGTTTTTTAACATGGCTTTTTTTTCAACGGCCTGAATTTTTAAATCTTCAGGAAGCCAAAGCTGTGGTTGAAGAAACCAGAGCCCTGCGAAGTCGGATCCACCTTGCCGAGGCTGCACAGCGCCAGGCACACAGGATGGAAATGGACTACGAAGAAGTGATCCATCTGTTAGAGGCCGAGATCACAGATCTAAAGGCTCAGCTTGCTGATTATTCTGACCAAAATAAAGTAAGCAAAACCATCCTGTCTTTTAGTTACCATGGTTTCCTTGCCGTTGTCATGTATCCTGTTTTCATTTCCTTTTCATCTGCACTTCTAAACTAGGTCAGTGTTTGTCTTCTATTATTCAATGATAGGATGATGTGTCATGATGGGATGGGGGGAGGTCATGTGAAGGTTGTGAGCCTCCCTTTATCCACATAGCTTGGGGATGGAAAAGCATGTGCCCCAAATTGATTTGGGTCATTGGTCAACATCGTACATCGTACATCTCAGGCATTAAGTCCTGGAACTATTTAACATCTAATTGATTACATTGGTTTTCCCCTTTTGTTCCTAAACTTGCTAATGTGCCTGGTGGGGATGAGGAGGAGAGTCTAGGGATGGGTTTTGCTCTTTGATTAGAGCACTCAAGAAAGTGTGAGTGTTAAATAATTTTTGCCCAGGGCCCAAGATAATTAACAGAAAGAAACTGAGTTTGAATTTAATAGGCTCCAATTTCAATAGCAAAATACCAAATGTTATTCAGGAGGTAATGCGATCTTTTTTATGTGAATTTTTTTAGTTTGTGATTTTAATACATACTATATTCATTGAAAAGTCTTCAAAAACTGTAATAGACATATATGTTTTTATTTCACTGATGTAGAAAATTAAGTAAATTGAAATATATATTTTACAACTTTTAACGAGTTCATTTAGAATAGTGTTTTCTTGAAAGTTGACTGGATTAGAGATAACATAAAGCGAATTTGAATACTTCATATTTCTTTATATGAATATAAAACACTTAAATACCTTAAATATACCAAGTGGAAATGAAACCACTTTTAGAAAAGCAAAATACAGGGGGCGCCTGGGTGGCTCAGTCCTTGAGCATCTGCCTTCGGCTCAGGTCATGATCCCAGGGTCCTGGGATCAAGCCCCGCATCAGGCTCCCTGCTTAAAACCTGCTTCTCCCGCTACCATTCCCTCTGCTTGTGTTCCCTCTCTCGCTGTGTTTCTCTCTGTCAAATAAATAAAATCTTTAAAAGAAAAAAAAAGAAAAGAAAAATACAAAAGAAAATCTGAAGTTTTCTTTGGCCAGTTCTTAAGAGTCACTAATTCATTTCTCACATCTGCCCATTTAAACCAATTCCAAAAGAAAGCTGATATTCTTGTCACCCTTTGATAATACACAAGGCCAAGAGAAAATCATATTACTTGAAAAGGCAGCAAACTAAAAAAATATTAAATATGTTTATTATTTTTGGCCCAGTATTTACATTCTGAAATCAGAGATACATGCTTATTTCATGTAAGTAACTTTAACATGATTCTGAAAATACAGGGAATTATCAAAATATCAAAAGTACTGTTTCCTTTGCTGTGCAAAAGCTTTTTATCTTGATGAAGTCCCAAAAGTTCATTTTTGCTTTTGTTTCCCTTGCCTTTAGAGATGTGTCTTGAAGTTGGTGCAATGTTGGAATGAGTACTGGGTGTCATATGCAACTAATGAATCACTGAACACTTAAAAAAAAAAAATTAATTAAAATTAATGAAATTCCAAAAAAAAAATTAAAAACATTTTTGAAAAGTACTGTTTTATAAAATTCTATATACTTTTGGAGGGATAATCAACAGTCTTTAAAAATACTTTCTAAATAATATTCAAAGAGTTCTCATGAATTTATTTTTCTTCTTTCTTTTCTTTTTTTTTTTTTAAATCTTAGGTTATTTGCAATTCTCTGTCCCAGCTCCTAGCTGAGACATATTTTTGTCCTAAGTTGTCTGGCAATATAATTAATTCAGTTTTTCTCTTTTTTAGCATAATGGGGTCTCATGCCATTCCTCATAACAAGATTCTAAGCTAAGCCTTTAACCTATCTCTGAAAAAAAATCTTTTGTTTATTTTTCTTTTCTTTTCCTTTTTTTTAAGATTTTATTTATTTATTTGTCAGAGAGAGCACAAGCAAGGGGAACTGCAGACAGAGGGAGAAGCAGACTTCCCCCTGAGCAAGGAGACCCATAAATATGGTCCAGGAATCATGACCTGAGCCAAAGGCAGACGCTTGACTGACTGAGCCACCCAGGCATCCCTGTTTGTTTATTTTCCACAGAAAAAAATGTTAGATGAGAGTATCTCAACATTTCCCAAACTCAATGCCAGTGGAGAAAGAGAAAAAAACTTTTTTTTTTAATTATTTGAGATTGCTTCAAGAGACATGGACCAAGATATTACAGAACTCAGATTCAAATATTCATTCTTAAGACACGGATTCTTTTTGTAACAGTGTTTTTATTTTTCACTGTAACTTTTCCCTTATCTCATCTCTATACTTGCTTGCCTTTTTTATTTTTGTTTTTTCTGTTTACCCGCAGCTTAGGAAAGAAAACATTACCAGTACCTTTGAAGATCCAGTGTCCCTCCCCAGTTGCATTCCCCTCCCTCGCCCTCAGAAGTAACCGCTTTCCTACATTTAGTATTAACCACTTTCTTGATGATTTTACCACGTATCTTTCTATCTCTTAACAATGAATGTTGTTGAGACTTGCTTGTTTATCAACTTCATATAAATAGAAATGTTCTGCATGTATTCTTCCTACTTGCTTTTTTCACTCAACCTCCTCTTTTCGCAATTCATCTATTTGAAATTTATAGCCAGTTCATGTATTTTCATCACTTTTTTGTACTCCCTTAAATGGATGTACTACAGTATCTTGGTCCATTCTGTATTTGATGAACAGTCCAGTTGTTTCTGTTTTCTGTATTATGAACAACGTTGCTAAAAACATTTTTGTACCTATATCATGCTTCACATGCTCTTGGGTCCATACCTTAGAGTGGAACTGCTAGGTTGAACACTGATTGATCAACTTTACTGGGTAATGCTTACTTGTGTCTGAAAGCTTTTGATCCAATTTTTACTCCCACCAGTCGTGAATGAGAGATACTATTCATCTGACACCCTGCGGACCCTTTGGTTTCATTTCCTTTTCATTTATATCAATCTGGGTGGGTGCGATAAGGAAATCTCATTGTAGTTTAATTTGGATTTCCGTGGTTACTAATGACTTGGAGCCACTGGCGTGCTGGGACCCACTGTCCCTGGCTCACAGTCAGTGATTGTGTGCATCTCTTCTTAACGGCACACTCAGCACCATCAGGTTGGTAGTCTGAAATCAGCCAGGGTGGAGTCATTTATACCCCCAGATGCTGTACACCAGGGCTTTTCCTCCCCGGCCCAGAGAGCCATTTGAGCTATTTATGTACTTGTCAAGCATTTGTGTTTCTTGGTGAAATGCCTCCTCATTACTTTCCACCGTTTTTTTCCATTGGGTTATTCTTTTCATATTGATATGTAGTGGTTGTACATGTGTTCCAGTTCCTGACGCTATATTAAGTTATATGTTATTGAAGGCTGTTCTCAGATTTATGGCTTGCCTTTCCCCCAATGGTAAAATAAACATTGGTTTTCATGTAGTTGAACTTATCAGTCTTTTCCCTCCTGTGTCTTTTTAGAAGGTCTTCTATTCCCAAAGATATGTTTTGATATTTGCCTCTCAAAGTTTTAAAGTTTTGGGGGCACCTGGGTGGCTCAGTCGGTTAAGTGTCTGCCTTCATCTCAAGGTCCTGGGATTGAGCCCTGTGTCAGCTCCCTGCTCAGCGAGGAGCCTGCTCCACCTCAGCCCCTCCCAGCCTTCACTCAGGCACGTGCTCTCTCTGTCTCTCTCAAATAAATAAGGAAAATCTTTTAGAAAAAAAAATAAAAGTTTTAAAGTTTTGATCCTTCTGTCACTGGTTCCATAGCATTATGTGTAGGTGGGGATCCATTTTTTTCTGACTCTATTCTAAGTGAATGACCAACATCCCAGCACCACTTTTTCAAAAGTATCTTCTTTCCTAATTGATCTACAAATCAACTCTGTCACATATCAAGATTTCATGTGTGTCTATTTTCCTGAGGACCCTTTATTGTCTTTCATTGGTCTGTTTGTATGTTCTTGTGCCAATAATACACTGTGTTGGTTACTATATCTTTTACGGTAAGTCTTGATAACCCTATTAGATCACCCTATCTAATTATTTTTCTTTAAAAGAATGTTGACTACATGACCCTTTGATCTCTTATATGTATTTTAGACTTGGCTTCTATATTCAATCAAAAGAAGAAAAACTATTGGAATTTTTACTGAAAATGCACCAAATATATAGATTAATTGGGGAAAAATTTATGTATTTATGATTGAGTCTTTATTAATAAACACCAGTGAGGCACAGGAAGGTTAATTGCATTGTGACCAGAGAATCTAGTATAGCATAATAACTCTAAAATTTGTTGATGGCTGCTTTGCAGTTTACTTTATGAACAGTGTTCACACATGTTCAAAGTGAGCTTGAAAAGAATTCTGCAGTTTTTTGATGTATCATTTTCTATAGTCCACTAGATCAGGGTCATTAATTGTGGAGTTCAATTCTTCTCTAATCATTTTAATTTCCTTGTTAGAGAAATGCATTAAAATCTCCTTTTTTTTTTTAAATTTATATATTCTGAAGTAATATTTTTAGCAACATACAAGCTTAGAATTACATTATCATCCATGTGAACATATGGAATGTTCTGACTCTTCAATTTAGCAATCTTTTTTCCCTCTAATATTTATTTTTTATTGATATTAAAATAGTTACAACAGCTTTCTTTTGGTATTTACCTGTGTGTATTTTCCTTCCTTTTACTTTTAATATTGCAGTGTCCTTATGTTTTAATTGTGTATGTGGAAAACAACATATAGCTGAATTTTTTCCTCATCTTACTAATTGGAAAGATCTTTCCATTTATACTTTTTTATTTGCTAATGCATAAGATTTCATATCCACTCTCTTTTAATTTATGCATTTTATGTATCCTGCATTTTTTTATTGTTTTTTTATTGTCATTTCTTGCCTGTTGTTTTTTTTTTTTAATTGGTTCTATTTTCTCCTGTTTTTTAATTCCCATTCCATTTATTTCCTTCTGCTAGGCTAGAAGGTATGCACTCCATTTCTAAGTTTTAATGATTATCTTAGAAATTTTAACATTCTATTTTAACTTAAACTATAAAACTAATCACTAGCTTTCCCCTTTTTCTAAATACTACAAGCCCTTTAGAACATAAATCCTCTCATCCTTTCCTACTTAATTTCTATTTTTGTCAGTATTCTAGTTCTTTCTTGACTTTTAACACCATAAATAATACACTGTTACAGTTTGTGCTGTCAACCTTTATTTAAATAGATGTCCATGTTTACCATTTTCTATGTTCAGCATTCTTTTTGCATCTCAGACCTTCTTGCTAAAATGATTTCTTTCCTGAAGTACATGTTTTAGAAATGTGTTTAATGAGGATCTGTTAGTATGAAATTTTCTTCAGTTTTGTTTGTCTGAAAACATCTTTATTGAACTCTTGCTCTTGAAATACATTTTTGCTACATTTAAAGTAAGTTGGCATTTAATTCCTTTCAGTGTTTTTATTCCATGATTGTGATATCAGCAGTCAATCTGTTATTTGTTTGCAGTCCGTTGTTTCTTTCTACATGATTTTAAGATCTTTTTATCTTCAGTGTTCAGCAGTTTGACTATGAGTCATGTGTTGACTTATTTTTATTTATGTTGTTTGAGATTCACTGAACTTCCTGATCTGAGGAACAGCATCTTTTGTTATTTTTGAAAAACCCCAAATTATACTGAGCAGTTTCTCCTTCATTCTTTCTGAGTCCTCATGTGTAATTCAGATGGGGTGTATGCTAGATCTTCATCTAGTTATAGTCTCCTTACTTCTTCTTTTATATTTTCCATTTTCATTTTTCTGCTGCATTATGAGAACCTTCTTTGCCTCTGCCTTCCAGTTTACCCATTCTCTTTTCAACTATATCTAATTGGATATTAAGCCCATAAGCGAGTTTTTAATTTTGAGTATATTTTCATTTTTAAGATTATTTTATGTCATATGGATCTATTTTTATAGTTTTGTTTCCCTTTGTTATGTTTTAAATTCTTCCCTAATTTTTAAAACATTAAACATTATGGTCTGGGGGGGTGCCTGGGTGGCTCAGTGGGTTAAAGCCTCTGCCTTTGGCTCAGGTCATGGTCTCAGGGTCCTGAGATCAAGCCCCACATCAGGCTCTCTGCTCAGGAGGGAGCCTGCTTCCCCTCTCTCTCTGCCTGCCTCTCTGCCTACTTGTGATTTCTCCTCCGTCAAATAAATAAAATATTTTTAAAAAAACAAAAAACATTATAGTCTATATCTGATCACTCCAATATCTGTTGTCTTTATATGTCTGATCTTATAATTTATTTCCTTCAGCTGACTTGTATTCATGGTAGCTTATTTCCTGAGGTCATGTTCTTTTGACACATAATATGTACACATTCTTTGGGATCTGAGTTTAGAAAATATCCCTCCACAGAAATTTTCTGTTTGCTACTATCAGTCTGGACTGTTTTAAACTAGAATTTTAGCTTATAAATTTACAGGACACATGGGTAATGCAAATATGACTTCAAACCTTCATGAGTGGGGGCTTGTGATTAGAAGTTATAGGGGAGACTTTTTTTTTTAACTCACTTGCCAGGACCAAAATCAAAATCATGTATTTACTTCTGTAAGGTTTCTTTCCAATTCACCCATTAAAGTTCTCTCATTTGCCATCTGTGCCTAAAGATGTACCCTGAAAACAAATTATGTTGCATTGCACACTTACTCTAATGGGTAAGTTCACCCAGCATTGTTGTTGTTTGTCTTCATGGAATTCCTTTACTGTCCATGGGATCCCTCTACTTCCCTTCCAGTTCAGCTTTACATTGGATCATATTACGTTAAATATATATGTATATCAGGGCACCTGCGTGGCTCAGTCATTAAACGTCTGCCTTCTGCTCAGGTCATGATCCCGGGGTCCTGGGATCAAGCCCCACATAGGCCTCCCTGGTCGGTGGGAAGCCTGTTCTCCCTCTCCTGCTCCCCCTGCTTGTGTTCCCTCTCTTGCTGTGTTTCTCTCTGTCAAATAACTAAAAATCTTTTAAATATATATATATATATATATATATATATATATATGTATATATATATACATACATACATACATACACATATATAAATATGTATATTTTCAGCAATTTTTGTTGTACCACACTGGTAGCAATTTCTGTCAGCAGCTGGCAAGCCATATTGTAAAACAACAACAGCAGCAGCAGCAACAACAACCATGATAAACTCAATTTAAATGTATTTTACTATAAGAACCAACAAAGTCATATACAGCTTATCTCATAAAATTTGCAGCATCCCTGTGCAGTTTAACTTTTAAATATGCAATTAGTTAAATGCCTCCCCAAATCGGAAGATATATACAGTAGGAGAAAATAAATAATATGGTAATGTTGGGTATCAGTTAATAAAAACTGAAAATAGGAGCCACTGATGTAAAAATCAAAGTAATAAGTAAGACCTTCTTTTTGATACCTCTGTCCAGGAAAGTGTTCAGGAGTTGAGAAAGAGAATTACAGTACTCGACTGCCAATTGCGAAAATCGGAAATGGCTCGAAAAACTTTTGAGGCATCCACTGAAAAGCTTCTTCATTTTGTAGAGGTAAATTTTCCCGTTATATTACTTTATGTCCATTTTTAAGAAATCTGGATGACTGACATATAGATAAATGCCCTAGTGTTTGGTGGCTAATGGAACATTCTCTGCCTCAAAATAGCAATGCTAGCCTATAGTCAGGTTTAAAATTGCATAGATAATGAAAAGACCAGCCAACCAGTAGATTGCTAAGAGAAATAATTGAGATAGGATAACATGATCCCAAATATATGCTTTGTTTTAATAAACACTTGCTCAAAACTATTAATACTGTGTTAACTTTCCTTGTTAAATATTTACCCTATAAAGAAATGTTTCCATAGCTATTACACATCTGAGTAGGTTCCATGTCAATGTAATTGATTTTTCCCCCATGTAATAGAAACACCTTTTAATCAGTTGGGAGTGGGAGGAAGGGGGAGATTATAAATATTAGTTAAGAAAGAAAAGACATCTTAAAAATATCAAACTTAAAATCTCTTTTACTATCTTTTACTCTTTTGTGTCTAGACTATTCAAGAATTATTTTCTGATAATTCTTCTCCTTTATCAAATTTAAGGTAAGAATATTTAAGTGTTTTCTCTAGAGTATAATTACATTTGTTATTTGGTAATTGTGATTAAAATACTAAAATCTCTTAAATAACCTTAAGATGCAACATAATTCATACTGGATGCTTTTTTTCATGTTTTGTGGAAATAGATACAAGGACATGTTGTTTTTGACCCCCTCTCTATAAAAGAAATTCCTGGAGGGATTTAGCCAGTCGTTGTAACCTAGAACTCTTAAAATTGAGGTAGAAATCACCTATCTTGTTTTTGTCAGGAATTCTGTGAAAATGAGATTACCTTGAAGTTCTCTAAGCATCCTGTGTGTGAGTAAAAATTACTTGAAAGGTCAGTCTCAAGCCAGCAGATCAGTTGTTATGGCAAACAGAGTTTTATAAAACATGTTCATGCAATCAGTTTCTTTCATTTTCAGCGTTCAGTCGACACAAATAAAAGGAATACATTTGGAGGATACACCTTGGTGTTGTTATTATTCACAGTTTGTTTCCAATTTAAAGTTTCTTACTAAGAGCTACTAACTTACTAATAAGATTTATGTATTTTGATACATAATGAAGATAGACAAAAGAAAGTTTCCTGTTCATACATTTTCGAAGCAGTTTTTTCCCTCATCTTATAATACCTGCCACTAGCAATGTATTTCTACTTCTAGCAATACACACTTGCAGAAACAAGAAAACTCTGCCCTTCACTATGAAAACAAGTTTAATAAATGAAGATGATTCATTGTATTCTTATTATATTTTAGTGTTCTACATGGCATTCTTTTTTTTTTTACCTTAGAAGAATGTCTATGGTAGTACACTTCAAAAAATATTTTATTACTGAAATATAGTTGACACACAATGTTATATTAGTTTCAGGTGTACCATGTAGTAATTTGATTATATGTTATATGATAATAGTACACTTTTTTTTTTTAAAGATTTTTATTTATTTGACAGAGAGAAACACAGCGAGAGAGGGAACACAAGCAGGGGGAATGGGAAAGGGAGAAGCAGGCTTCCCACCAAGCGGGGAGCCCGATGTGGGGCTCGATCCCAGGACCCTGGGATCATGACCTGAGCTGAAGGCAGACGCTTAACGACTGAGCCACCCAGGTGCCCCTGATAATAGTACACTTTTAAACTCATTTTATTGTAATGCTTTATTCTAATGAAAGATCTGACATTTTATTGCTATCCATGCTGCTAATGATGTAAGATAATTATGTGAATTTCATGATGATTATTTTCAATAAGAATTTAAAATACTCAGCAACCAGATTCCCCTTGTGTGGTTAGATAATGTCTGCCATCCCAACCCTCAAGGTCTCATTGTGCCCTTCAATAATAATTCAAAAGTTTTAGTATTAAGAATGAAGGTTAAAAAAGACTATTTAAAAGCCAGAGCCTGCCCTTGCCTTAAACTGTTTCAAGAAAAAAAAGTAACCTGGGGCACCTAGGTGGCTCAGTTGTTAAGCGGCTGCCTTCAGCTCAGGTCATGATCCCAGCATCCTGGGATTGAGCCCCGCATCAGGCTCCCTGCTCAGCGGGAAGCCTGCTTCTCCCACTACCATTCCCTCTGCTTGTGTTCCCTCTCTCGCTGTGTTTCTCTCTGTCAAATAAATAAAATCTTTTAAAAAAAAAGAAAAAGAGTAACCTTAAAAAACAACATTAAGCAACTTTTCACCACATCTTGGAAACTTAAACTCTAGGAAAATATGGTTCAGTCTTTTTTGTTTTGTTTTTAAGATTTTATTTATTTGAGAGAGAGAGAGAGAACACAAACAGGGGGAGCAGCAGGGCAGAGGGAGAAGCAGGCTCCCCGCTGAGCAAGAATCCCCACGTGGGGCTCCTGTCCCAGGACCCTGAGATCATGACCCAAGACAAAGGCAGATGCTTAACAGACTGAACCACCCAGGCACCCCATGTTTTAGTCTTTTTAATATACTCTATCTTCTGTTTAATGCTTCATTTGAATTTTTACAAAACTAAAGACTACATCATGTAGGCATAACATAAGCACTCACAAAATAAGCCCAATAAACGATTTAATCCTCCTTATTATGAGGTCAATTTAATTCTTTAAATATGTCTTTGTTACATAATAAAGAATTGAAAACAAATGTTTTGTGATTACTTCATTTTATGGCTATAAGAATACCTTATTCCCAGAAGTCCAAATATTTTTGTACATAAGAATTCAGATTAAGCCAAAATAGATGTTATTTATTGTATGATAAGTTCAACTTTATGTTATTGCCCTCACAGTGAAAGAAGAGCTGTGTTAGCTTCTCAGACTTCTCTTACACCACTGGGAAGGAATGGACGTAACATCCCAGCAACACTGGCTCTTGAATCTAAGGAACTCGTTAAATCTGTTCGGGCTATACTTGACATAGATTGTAAGTTTTCTGCAATTTTTCACTTTTTTTTTTTTTTTTTTAGTAATTTATTTAACAGAACAAAACAAAATTCAAGCTTGACAGTTTAATTTTGTTAAATGTGTTGGTTTGCCTACAGTAAAATTAATAGCTAGTTGATAGAAAAATCTTAATACACTAATTGTAGGGGGAGAATATTTACTTTATTTAAAGTGCCTGAAATGGCTTCCAAGAGAAGATAGCTGATTACCTCTACTTCCATCCAAAGTCTTTTTGGCATAGAAAAATAAATAGAAAAATAAATCCATAGCAGCACTAGAGACCTGAAAGGTTAGAACCCACATTGAGGAATTTTTGAATTAGATGCAACGGATGGAATAAAATGAAGGTACAGCCCAGCTGAGCAAAAGACCCCAAAACACAGTAAAGATGAACAACAAAACTGCTGAAACAGTAAGTTAAGTAGAACCATGAAAAAAACTTCTAGGATCGCAGGCAGGGAAAACTAGGAACAGACCCTTGGGCAGCCAGCAGGATAATTAATTAAAGGGCTGTGGAATAGCTGAACCAGTTCCCTACTCATCAGAGCTGCTGGCTAAGGCATTTACTCCTAAGCCAGGGCCAAGAGAATACCTTTCTTAAAAGAAGTGCACGATCTGTCACTGGACACCACCAGAGTCAGCAGTGGGCTAGAAAGAGAAGCAGGGCAACTGGCTAAGTAACTTCCAACATCCCGGCACACGGGGAGATCCTTGGGGAGAGCTTAAATGATTGGACATTGCCATCCTTCCTTCCTGCTGTCTCCCAGCACTTTTGCCTTTTCATGGCTTTAGATTTCCTTTTTATCTGTTTGTTCTTGTGTCTGTTCCCTTGATGTCAGTCTGTCCGCTAGTCGTGTTTGTACTAGCCTCCCATTCCACTATCCCTGTTTGCCCCTTAATCTTCCCTATGCTGGGGACCAGATAGCAAATATATATAAATATAAATGTGGAGAGGTACAGATGGAATTCTATGTTAACAAAGTATCCAAGTTTCGAGAAAGTCCTAGGTAGTAAATGGTTTGGCTTTGTAAAGGATAATATTTTAAGACCCTTTGGGGGTAACTTTTAACTTCAAAACTATGTTACAGAAACGTTTGGAAGATATGCCTCTAACAGGATCTGCTCAATTTCTGCAGTGAGGTCTTTTTTTCTTAATTTTGTATAACCTATTACATTTTTAAAAAATCAAAAATTACATTTCAAAAACCCTATAAGAACTCTTTATGTAAAGAAATTCTGTAGGTTTCAGAGTAGATGAAAATACATTAATTTTGTATTTGTATGGATTGTATGTATACTCAGAATTTATATATTCTATTTACAATGTATTGTATGTATACTCAGAATTTTATAGACTAGACATTTTTGTCTAATGTATGTATACTCGGAATTTTATAGACTAGACATTTTTAAGTGAGAGTGGGAACAGTGGAGGGAAACACCTGCACATACACACATAGCCCAGCGGACGTTGCCATCATCATTTTAATTATCTTGCTAACATTAACCTTTACATTTGTCAAACATGATTATTCAAAGAAAATATTTGAAATTCAGCAGAACTTCTTTGGAAGAAAAGTGAAAAATTCCATCTGCACTTTTTATCCGTCATAAGATTGTACCAGGTCTGCTGTTTAAACTAGCAAATAGTTTCTGCGTTGTCTTTTTATTTAGAAATATAATTGCTAATACTGGCGTATATTCCCAGTCCTTTTATAATTTTTATGACCTGTCTTTTCATGTTTGATAACAGATAAACTCAGCTCGTTTTTCTTTTTCTTTATGCAGTGGCTTTTTTTCTGTACGTAATGAAAAGCAGAAAATCACTACCATGAGGTAGATAATTCAGCTGCAGTCTCTAACCTCATTTCCTTTGGTGTGACTGTCTGCTTATCTCAAGTAGCAATTTGGAATTTTCTCTTGGGTCGTTACCTCTACTTTCTTCTTAGCATAAGTACACTCTGGGATGTTATACGATGGGATTTCCTCAGAAATGAGAATCGGATTTCTTGGGTATTATAGCTTAAAACTAGTCTCTGGGGAATATATAGGAGATAATTCTGAACCTTTTTTTGGATAGTGGCCTCCACTGAAGTCTCACAGAAGCCCTGTTCCCAGACATGTGCAATCACACACATTTGCATGCATCTTTGGCGTGTTCATAAACCCCCACTTAAGATGTAGGATCACAGAGAACACAAATGCTTTCTATAGCCTTGCAAATCTGGTCCTCCAGCTCTCGTCAAGATACCTCTCTGCAGAACCCGTGAGGGTCCCTGGAGGTGCCCCAGGGAGCATCACAGTTAGCCAGCCAACTTCACTGGGCAAATGACTTAATCTCTGGTTCTCTCTCATCATATGAAAGGTGGAGTTCACGAGGTGGGACTGGGGGATCAAGTCAGATTCTCGGAAAGTGGCCAACCAAGCACTTGGTAGTGGAAGATGTTCCACAAATGGACTTGTGGACTTCACTCCACAAATGGACAGCATTGGCTGCCGGTGCTGCCAATGCTGGTACCACATTATTACTATTATTATTGAAAGCAGCTCATTTAAATGTACTTTTTCCTCTGTGCTAAGTATTAAGTAATTATTGTCTAAATTTCTTTTAATTTGGAGCCATTTGAAAATAGGGTAGATGAGAGCTTCTCTTAATATATAACATTTAATGTTATTTTCAACTTTTGAATTAGAATGTAACCATCACAGGAAACCGTGGTTAAGTGTCTGAATCAGAATCTTATCTCTCAGTTTATTGCTAACTATAACAAAACTTTGGTGTGTTCCGTTATACTGCCTCCACTGACATGTTTTGTAGACAAATAGGCATTTTTGATTGGTATTGGAACCCTCAGAGATGCTTATGTCGATCTCCATCAATATTTACATAGTCAATATCGTAATGTTTTAGTGTAATCTTTATTTGAAATAGCTTCTTATTTTGAACTGCAGTCTTTGGCTGACATCTAGATTGACAAAATAATCCTGTAACAAAAGCAGGAAGAAGCAGTTCTATTATTTTTTTTTTAAGATTTATTAATTTGACAGAGTGGGAACATAAGCAGGGGGAGTGGGAGAGGGAGAAGCAGGCTCCCCACCGAGCAGGGAGCCCTATGAGGGGCTCAATCCCAGGACCCTGGGATCATTACCTGAGCCAAAGGCAGATGCTCAACAACTGAGCCACCCAGGCGCCCCTGCAGTTCTGTTTTTAAAATGCATAATATCTGGCCAGATATTCCATAGGAGGTCTTTAATAAGAACTTATTGACTTCCTGGTAAATTGGCAGCACAAGCCCAGGCATCTAGATTCCTTCAAGATTCCCACGGAAATGATAAATTGAATGTAAAATAGAGTAAAAATCTTCAAAAGCAATAGTCGTTACAGGCAAATCCCAAGAAGTTTTCCATAGGGCAGGTAGGACCACATACAATGAAAACAGGAACCAGCAACTTGTTAGCCCCCCTGCTGAACAACAGTGGCATTTGTGGAAATAATTGGAGGTCACTCTCACAAGAAGACAGCCCTTAATGCATTCTGATTTAAAGGCATAATGAATAAAGTCAACGACTGGTGAGGGGGTAAATGGACCCTTTTTCTTCTTTATCTTGGTGAGTCAATGGCATTTTTGAAATCCTCACGAATCACAGATTCTGTGTCAAGCAGAAGACCAACTGGGGCTTGGTCCTTTAGGCAGCTTAGATACACTTTACATCTGACGTGCACTGGCGCATATCGGAAAGGGAGCCGCGGACAGTGGCTTCTGCACCAGATGCCACAGTGGCTGTAAAGAGCACCTCTCTTGCTCACCTCTCATTCCCCCCAGATTGCTGCATCATCCTTCTACTCACAATCAAGTGCACTCTGGCCAGCTCCCTGCCAGAGTTGCAAGACGGTACCACCAGCAACAGCTTGGTTGAATGTCAGTGCAGCCACGGGGTGTACACATCCTTTCAAAGGTCAATAACCAATTCGGAGTAAAGAATTGTCTACATTGAAGCTTTTATGAGGAGAAATACATAACACACACACACACATATACACACATGTGTGTGTTATATTTCTTATGTTTATGCATTTATTATTTATTACATTTCATTCAGGATCTTTTAAATATATATATATCCATAAGCATACCAGCATATGATCATGAAAAAGTCCACAGTATTAAAGCAAGGAAATAGAGCTGTCAAGATTCAGAATAGACTACCATCTATGAAGATGGCAGAGTGATCTCGTGCCAAAACTTCCCCATTCTGCTCCTACACTTAGAAATGACATTTAAAATTATGTTTGTGTATTTAAAAGATGAAAACCAAGAAATGCACGTCTTTCTGCACCAAGAACAGAGGGTAAAACTGTAATGATAAGTGAGCCCTTAAGCTTCAGAGATTCACGGGATTGAGTTGAGCAGCTGGAGCCAAGGTTTCTACACCCACGAGGACCCAAATGATGCCTGAGCAAAGGAAACAGGGAACAGGAATCTTCCTGTGGAGAATGCACTTTCTTAAGTTATATATTAGGCATTAAAAAAAAAAAAATCTATCCAATTTAGGAGCCATCTGGGCCTGCCACTAATTAAAGTTGAAAGTAAATATTCTCATCCACTACAGGTGGAAATATAATTTGGCACAACATTCCTAGGAATCATTTTTGCAGTATATATCAAGAGCTTTTAAAATATCTATTTGAAAAATGTTTTTGAAAGTTAAAATAATATTTTAGTGGTCATATATTTTAACCCGATAATCCCACCTGTTGATATTTTGCAAAGAAAATAATGAGCAATGTGCATAAAAATACATATATAATTATTTGCATCACAGCATTTATTTTAATAGCAGAAATAAAGATATTCGACTGTTAAAAATTGGTTGAATAATCATGTAGTTTTCACTCAACCAGTTGAAAACAAAGGTGAAGTTTACCCCTACCAAACAATGACCATGTGATTATACATTTGTCTATGCAAGCTTCTTGTATCAATTCAGATGTTCCTGTCTGAAACTAGTAATATTTTAACTTTTAAAATTAGAATGTCAGTATTCTGAAGCTAATTAGAAGTTATTTAGGCAGATGGGAAAAGGTTTTATGAGACAAAGGGGAAATGTTGTATTGCACACTTGAAGGACTTTATAATAATTTTTTTCCCTTTTAGATCCAGAAGTCAGACTTGATGCAGCATCTTCTCATTGTGCTTAATCTAGGTCTCAAACTATCATCACTGCTTCTCTTATTTCCCCTAGTGTATATTTTTATTGACAGGAGTTTATCAAAGGAAAAGCCATAGATTTTTGGTGATTATATGGGCAGTATAGTGTTTCCTTCTTTATAAAGTTATCATTGCTATTTATGTATCTTTTCTCTCCTAGAATTGGGACAGATTGTTTCAAGCTTAAGGGGATACTTTATGTGACTCTGATGCCATTTCACCTGTTTTTGTAGTGGGGGTGAACCTGTTCTCTAGTAGTGTGATCATTCAGAGCTAGACAATACCCATTGGAAATACTAGTGTTGTCACACCATTCAAGGAGAACCATGAACTCACATATTCTCTTGTATTGTTGCAGATTGAAAGTAGGTCACTGCTGTGATGTTCCATTAAGAAAATATATCGAGCATAATCTCGGGTGATCTCTGGAAAGGAAACTGTGCCTGGGTTATTTAATTTTGTTTTACATGAGCAAATTATTATTCACTTCAAGAAAAATAGGTAATTTCTCTCCTGGTACAATTTTATTTCCAGGGTTAAAAAAAAAAAAGTGAGAAATACATCACATAAAAAAAGGTAGCCATTTAGATTTACTACTTCAATTACTTCGTTCCTTCATGTACTATTTATTGAGTATCTGCAGTTGGCCAGACCCTGACCTAGGCAGTGGGGTACTAGCTTACAAAGTCCATGCTGTTAAGCTGCTTAGGTACATGGTAAAGGGAGAATTGGACAAACAAGTCAGCAAGTCAGTGAATAATTCCAGACAGCGATTACTATTACGCATACAATAAAACCAGATGATGTATGAGTGGGAATGCTAAGCCTCTTTAAAGAGGTGACTTTTGAGCCAAGATTCAGCCAGGAGAAAATCGATGGGAAAAGTTTTTTTGGCCAAGTACCTAAAGCCTTGAGGTAGGAGCAATCTTGACATATTGGAGGGATGGAAGAAAGCCTGGGTTTCTGATACCTAAGAGTGAACAGACAGTAAGCATGAGATAAGGGTGGAGATGTAGAGAGGAGCAAGACACATAGGGCTTTGAACAACGTTCTAAGGAGTTTGGATTTTCTTTTCTTTCTTTTTTTTCTTATTAACATATAATGTATTATTTGCTTCAGGGGTGGATTTTCTTTTGAGTGTCTTAGGAACTACTGATGGCGTTAAGCAGGAGAAAAAAACCCTGATCTCATCTGCATTTTAAAAAATGATTCAGGCGTTTGTTTGAAATTGGGCTACAGTAGTAGCAAGAGTAAAGAACTCAGGAAGGCTGGTTGGTGATTACAGTGATTGACAAGGAACAGGATAGTAGCTGGGGCTAAGTTTGAGTAGCAAGGAACAAATACTCATTTCTAAAAAGATTTAGTAGTTCATCAGTGTATATCACATTTTGGAACACCTGAAATTCAGTATTCATATTTAAACTTGACATTCATGTGCAAACTGGGTCAGTGAGTAACCAGAAGTCCAGATGCACAAAGCAACTATCTCTTGTCATCTTGGATCTTTGACTATCGCATGTTTTCCTGTTGCTCCTCCTGCACATTAATTAACTCTTGGGTATTTGCCTTTTTCATTAAACAAATCCCTGAAAATTGAAAGTTATGTAATAATGCCAAATCTGTAACTATCTACTATTTTCTGTTGGTATGTGAGAAGCAAATATAATACAGTTTGCCGGTCATAAAAATCAGAAAGCCACCACATTTCCAGTATTTAGCATACACACAAAATATCTAGTGTGAATCAATCCCAGAGCTACCACATGGTCTTCCAGAAGACCATTTCCAGGGAAGTATTTCAGATACATACTTTAATCATGTATACTGCCAGCAGCTGGAAGCTATGAAGGCCTGTCCAGATGACCAAGACTTAATTCCTCCCACCCGGCAGGAATAGGTTGTCAAGGGGATTGCAGGATGTACAATATCTAGGATTTTGTACTGGTGTTGTAAAAAGCCTATATACCTTCGTACTAACATGGGAACATAGAATGATTTCCAGCACAAATGTAGGAAAAAAAAATACAAGGACTGCTTCAAACTTCCAGAAGGCATTGCTGTTTGAGTGTAGTACACTCTCTGTCTTCCTGAAAAATGGAACTCCAATTCCTTCACAATTAGAACTGACTGCAGTGATAGAGTGTCTATTGTAGGACTCATGCTTCAGTCCTATAACCCAGACAAGCAAAATGCGAATGATGCCAGAAAGAAATATTTTCCCTCGAGGCCTGAAAATGTCCTCATCCAAGCAGAATACATTCTTCCGGGTTAATGAAAAGGTGTTCTCCAGAGTTCATATGAGGACAGAGTATTAACAGTTCATCTCAAGGGAGACAGTGGCAGTAGCTGTTGTGTGCAGGAACAGCTTTAATAATGATTTAATACAATACACCAGTGTAGATCCAGAAGTTCCTGCCTTTAACAGTAAAGTATTAATATTACTACTACAGATAAATATATTTAAAGATAGTAATGCCATACATAGTTTGAAAGTACTATTTTGCATCCATATGCCCTCAAGGCAACCCTGTGAGGTAGGCATTATTGTTTTCTAATTTAAAAGATATGAAAAGATCAGGGCTCAGAGCACTTAAATGGTTTACCTCATCCGTTTCTGGTGTGCACCAACTATTTCATGTTCTCCTTTTTTCCCCCCAAGTGCACTTCAGATGGTAAATAAACATTTATATTTAGGAAAAAAAAAATGGCTTACCTAAGTCACAGGCTTGGAAAGGGCAATGCCAGACTCCTGACAGACCCCTGACTCAAGTCCTGTGAGTCTCACAGAGTCCAGTGAGGTCATCATTATATCAGAACTGAATTGGTGTTTTTGGTTTGGTTTTGTTTTGTTTTTAGCATATAAAATGGCAAAGTGTAGTATTCTCAGTGGTGTCTTAGGTTTGATAAATTATGATGACCTCTTGGAGTCTTCGCTTTCAGTCTGGGAAGTGAGGATACAGTCTTCCTAAGATTGTTTCAAGGATTGAGTGAACTAGTATAGAAGTGCTTTGTAAATAGAAAGGACTATATAAGATTGTTTTATTAGAGTTCATTTTTTATTTTAATTAGTAATCATTGACCAAAATTTACCTCAGCTTAACTAATTTTCATGATTTACAAATATTCAGAATAAGGCTTAAAGAGCTTTAATAGCTTCTAAACAGGTATAGATTCCAACCTAACTCACTGATAGCAGTGTTTTTCTCAAGAGGTCAGATTGGGAAAATATCTGTGGGTTGTTTTTTTTTTTTTTTTTTTTTTTTTTTAGAAACCTTTATATTGCTTGATTTTTTTCTTTTTTTAGAGTGAGCATTTGTTAATTCTGAAATTTAAAGCATCCTTTTTAAAAGTAAAAGAATTTTTAAACATCATAGAAAACTTACGGTAAAAAAGCTGTCTTTGAAACCATTTACAAAATAATGCATGCAGAAGGAATAATAAATGTGCCTTAATAAAGATCTTGAAACTGAAGATACAGAGTCAAGAACTGAATCTTTAATAGTATTTTTCAAAAACATGTGACTTTATGAACTTATTCTACCAACATTACCAATTAGACTAAAAAATGATTAGGTCTTGGGACTATACAGTGCTATTTGTGTATCTCGTTTCTTTTATAATAACCACCAAATGCTAATGGAAGTTAAAGTTCAAGTAGGATAGAGAGAGAGCATTGAGAGTGAGAAAACCTGCATCTAGGACAAGATTTTTTAAATCTTGGGTAAAGTCCTCAACCTCACTTCTGCTCCATTTATGAAATAGAAGGAAGGAGCATTACTACTCATTATATCACTGGATAAAATGAAGTATCATTTGTGAAACTGCCTTTAGTTTTTACATAAAAAATAGCTGTTTGCACCGTAAATGATATTTTTATCAGAAAGATAGATTAATTTTTACTTGTAGAAAGGCAGAATAGTATTAAAAAGACCATATGCTACAGGGCTCAAATTTCAGCCCTTTCTCCTAATAGATTTATGCTTTTGGGTTTGTTATCTCCCTGAGTCTCATTTTCTTCGTCTATGAAATTGAAGATATCACCAACTCATAGGGTTGTTTAGAGGATTAAAACTAATGTATCTGAAGAGGCTAGCTGATTAAAGATGATGTTTATAAAGTGGCTCCCATCTGGTAGGGGCCCAATACAGAATACATATCATCATTATAACCTTCATCATTCATTGTCAGTGTGTAAAAAGAGTATTTTATTTTGTCCCTGCAACCTAGTCTGATAAAAACTAATAAACTATTCTCTCCCTACCCCACCTTTTTCTTTTCTTTTTTCCTTTTCCTTTTTTTTTTTTTTTTTTTTTGAGAGCTGGAAGCCTTAGAAGGTGGTGAAAGATTTCTACTCATGTCAATTTATGTAATCTATCATTATTAAATTACTCCACTGAGAACATACATGTAAAAGACCAAGTGCTAAAATGCCTAAAAACAGTTGCCAAGTAACATTTCATTCTATAAAGGAGAAATAGAGAAGCCCAGCTTCAGCTCAAATTTATTTCATGGCTATGAAGTTTGAAATAATAAAGTTTATGTCTAACTGGCAACCTCAAGGGCTCTCCAAATGTCTTAGTCTTTTAATGGAGAGGGAAGCCTTGCTAAACTTGTATAGAAGATAGTAGTTTTAATACTACCTGAGAATGAGTACAGCTAGCCACCAGTTCACTGCAAACCCTTAAACTAGACTTGCACACGCATTTCACCCATATAAAGAAGGAATAAGCCTTATAGATACACAGTAGGAGAATGCTCCAGATAATAAGTGCAAAGGCCCTGAGGCAGAAAAGTGCCTGGATACTTGAGAAAACAGGACAGTATGGATGGAGAGGTCCAGTTCATGGTATCATTCAATCCTCAGCCTATTTACTTTCATAACCATCTATTTCTCTTGTAGAGTTTTATTTATTTATTTATTTAATCTCTATACCTACCATGGGGCTGGGACTCACAGCCCCAAGATCAAGAGTCACATGCTCTTCCTACTGAGCCAGCCAGGGGCCCCAACAGTCTATTTAATGTTAGCCTCCGCTCTACCTCCAGATCTCTATTTCACTCTCATATTTTATTCTCTTCATAGGACTTAACAGTATTTTTTGTTTGTTTACTTCTTTAATATCTGTCTCCTCTATTAAAATATGAGCTCCTTGAGAACAGGGATCTTGAATATCTTCTTTATTACAATTTAGGTAACTTTAGAACAGTACCTGGCACATAGTAGGTGTTCATGAGTTACTTCTATTTTATAATTGTGATCAATATTTGTTTAATAAAATACTTAATATATATGAATGTTTAGTATATATGTTTTGATGTCACTTAGGAGTTAGTTTAAAATAATGAGGCACCATTTTTATTCACCAGAGGGTCACATATCTGTAGTGTTAGTGAATACACAACACACACTCATACACTACTGACAGATTCTACTCAACTCAGCTTTTATAGAGAGCCTGTGAGAGTCTGTGTCTCTGAGAGTCAAAAATGTACATTTCCTTGAGAGAATGTGTCTCTGAGAGTCAAAAATGTACATTTCCTTTGACCCTTGAGAGCATGTGTTTCTGGGAGTCAAAAATGTACATTTCCTTGAGAGTCTGTGTCTCTGAGAGTCAAAAATGTACATTTCCTTTGACCCTTCAGTTTCATTTCTAGGAATTTATTAAATAGAAATAAGTACCCATCCATATGAATGAATCTAATATATAGCAGTATGCACTTATATGTAGAAATAGACATCACCCAATTGTTTCCACAAATATTTGTTGAGTACCTACATATGAGACACTAAGACCAGGCTCTGCCAATGTTGAGGATGTCCCTGTAGTAGAAAGTAAACAGCTAAAGCTTAGTCATAAGGTAGGAGAGACTTGTGGAAGAACAGAATTAACTCCTCTCTCTCATACATTCACACTCTAGGTGGATGCTACACAGCATCAGCTGGGAATTTGTGACCAAAGTATTTCCATGAATGACCACATCTTTTTTTTTTCAGATCTGGTAGAAGGGGTTTAGGACTATAGGCAGTTTTCTGTCAGAAATCCATGAAGGTGAGTGAGGGTGATGCTCCAGAAGGAGCATTAGAGCCAGGGGGGAAAAAAAGGAAGAAAGAAACCAAAGTAAATCTGTAAAAGTGGACTTCAAACAGCCCAGGCAGAAAAGGAGTATGAATGATGCCTTCATTAAGGTGGATTGTTAACTGGTGTATGCCAAGCTGTTGTAATAGGGAAGCACTTCAACTACTATAACACCTGCTGGGATTGTAGTTCTACCAAGAAAATCTAAAGAGGATGCAATTGTTTAATTATGTACATATCTGGACACATACCACAGATTCCAGATTCCAGTTTTGTTTCATTTTCAACTTGGGTTAAATGGGTTTGTTCTTACATTTAGAAACGATGGATGGGAATGTGACTTGTGTAGTAATAAATCTTAAAAAATGAAGTCCGTTCAGAACTGCACTTATAGTCTCAGCAAGAAGGAAAGGGCAGGGGCACCTGGGTGGCTCAGTCGTTAAGCATCTGCCTTTGGCTCAGGTCGTGATCCCAGAGTCCTGGGATCGAGCCCCGCATCGGGCTCCTTGCTCGGCAGGAAGCCTGCTTCTCCCACTACCACTCCCTCTGCTTGTGTTCCCTCTCTAGCTGTGTTTCTCTCTGTCAAATAAATAAAATCTTTAAAAAAAAGAAGGAAAGGGCAGAAGTGTACATATAAATCGAGGAAAACTTCCCGGAGTTCTATGCTAAGCTTAGATGTTCAAACAAATGTATAAAAGCTGGACAAACAACCTAGCTCTAACAAAGAAGTCTTAAGAATAGTGGCAGGTATGTTAAAGCCAGAATTAACTTAAGCTTTTAAAAATTTTTAAAGATGGGAAGAGCTGTATTGAAGCAGTAATAAAGAGAAATAAGTTTTAGTATGTTAAATTAACAGAGAGGGGAAAAGTCTAAGTAAATGTGGTAGACCCCCTTTAAGTCAGGGTCTCCATGATCCCTCCTTCCCAGTATTCATGCTTTTGTGTGATCCTATCCCATGGAGGATGTGCAGGAACTGTGATTTACTTCTAAGCAATAGAGCACAGCAAAGACAAGATATACATGCTAACATTGCACAAGATTTTAGTGCCCATTTTGCTGGAGTCTCCTACTCCTTTCTAGCTTCAAAGAAGTGAGCTGCTCTGTAGGGAGACCCACATGGCAAGACACTGAAGGCAGCTTTAGGTGGATAGCCAGGGAAACAGAAGCCTTTAGTTCTATAACCACAGGGAATTGAATTCTACTGACAACAGCAAAACCTTCCCCAGTCAAGTCTCAGATGAGACTGCAACCTTGTGAGACCATAAGTAGAAGACTTGGCTATGCTTTGCCCAGACTCCTGATCCACAGAAACTGTGAGGTAATAAAACACATGTGTGTTATTCTAAGCTGCCAAATACATGATCATTTGGCATAGCAATAGAAAATCAATATTGTAAACTACTGCCATTTGCTTCTATCTTCTCAGTGGAGAAGATAGGCTTTAGAGTGGCATAGCTAGAATTTTCCCTGGAATACAGCATTCCATTCTATTAGAATAAGAGATACAAATTACATTTAGAGCTTTGAGTCAATCTTCACACTCCCTATGAGATGACTCTTCTCTGTCTCCTTCACCTCTCTCTTTTCTATCCAAAGGAAATTTGGAGGAAAAAATAGAAAGAATACTTTTTTACAATCTTAATTAAGACACTACCCTCTAGAAACAGCTGCTGTTATGGTAGAAATGCTGTCATGAGTCTTCCTCAGGGAAGCAGCTCTCCCGTCTTACCATGTGATATTGTCTCTTTTGGCTTAGTATTGCTGCTACCTATTACGGTGTTTGACACATGGTTGATTCTGCATGACTGATGAATGAATTCCTTGTTAAGTTACCTCACCCATAAACCCAGTAAGAAAGAAAGTCATCATTGCCTAATGTGGTGTTCTCCCCTTTTTAGACTTTTGGGAATGAAAAGGCAAGCATGACATTTATTTATGTACATGGAAGCAAGTGAATAAACCCAGAGAACAGAGAGAGGAGTGAATTGCTTTTTGAATAAACCCAGAGAATATAGAGATGAGTGAATTGCTTTTTGTAAATAAAAGGAACCTTAAAAGCCTAATAGGAATACTGATTATTTCATAATGGTCTTTTTTTTCTTCTCAATCTACCACGTTGTGTTCAGTTTTATAGGAGACATATTCAGTGTTGGTAGATGCCAAAAGCTTAATTGTCTGACTCCAAATGATACTGGCATAATAGACTCATTTGCTATGCCTCCATTCTCTATCTTCACATGACATAAAAGTACAAACCTTTTATAACCTGACAATAATTGAAATGCTTTTATCTTTTATTCATTTTATTTTCAGCTTCCTTCTTTGTAGACCCCTAGTGGAAACATAATTTTAGCATTATTCATTCCTGTTTGGTACACTGAATGCCTGGTCCATTGTACCTCATTACAAGCAATCTGTGAATTTTTTATAAATACTTTTGTTAACCATTCCTAATTGTGGTGTTGGACATTACTGATGACAAAATGCCCAGAAGACTTGGTTTCATTTACATAACATATAAGTAGAAAATGAGCAAAACTCTATGCTCCATTGCTTACTGTCCATTTCAGAAACATGGTGTTATTTTAATCTAAACTAAGGAAATGAAAGTATTTCAACTCATAACGTCATTATTTATGAGTGAAAATATTACATATCTGTTGAATTGAAACTTTCATTTATAAAAGGTGGTTCAGGGTACCCACCTGGCTCAGTTAGTAGAGTATGTGCCTCTTGATATCCAAGTTGTGGGTTCAAGCCCTATGTTGGATATAGATTACTTAAAAAAAATCCAAAAAGTGGTTTAATGGCTGTGTGTATTGCCTAAGAATATGGTGTGGGTTTTTTGGAGTTTTTTTGTTTGTTTGTTTAACAAGTACTACATTACTTTCCGTTATAGTCTATTCTCTAGTGGTCTTCGATGCATAAATCAGACTCCATCACCCCCAAGTCAAAACTCCCCAGACATTTCCCATTACACTTAGAATAAGATCCAAACTCCTTACCGTGGCTTGCAAGGTCCTTCATTTCTGCCCTAGCTATCAGATCTCATTGTCTACCATTCTTCCCCTGCTTATACTACACCACTCACATTGGTCTGTTTGTAGTTCTTCAAACATGTCAAATTCATTTCCATCCCAGTGCCTTTGTACTTGCCGTTCCACCTGCCTGGAATTGTCTTCAGATCTTCACAAGGCTCACTTTCACCTTCAGGGAGCTCTAATGTCATATTCTGAAGAGGATTTTCCTAGCCAATCTATCTAAAATAGTAGCCCATGTTACCACTACCAATCACTCATGATACCTCTAGGTTGTTTTCCTTTTTTTTTTTTTTTTTTAAGATTTTGTTTATTTGAGAGAGAGAAAGAGAACAAGAGAGAGAGAGAGAGCAAGGAGGGGAGGGATAGAGGGAGAAGCAGACCCCCTGCTGAGCAAGGAGCCTGGGATCATGACAAAGGCAGGTGTTTAACCCACCAAGCCACCCCGTGCCCCCGTGTTATTTGTTTTTCTAATAGTAGTAATTGCCACCCGAAATTGTATCTGCCCTCCTAGAATATAAATTCCAGGAAGGCAGGGTTCTCACTTGTCTTGTTCACCACTGCAGCCCCACAATCCATCATTAAAGCAGTTACTCAATACGTGTGAATCGACTAAGTAAATAAGATCATGGAGGTAGGTGCTACAGGACTAAATAACAACTGAAGAGAGAAACAAGGAAGAGAAGTCAAAATGGCACTGAATTTTTGAGCCCAGATTATTTAAGGGTGGTAGAACCATTAAAAGTCACAAGTAACCCAGAAGGGAAGACAACTTTGGGAGAGAAGAAAGATGAGTTCTGTATTAGACATTAGAAATGCTGGTAGACATCTAGAGGAAGATTGGGAGAGACCACAGGATTGGAGATGTTGCTCCGGGGATTATTCTTATAGTTCTGATAGTTGAGGCCCTAATAGTAACGGGTGTAACGGGAAGAAGGAAAAGTCTTTTAGGGACAGCTCAGAGGAGGGAGAAGGGCCAGATGGGGAACAGTCAGGATGATAGAAGTAGAAACGAAGAGTAGAATATTGGAGGTTTGAAAAAAAAAAAAGCCCAGGAAAAGAGAATTTCAAGGAGGGAGTGGAAAGTGTTGCTCAATGCTGGTAATAAGAGGACAATATGTAGGCAAGGGACCAGCTGTGATTGTAAGCATTTGTGACCTTTAGGCGAGAAGCTCCAGTAGATTGGTGAGGGCAGAAATACATCTTACACCAACACTGTCTTGAATGTCAGTTTAATCTTTCCTCTGTGATTCATGAGGCATTTCAGTATCTCTTAGGACCTCCTGGTCATATGACAAATATCAGTTATGTAACTCTAGTTTAAAAGGTGTAGGGGTAGGGGGGAAAAAGGTATGGGAAATTGAACTGAACCTATACCGATCCTACAGCATGTGTTGTAAGTCGCTTAATCTGAACAAGTCTCTGCCTGGGCCCAGGTTTCTGTGATTTTTCTAAGGAGGGATGCCATGTGCTCTGATAGCTGTCAGCAACGTGTCATCTCAGTATGTGCTTCGTTTTTCTAAATTGAGAAGTGCTAAGATAGGAGAGAGAATGTTAGTTAGGCCAGCAATATTTTTATTTTATTGTCTGCTGACATAAAAAAATGCGTTAAACTTTATTTTTGTTATTTTGCAAAGATCTGAAAAGAATGAATAAGCAGGAAAAATTGCTCGTGATCCACTACAAAGAGGTGATCATTATTTACATTTTGGCCTTCTTACTTTTGGGTCCTTTTTTTTTTTTTTTTTTTTTTTTTTTTTACCCCCAGCTTTCTGAAACTTCTAACACTTTCATGTTATTTCTATGTAACGGGAGAAGGCACACAGTGGATCTAGAACTAAGTCTCCTGGGTTCAAATCCCATGTCTGGCTCTTACGAGCAATAAGACCTTGGTGAGTCTCATAACCTCCCTGTGCCTTGGTCTCCTCACCTGTAAAATGTAGGAGCCACTAATTCTTTTATAAGCTCATTTGTTCTGATATCTTGGATATATAAGACAATTGATCCCATATCCTTTACACCTTTCCGATCTTATTTGTTCCATTTTCCCCTCCACTGGCAGTCATTTAGGAAAACCTCTCATCCCTTCTGTCATTTTGCTTATCCTTCCCCTGATGTTCTGTACTTTTGTCATGCTGTCTTGATGTGCCAATAGTGTTTACAAATAAAATATGGGTTAGAAGCCACCTCAACTCCTGGAGACTGAGCTAAAATGAGAGAGGAACCCCGTTGAGGATTAAACTTGTCTGTAATGGCCTTAAAGTTGTATTGCCCTGTACTCTCACATTCCAGTCAAATATGGCCTGGATCTGTTCGGGAATAAAAAAGGGTAATAAACTAATTAAAGCATTTGATTGTATCAGAGTTATTATCCTAAAAAGCCATTAACCATATAATGATAATCAAAAGACTAGATGGGCCGTTAACAGTAATATGTCCCTTAGGGTAGCACATCACAACTGTGGGTGCTGTGTGCAGACTTTGTGACAGAAATGTCTCTAAGACTAGGCTAACCGTGAACTATTTAAGTAATAAAGAACCCAAGGGAAAACAGTTTCTTTTTCTTCTTCTTCTTCTTTTTTTTTTTTACTTTGAGAAGGGGTAATTGGTCAAAATAGCCTTTATCCTGTTTACTTCAGGAAAATAATTGGTCAAATACTGTCAAGGCAGAACATGACCATAAAAGATGCAACACCTCTCTAGTGGCTTCATGACTGGAAAACAAAACTAGGCCCTGAGTTCTCCCCATCAAACTCAGTGGGTCCCTTGGGTATGACAATCATGGATTTATTTTCCAGAGCCAACCTTGATTTTGACTGTTTTGGCTCCCTTTTAATTACTGTCCTGATTTGGGGCTCTAAAAAAAAAAAAAAAAAAAGAGTTGAGGTATCTGTAATATCTTTTCTTTGTGAGCAAGGTTTTTGTCAACTTTAGCCTTTCTTGAAAACATTTTCACACTGTTCTAGTCCTGTAATGTAGGTTGTGATCCAAAGGTGGGTCTGTCTTTATTGATAAGGTACAAAGTCCTGTCCAGTGCATTGCTGTGCTTTGGGTTGGAGAGTTTTTATGAGCAGCAAAATGCTATTTTATTGCTTGAAAAGATGGTGAATTGACATTAACTTAAGGAAACAGACTGCTGCAGGTTTTTCTAAGTATCTCACAGTAAATCAACCTTCAAAGACTTCCTTAGGAAACACATTGGCTCTTTTTAAAAATATAAATACATTGAACAAAGTTCTTAAATCATGGAGCCCTTTTTTCTAATCTGAAGACAAGAAAAATATATTAGTATGTAATATGACTTCCTAGAGAGTTGAACAACAGAAAGCGTGGATATGCTGAATCCCACCGATCTGTTGGCTTCATGGTTCTTTGTGTGTTCTCATTCATAGGGGTGGGCCAGGAGGAAGGTCCCATTCGTGTTGTCACTTGTGTCCTCTCAGTACAGACCTTGAAGTTTTCCTGTAAAAATTGACCAATTATGTACTTCTTCCCAAACAGAAGAGCAAATTCTGTTCATTTCCTGAATTTTTTAACTACACCCTCTTTTTTTGTTGTTGTTGCCCTTTGAAGTGGAAACCATTGTTTGTTTTCTCTTTAATGCAATGCAATGACACAATTATTTTTAAATAAGCTGTTGACTAGAGTATTGGAGGCTCTGGCCCAGTCACAGTTTATAATAGTAATTCCTCAGCAGGGTTCTGCCACTAAGGAACCTGAAGTTCAGAGTTGTAAAGCAATTGCAAAGGGAAGCCAATCTAAATAATGACATTTGTTAGGAGACAGAGAGGTCATCTCCCAGCATCGAGGATTATTCTTTACATTTACAGTTCAGGAGTCAAATCCGAACTAAAGTTGACTGATCAGAAATGATTCATGCACTGGGTTTAACCATGATGGGAAATAACAGAGAAAGACTTCAGTTCTTTTTCTGAATCGTTAGTGTGGGCATGGTGTAGCTTAGGTCTCCTGCCATAGTATTAATAGTCCAATAGAGGAGTAAAAACAAATTCCAGAAAATAATGTCTTGTTTGATTGTTTGTATTTAGACAAAGACATCTGAGCTGTGTTCTCATTTCTCAAGGACTTAAAAGTTTAATGAGGTATACACATTTGTAAACATGTATTTTTTAATGCGCAAAGGAGATTGTACTGTTTCCCAAAAAACTCATCAATGCATTCAAAACATTGCTGTGGAGTATATTTGTGTTTGAGAATTTAGCTTAGATATTTCACTGTCAAAATATTTTGTGGTGCTTGTGCTATTGCCAAAAACCATGAGCCCCTAAACTACAGCACACAGGTAGGTGTATACCATGACATTACATTCAGAAAGCCATGGAAGCAAGCAAATCCCTTGGAATGTACAGGGCGGTGACCATATCTCTTTCCTATTTAGTTATTGGCTTACCCTGTGACATGCCAAATTTCCCCATCTTAACTCTACTGCCTAATAATGCTACAGAAACTTAACTGGTATTTAAAACAGTTTGGAGATTTCCAGATAAAGATTTCACAGAAGCACAAATTTTATTACCTGGCTTTCTGTCTAGTGGCTGCTCTTTGTACACATTGAACATGACCTCCTTGAGTATGAAGGTAACATGTTAAGACTGTGTGGAGGTCAGAAAGGATAATTATGGCTATAACTAATTATCATGTAATTTAACCAAATGTAATTACAAAGCAGTTAATTGTCAACTTTTGTTTAAACATAATTTTCTTCTTTGAGCAGAAGGCAAAAAAAAAAAAATGGGCCTTTGTCGTCTTCTTTTATAGCAGTGCTCAGTTATGTGACCTAGATTTCCAAATCTCTGTAGTATTTCCTGTACAAAACCAGTGTATTCCCTTTCCGCACACCTACCACTAATAATAAAATATGAGTCAGCTACATAGAGGCACTATTTGTGTAAAGTTTTTAATCAAAACCTTTTGTTAATGAAAAACAAGTACCTAGTGCTATTATAATGCAGATGAACTAATAAACAAAGTATAATTAAGAATCTTTCTAGAGGGAGATTTCTCAGGAGGTAAATATTTAAAGATTCACTCTTAAGTTGTTGTTGTTGTTGTTTTAATAATACGCTTTTTTGTCTCCTTAAAGAAATTTCTTATTTTTATATCTGCTGTCATCTTGGAATTCTTGGTAGGCAAAAACTTTGACTCTTTAATCTGACACTGAAGTAAACAAATATTTTTTGAGCAATTCTCTTCAAAGAATCTTTCCTGTTATTGCAATCTACTGTTATAATCTCACTTTTTTTTTTTTTTTTTTGATGAGTATGTACACACTCTGGAAAGCAAAACAGTCTCCAGCTCTGTCACTTCAAGTGATCCGGCAGATTTCAGCCATGCTATGACCTTTCCTCTTGTCTCAGGCCTTTCTATAAAAAAGACAGGGTTATAAAATCTTCCCTTTGTGATCCATTCAGATTTTGATGATAACCAAAGTTTTTAGACAACCATTATGCTATAATATTATTGTCAGGAAACTGAGCAAACTCCGGGTTCCTTCACTGAGCACGCCATCACATGGTGAAGGCTTCCCAGCACTTTGGCCTTAACTAAATAGCACAGCACTCATGCAAGAAGTGTGTATCTTAAAGAAACACGAATCTATTCAACTTGGCTGCAACAATAGACAATAAAGTGATAGTTTCAGCTATACAGATATAACATCAAACATCTGTGTTATGAGTAAAATGCTGACTCCTCTAGCTGTTTCCAAAGGTACAGATATTTACGTGATATGAGCAAAACAACTGACTGATGAATTGAATGGTTTTAGCTTTTTTATTTGAATTGTTACCATAGTCCCCGAGGACTTCTATAAAGCATTCGTCTTTAGAGTCTGTTCCCTCCTTGAGTCATTTCACTGCTTCTATTCCTTCCTTCTCTCTCTTCCTTTCTTCAACAAATATTGATTGAGTACCTACTGTGTGTCAGACACTGTGTGTTGAGGGAGGAAATAAAACAGACATGGCCTCCCTAGAGCATACATTTGATAGACAGTAATTGCATATCTTTTAAAACTTTAATTATATACTTATGAATGTGGTAAGTGTTCTAAAGAAAAAGAATAAGGTGCTATTTATTTTCCAGCAAACATTTTCAAAGGCCTGCTATATGTCAGGCATTTTGCCAGGTTCATGGTAAACAGGGGTGAATGAAACAACATGATCCCTATCCTTGTTGAGCTTACGCATTGTTGAGGAAAACAAACAAAAAACAAAAAGACCAATAAATGTCATTTTAGACTGAGAAAGTGCAGTGGCTTTAGTGTGCATGTTGCTCTGATAGAAATGGAGGGACGGCAAGGATGATCTGTTTGCCTGATAAGCTGCCAAGTGGTGATTTACAAGACGACTAGGACCAACCATCTAGAGAGCTAAGTAGGGGGCATCCCAGGCTGAGGCAAAGAGCTGTCTACTCCAAGAAATGAAAAAAAGACCAGAATAGATTGACTTAGTGAGATGGGGAAGATTTCAGGGAGGATCTGCTTTTGAGAAATACCACTTAATTTTGGGAGAGTTATATCTAATTTGCCTATGAGACATCTAAGTAGAGACATTATTGGGGAGTTGCTTATACTAGTCTGGAATCCGAAGAAATGGCTGGGCTCGCCACATCTGAGAATCAGCAGCACAGGTAGGGTTTTTTAAGTTTTGGAAGTTGTGAGATGACTGAGGATGAGAATATAAGTTGAGAACAGAAGGGGATTCAAGAACAAAATTTAAAGGTCTATAGAGAAAGAAGAAGCTAGACAAAAAACTAGTGGTCAGAAGGATAGAAACTAAGGCAAGTATAGTATTGTGGAAACCAAGAAAAAGTGTTTTTAATTTTTTTTTAAAGATTTATTTATTGATTTGAGAGAGAGAGAGAGAGCGTGGATGGGGGGTGGAGGGCGAACAGAGGGAGAGGGAGAAAGAACCCTCAAGCAGACTCCCTGCTGAACATGGAACCCAACCCAGGGCTTGATCCCAGGACTTGAGATCATGACCTGAGCCGAAACCAAGTCAGCAAAACCAAGTCAGCTGCTTAACTGACTGAGCCACCCAGGCGCTGCAAGAAAAACTGAGTGGTTTTAAAGTATATGCTTTTGAATAGTTAAGTAATTGTCCTGTTAGTAAAATTTTTAAAAAACTATTCTCAGTAAATTATAAAATACTCCACAGTCATTAATATTGTGTATATGTATATATGTATGTTTTTAGAACCACTTGCTCCAATAAAGTAGAAACTGTCTTAATCAGGTTAACCAGCCAATCTTTTCTCTCTATAAAGCATACTCATGGATGCCCATGGGTGATGTCTGTCCTGTCTGACAGGCTTCTTTCCAGCACTACCCTGAACTTAAGCTGCTACCAGTTAAAATGTTTATCAGAGTTGGTTGTCTTTGTTTCCAAAAGGATTAATGCCAGGTGTACTTGCTACTATAAATTAATTACATAATTTATAATTTAATGAAATATTGTGAAAAGAAAAAGTTACATTTATAAATATTAAGTTGATTGCTTTGGAGAGATTTGATAAAGGTGAGCTTATAATGCTATTGATTAAATGTGAGGGAGTCATCTGTGAAAGACTGAAGGGAAATTATAAAAGTCTAGAAGAATTCTGCTGTAGGATTTTTCATAACTTTTTAGTTCTCAAGTCCACTTTATTTTTTTTATTTATTTTTTTTTACTGGAAAAAAAATAAATGAATTTATTTTCCCCAGGAAATTTTATTTTAATGGGTCTCAAATTTCTCTGACAGTTGTCTGCTCAAGTCATTTCTTTAAAGTACCTATTTTAAAAATTAATAACTTGGGGCGCCTGGTGGCTCAGCGGGCCAAAGCCTCCGCCTTTAGCCCAGGCCATGATCCCAGGGTCCTGGGATAGAGTCCCACACTGGGGTATTGGGCACCCCACTCAGCAGGGAGTCCGCCTGTCCCTCTCAGTCCACTTTAAAGAAACTGAAAGTAAAAATGATAGTTGATACATTTTGAGTGTGGTTTCTGAAAAAAATAAATAAATAAAACAGAACACTAATCAGAGAGCTAATCAACAAAGAAAAAACTTTGACCTAATAAACATTGACAAATGAATGTATGTTTATGTTTTGATTTAAAATAAAATATTTAATATATGCATATAAAATAAAAATATATCTGCGTATATGTTATACCTTAATTGATGATTAATCATCTACTCTAGCCAAGTGTCTTTGTATTTAGTTCTAGCAAATGATACAAAGATAAACTTTAACTCAGCCTATGTTCATTACTAAGCTGTAGTAATAAATTATTGACTAAGCGGAATTTCCTAAGCATATTGTGTTTCTGCCCCTACCCTTTGTATTTCTTTGTTATACTGAAAACTTTTAAGAATGTATTTGATTGGTCATCAGATCAAACCAACATTATAATCTCAGTTTTATTCTTAGCACATAACCACAGTTAAGGTTACAAAAGCATGCACCTCAACTAGAAAATATTATATACATTAAAAGGCTCCCCTTTCCACCCCCCTTACTTTCTGGAATTCTCTTTTCAATTAATTTCAGACCTTTCCCAAGCTACTTAGAGGACATGAAAAAGAATAATTTTTAATACTGCTACATTTTAAATATCAGTTCTTAGTGTTCTATATATTTACTTGCAAGCATTTAATTTTTTATCAGTAATCATATTTTCAAACTAAACTCCGTAGTTAATTGTTAGATGGTCATTGATCAATGTGGCATGGCAAGTGATTAAATGAAGTAGGAAGGTCATAAAATAGAGTAAAATAGAAGAATAGAAATAGAGTAAAATAAATAGAATTCTATAAAATAGAATCCTGTGAAATATCCTGTAAAATAGAATCCAGTGGGGGGAAAAGCAAGGAAGTTTAAGGTTCCCAAGGTTTATAAATTATATTCTTAAAGTAGATTTGACTTACTGGATTTTAAATAGAGGTGTTTACACATACACACACGTCTGATAATCAAACACAATGTTCATGGTTTCTGCCTATAAATAGTTGCATGCTGTTACTGTGTGTTGTTCAGGAGACATAGTTATTATATACAGCATCAGAGGTGAAGTCTTTGGGCCATCAGATAGAAACAAGGGAAAGACAGATTTTGGTTCAATTCTGGGCAAGAACCTTGGGCAATTAGACCTATACAAAAATGTGAAGTTCTGTGTTTTTCCCATCACTTCAGAGCCTGGGGAAATCCCGAAAAACGTGTAGATATACTGTGTGAAAAGGAGTCTTTTCTTCTGAAACCCCTTCTGTATGGCTGCTGGAGAGCATTGAGCATTAAGTGCAGTAAACAAAGGGCAAGTGAGTACGTAGGGGCTGAAGTACAAGCAACTGGATGGTCTGGTACAGGACCTCATTTCCTAGAGGAAAGGACACCATTGTATAATTTTCGCAGAAGGAAGGACCAGTACCCTGGCAAGCTCCACGCCCTCAGAGTCACATCAGCTCAGAGGAGGCGCTTTATTCCAGCCCTTGCACACAGAGGGAGTGTCATTTTCAACAGAAAATGGAAATGTTTTATCCATGCCACAGGCTAGCAGTGGCCCTGTTTTCACACATGTCAGTCTTCCTTCCACCACTAAGTCTCTATAAGCAAATGAAAGGAAATGAACTAAATATTTAATTCACAAGATAATACGTTTGGAACCAAGTATGTCTGAGGAAGAAGACTCAGTACCCTCAAGGAGCTAGCAGTCTATAGGAGGAGAGAAATAAAATATCTGTGCAAACTATCATAATGCAGAGTTGAAAATACCAAGTATTTGATGAATGATACAAAGTGCTAATAGCTCAGAAGAGTAAGGAGGGGGTATTATTTTAAAATCAGTAAAACTTTTATAGAGAATGAAACATTTAAGATTTGGCTCAGAGAAATTTCGAATGGCGGCAATGGAACCAAAAGGAAGTTGAGCTGAATGGGAGACAAAGGAAACCTGTCATAATTTAAAAGCAGATTCAAGAAAGAATTATGAGATGCAAGACTGAAACAGATATCTCATTATTTATGCCATTATAAGCAACCACAGTTGAGAAAATATCTCATATGAATAATTAACTGTATGCCCGTTTGAACTGATACCTTAGGGTCCTCCAAAGTCTCAGGCATACTCATTCTGGTACCTTAATATCTTAACCTTAAACCACTCTGCTGTTATCTTTTTGTTTGTGTCACCTATGGCCAGTTCAGTGTTTGCCTGATGAGGTCTATCTCACCAGAAACTGTAAAATCAAATACTTGATTTCTCAGCCTCTTAACATCTGGCAGTAGCCCCACAACACAGTTCTGGCCAATGAGATATTGACAAAAGTCTGCTTAGGAATTTCTGAGTAAGCTTTCAACTAACAGATAAGGACAGCCAGAGCCGGACCACCTCATTTTCCTTTCTTTCTGCCTTTGATGTGGATGTAATGCCTATAGTTTTGGAGGCTCTCTTGCAACCAGAAAAGTGTGAAGATAAACCGCCTATACACCAAGGATGCCGAAGCAGAAAGAAAAAAACATGGGACATTGGTGTTATTGTTAAGAAACCTCCCAGCTCCTTAAAAATAAACTCCTGAAAAAAAAAATAAATAAAAAATAAATAAATAAATAAACCCCTGATGTGTTTGCCCAGCTAATTGGATAGCATTCCTTACTAAAGCGTTCCTTACTAAAATGCCAATTTTTTCCTAAATCTCTCTAGGCAATATTGCTTTTTTTTTTTTTTTTTTTAATAACTGAGGATAAAGCTTAGTTCTTGGAGTGTAAGAACTCAACAAACCATTGTTGAACATTTATTGGGCACCAAAGACTATCCCGCATACCGGAAAGTGATACAGGATAAATAAAGCATGGTCCTTGCCCTCAAGGAACTCATGTTTAACATGAAAGAATGGGAAGTGCTGTGGTAGAACCTGGTGCAAACCATGGAAGTGGCCTACAGGAGGGGAAGATGGGTTCTGCAAAGGAAACTAGGGGAGGATGCACACAGAAAGTACTAAGCTGGTTCTGGATTGATGAGCAGAAGCTTAAAAGGCAGGGAAGAAAAGAAGGAGTTAGTGATTCTAGGCAGAGTTAGTAGCCTACACAAATGCAGAGATGAGTAAAGGAGTGGGACCTCCACTGGGAAGAGCAAAAGTTCAGAGTGGTGGGAGTATTTTTACTTCCTTTTTTTCAGGTATGGCTATATTTTAAAAGTGAAGAGATTTTATTCCATGCAGTAATTCGTATCATTCACAGAGGGCAGTTAATTAAAACTCCCATCTAATTTGAGTTTATGAAAGTCATCGCAGGAGCTGATTAGTTTCTCTCTAGGTTGTAAACTTCCATATTTAGGTATGTGTGTTGAGGTTTGATTTTCTAAGCAGATGAAAGTATTAAAATTAAAAAGGGATTGCTTTAGAAAAAGAAACTTTTAAGAACTTTTGAAACATTTCTTTAACAATAAATACATGAAGTTTTTAGTTACAGGTATTTATCCAGTTGCTGAAATATGTCCTTACAGGGGGGTGCCTGGGTGGCTCAGTTTGTTAAGTGTCGGACTCTTGATTTCAGCTCAGGTCATGATCTCAGGGTCATGGGGCAGAGTCCCACATCAGGCTCCACACTCAGCACAGAGTCTGCTTGGGATTCTCTTTCTCCTTCCCCCACGGCCCCTCCCCTGGCTCATGTGCATTCCCCCTCCCCCAAATAAATAAATAAAATCTTCAAATATGTATGTATATATATATGTATATCCCTAAAGATCATTATTGAGCAACTGCCTTCAGCTTAGGTCATGATCCTGGAGTCCAGGGACCGAGTCCTGCATTGGGCTCCCTGCTCAGCAAGGGTGTCTGCTTCTCCCTCTGACCTTCCCCCTCTCATGCTCACTCTCTCATTCTCTCTCTCTCTCTCTTTCTCTCAAATAAATAAATAAAATCTTTAAAAAAAAAAAAAAAGAATGGGTAAAAAGGGAAGTGAGGCGCCTGTGATACCATGAGAAGACATGGAAGTAACTTTCTGTAGAGAATCTGAGGAATAAGAAGGAGGTCCAAATGATAGGACAGGCTGTGAGGCCAGGATGTGTGGAAATTAAGGAGGGAGGAGCCAAGGTCCGTCATGGACCGGGAAGCTGAGCCTGCAAATGAAGTGTTTGGGCCTGACATTCATTTTACATGGTGTCCGTGTACGTGCTATTTTGGAAGGTATGACTATTTAAGGCATTTATAGACTAGACTCTGGTTTTTATTAATAGTTTTATATATAAGCATTTAAAAAAATAAGATAGGAAAAGTAATAGGATGAAATTGTTCTAGAAACGCTATTTGCCCTCCAGCCTCACAACAGATTTACTCAGAGTGCTGAAGTTAGCCCTCAAAACAACTTTATTTTTATACTACTGATTGGCAGATTTTATATTTCTGAGTTCAAGCTCTTTTAAAGAGTATGAATTTACCTTTGCGTAGTCAAGCTGAAGTAATTCTGTCAAGTAAGCTGATTTACCAGTGTGCAGATTTGGATCCATTTTTATAGCTCTGTTAGTTAGCTCAAGCTACCATAACAAAATACTGTAGATTGGGTGATTTAAATATCAGAGATTTATTTCTCACAGTTCTGGAGGCAGCCAAGTCCAAAAACAAAGAGTAGACTGTGGGTTTCATTTGGAGACCTCTTGCCGTGCAAGCAGCCACCATCTCTGTGTGTGCCCATGTGACCTCTCCTTTGTGCACACATGAGGAAGGAGGAGAGGTGGGGTGCTCTCCGGGGTCTCTTGTAAGGACAGTAATCCTGTTGGATCAGAGCCCTCACCCTTAGGACCTCATTTAACTTGTTTTTTTAAGATTTTATTTATTTGAGAGAAAGAGATTAAGTCGGGATGGGGTTGGGGACAGACTCCCCGCTGAGCAGGGAGTCCGACATGGGGCTTGATCCTAGGACCCCAGAGATCATGACCTGAACCAAAGGCAGATGCTTAACCGACTGAGCAACCCAGGTACCCCGTACCTAGTTTTACTTTAATTACTTCCTTAGGTGCCCCTGTGTGCCAGTACGGGGACAATGGGGGCTCAGGCTTCAACATACCCATTTTGTAGGGACACAAACATTTAGTTCATAACAATAGCAAACTGTTAAGCAGGCAGTAATTAATAATCGAGAGCTAATACACTATTTACATTTGCAAAAGAGGTCCGAGTACATTTTACACTCTGCACAGAAATTGTTCTTTCAGCATTGTTGCAGACTTTCATAGAGGATGATCACCAGATTAAAAGTTACATTATTGTCTTTCTCTATAATTGACTCTGTGACAAAGCCCTTCAACCTATTTTGATGTCAGTCTCCAATTTGTAACATCAGACATTTGGATAGAGGATTCCCAAGATCGCTCTCTCTTCAAAAATCTGTTAGTTTTGCTTCCAATATGGCCAAGTAGGCTCCTGGCAGACTAACCATCCTACCTAACCCAATTACCTGAAGCCTCTGGCGAGTGAATAAAATCAGGCAGATTCCAGGGATTGGTCAAAACTTGAAGAAGAAACCAACATGGGTAAGTTTCTTATTTATTCCACTTTTAGGGTGAGGATATAGGACCCATGGCTGGGACTAAGTTAAGGCAAGCAAGGGTGCCTCACTCTTGGGTGCTGACTCAGCATTTGTGCGAGCCTAAGAGTTAGTGCCTCCTTGAATTTTGCACCCTGGGCATCTCACTTGCCTCATCCTACTTATTCCAAGCGCTCGCAGGATCTATAAGGCAGTAAAATTCTGGTAACCAGTAGTCTTTATGGCCTGTGGAGCTAGAAGATGAAGTTTGGGGGAACCTCTACTGCTGGAAAGTAGAGGTGGAATCTCAGGGAGGAGGTGGCCAGAGAGATATAGGGAGCTCCAAATTCTGTGAATAACCTTGGCCCAAGTCTCTGGCTGAACCCAGACCATATTAAGTGCAGGGAAGATTGCAGCAGCCCAGCTAAGCAGGGGAAAAATTGAACTGAGATTTGGGCCACTGCCCAAGAGATAGATCTTATAGTTTGAGTCCAATCAACACTCTTCAGAGTAATATAGCAGAATTTATAGTTTCCACAAAATAACTTTCATAGTTTATTAGATATAACCCAAAATTACCCAAGGTAAAAACAAACAGGAAAATGTCCTATCTATCTATCTATCTATCTATCTATCTATCTATCTATTTATCAAGAGAAAAGACAAAGAGCAGAGGTCGATTCCAAGAATATCTGGATGTTGGTACAGGGACTTTACAGTGTCTGATATAACTATGTGCAAGAAAATATACTCACAATCAATGGAAAAATTGGCAATCTAGCAAAGAAATGGATATCATTTTTTAAAACTAAATGGAAATTCAAAAAGTAGAAGTTATAATATTTTTAAAAATTGAAACAGTGTTAGTCTCTGGGGGGATAGTGGTAAGAATCAACTGGAAAGGGATCTTTCTGGGATGATGGTAATAGTCTATATCTTGAAAAGATTTAGGGTTACATAGCTGTAGGCATTTGTCAAAATTCAGTAAATGTGCATTCTGATTTGCACATTCCACTGTGGGTAAATTTTCCATCAAAGGAAAAAATTCTGGATATTCTTGCCAACTGAAAAATCCCTAAATCAGAGACCTGCCTACAAGCTGGACAAAGAAACTCTGGTACATGACTGTGGTCTTTGAAATTCCTTCAAAAGTGATTATTGAGTAACTGTATTCCACAGTGATGAGTATTCCAGGTAGAAAGAACAGTATCTGGAAAAGCATAGAGGGAAATGCGGACATGGTATGTGCTAAGAAATAGCTCAGTGGCTAGACAGTAAGTGGGATTAATAAGACTTGAAGATGAAAAGAAAGACTGGAACCATATTTTAAAGTGTCTTTTTTTTAAATTTTTAACTTTTTTTAAGATTTATTTACTTATTTGAGGAAGGGACAGAGAAAGAATCTCAAGCAGATTCCCTGCTGAACACAAAGCCTGATGTGGGGCTTGATCTCATGACCCTGAGATCATGCCCTAACTGGAAATCAAGAGCTGGACACTTAACCTACTGAGCCAGCTAGGCACCTCAGTGTGTTTTGTTGTTGTTGTTGTTTTGTTTTGTTTTGCTTTGTTTTTAATTGGGGTTGTTCATACCACTGCTTTAAGATCTTTCCCTCTGCTCTTTTAAGTTAAGTTGTGTAATTTATGTGCAATAAAAGGTAAGTGTACAAGTCACCGAGTTTTGACCATGTGTACAGTTATAGACCACCACCATGACTCCAGGACTTTGTCATGTGCCCCTGTGTAATCAGTCTTCTCCATTGTTTCTGGTCCCAGGTTTCTGCTACTATAGTTTTACTTTTTCTAAAATTTCATACTAGACTATAAGTATGTAACATCTTCTACTTATGGCATAGTGCTTTTAGGATTAATCCATGGTGTTGTTTGTCAATATTACTTAGTGGTATCCCATTGGATTAATATTCCATAGTTTATCTAGTCACCAGTTGATGGACATCTGAATTGGGGCTTTTACAGAAGCTCATATGAACATTCAAGTACGTGTCCTTTTATAGATACGTGTTGTGAAAGGGTCCTAAATGCTATATTATGATTTGTTAAAAAAAAAATTTAAGTGATCATTATACTGTGAGAACTAATATTCTTTGTAGAGGAGAAAAGGCAAAGTTCAGATCACTTTTATTTGAGTTTGTAACTCTTTCATTCATATTGAGTTTATCTTACTGCATGAAAGTTATTATTTGACAAATTCCCTTGCTCTGCAAAGGTGTTTTTATTGCTTTTCTTTAAATCTGTTTAAAACATACATTTAATAAAAAGTTAAATCTTAAGGAGAAATATCCAAAAGTTTTGGTCTTATGATTTGTTCAGATTTTACCTGAGATCCTTTACAGATTTCCAGATAAACTTTTTTTTTTTTTAACTTAAAGACAATGTTAACAGCAAAATGCTACCTGATGGGGAATTAGTGATACTTAGAGGTATTGCTGTCCTCAGTATGGGAAACATCAATGGTCCTGATTTTTTTTTAATGATCTTGATTTAATTTCATCTGCTCTGTGTCAATGTTTGTAAAATTGCCTATCTGATGGTCCTCCACTACCCTGTTGTCAAAATCTACAAATAACAGTTGTGCAAATATTTGTGAGAAAGTTCCCCTGGTGAGTACAAAGACCATAGAACAACAGTAGAATTTCAAACATGTGCAGGATTCACTGAACCATCAGCCTTCATGGGAGGCAAATTTCTGTAGTTAGTCAACAAATATTTCTTGAGTGCCCAGTGTATATGTGTGTGAGGCATTGTTCTGAATCTGGTCACCATTCTACCAGGCCTTGGGTAGTAAGAACTCAATAGATGTGGGTAGAAAAGGTGTTGAGCAAAGTTCCTGGCAGATCCAGGGTCTGGGCACTTAAGGAGCCAACAGCCTGCTAAGGTTGTTTGGAGGTTACCATGCTGACAAGTTCTGAGGGAGATTGTGACTGGCTCTACCAGCTTGCATGAGATTCCAAATCAGATTGAAGGATGGAATCTGGAGATTTGCGTCCGCCATATCCAAACCCACTTTATCTGCCAAACTTAACTGTGCTTGCGTTTAACCTGCCCCAATCCCTTTTATATATTCACTCTCCCACTTTTTTTTTTAATATAGTGTGTAATTATACACATAACTATAAGGTCTCATAGCCAATTTTGTTAGGAGCAGTGAGCTTTTTTTTTTCATCTCTTTATCATTTTTTCTTACACTTTCACCTCTCATTCTCTTGTTTCCTTCCTTCTCTTTTTCTACCCCTTTCTCTTCTCCCATTACTTTCTTTCCCTGACTACAGAATGAAGGACAAAACTGTTTTTTAGTTTTCTGGACTTATTGGGGAGAAAAGTTTATAATCCCATAACTAATTTAAATTGTAGGTTATTTTGATATTTTATACATCTCCTTTAAAAAATAAAACTGAAATTAGTTATGAAGTTCTTTTAATTAGCATGTGGCTTTTGATATATTTTTGTCAGTGATATTTCCCTTTCTGGGGACAAAAAAGTGCCACACCTCGTATTTAGACATTAAATAAAATACAAGGAGCATTGTGGTGGACAGAACTCTAAGATGTCCCCTCTAAGATTCCTGGCCACTGGTGTGTATACACACCTTCTACCAGTTATTCAACCAAATACTAATCTAGGTGCTGCTGTGAAGAAATTCTGCATATATATTTAGTTGACTGTAAAACAGGGAGATTATCCCAGAAGGCCTAATCACACAAGCCCTTTAAATCTGAATCTAGAAATCAAAGACCGAGAAGTCAGATCAAAAGCGTGAAAAAGATGTTACATGCTATTGCTAGCTTGGAGAAGGAGGGGCGTCACCTGGCAAGGAATGCTGGCTATATGTAAGCTGAGAGCGGCCCCCAACTAACATCCCACAGGAAAATGGGGACTTTAATCCTACAGCTTCAAAGGAACTGGATTCTGCCAACAACAAAAATGAATTTTGAAGCAAATTTTCCCCCAGAACCTCGGATGAAAACTCACCTCAGCTGACACCTTGATTTCAGTTTTCATGCCCTCGGCAGAGAACCCAGGCATGCCATGCCAGGCTTCCAACCTGCAGGACTGTGAGCTAATAAGTGGGTATAGTCCTTGGCTGCCAAGTTTATAAGAAAACGTCTACAACCATGAACGTATGTTTTCTTGAAAGCTCACTTCCAAAATACATAATTTCTAGAATTCTGGTATTCTGGTATGGGATACTTTTGTAAATACGTGATGGTAGTAGAATGCTAATGACATTCCATTGATGTACTCATGAAATCACCTTAAGAGGTACAGTAATTTCTCTCTCAGTTTGAATCTAACATTTTGACCTAGTTAACAAACTGCTCTTCCTGTTTTCTTAGGAAGTCTGTCTGCCTATTACCCTCAGGAAACCTGCTAGTTGCAGGCAAATAGTGGTGTCTATTTTGGACTACCCAACATAACTGCCGTTAGTCTTAACCAGTGAATATCAAGCTTCCTTGACAGCAACTTTACCACCTCTAGTCACTAAATCAGTTTTCCTGAATGGTGTAAAAAAAAAAGAAGTGCAATTCATCTTTTTTTTTCCCCATCTAGTAGATCTGTTAGTTCATGTTCAGCAGCCACTAACCTCTTAATATGTTTATTACTCTAATAACAGCAGTGCTTTAAGGAAATCCTGTTTATCTTCATACACTAAAAGAAGTTAGGACCCCGCTCCCACACACAAACACACACATACATCACGCAGAGAAAGATCTCATACTCCCGTAAGGATAGCTTCAGCAAGCTTTGTGCTCAGTTATATTAGCACACAGAATGAAGTCCATTGTATGTCATTGATTTTAAACAAACTGAAACCAGATCATTGCCCCAGCATTGTGTAAATACCCAGAGAAAATTCCCAGTAGAAGCCTGCATTCTCATCTTCAGTCTGGGTCATGAGATGAGAGTTAGCAGTGTAAGAAAGAACATTTAAACTGACTTCTCAAATATCTGGACCCCATGATCTTAACTGGAAATAAAAGACTTCCAACTGTAAAAATACTGAGTTCTACGTCTGTCGGAAAGAGAAACATAGAAAATGAATATTAGCTTTTTCCATCCTATTAAGTGGATATCAGTATAGTATTTATTTGATCAGAAATGGTGACAACAAGATAAAGAGGACTATGAACCACCAAATAACCTCTAGAAATATTTTTACCATGTTGTTCATTTAATATGTTACAGCTTTTTAACTTGCTCAGTGAGTGACTTCTAACTAGAAAGAACTTATATCTGTGTTAGCATTTCAACTTTTGAATTTCAGACGTACAAATATAGAAACATATAAAATCTTTCTGCATTGTATATGTCATTTGCTTTTTTTTTTTCTTTAGTTGTTTAAATGATGTATGTAACCATGTGGTAAAAACTCAAGCCACGGGTCTAAAATTATGTCTGTTTACACTTTATGCAAGTCTAATTTCAAGGAGTGTTTAAAGCATAATTAAGAAAATCTATATCTTTTTTTAAGAGATTATTTCCTTTGAAATTATTTTTATATTTAAAGTACTGCATTATTTGACTATTTTTAGATTACAATAATCTCTCAGTATAATAGATTCCTTTCTCATAGTAAAATTAGCTGGTAGTTCTTTTAAAATTGGCACTGTGATTCAGACCTACAAATTAACTTGTACAATTGTAAATCTAACATAAAATGTCTCTAAAATAGACTGCTTTGTGTTCAAGCTGAAAAATTATTTTAGTTCCTTTCAAAAGAGCATTTCTCTGGGTAATAATGCAGAAATTGAGATATGGGAGTTTTGTTTTCTTTTTTTCTTTTGTTATTGTTGTTGTTCAAAAAGTTAGGCAAAGGTGTTATTTGACCATTTTGAAATAGCGATCATTGGCAGTGCACCCAGGAATTGGGGAAGTGGAAGCCTCACAGCACTGATTAAAAGCCTAGGCTGTAGCACCAGATTGCTTGGGTTCAAACTGACTGCACCATTTGTTAGCAGTGTGACAGTGGGCAAGCTACTTAAAGCTCTGTGCCCCTCAATTTTCTCTTGTCAAATAAGGTCAATGATAGTACCAATTGCAAAGGATTGTTAATGAGGATACAATGAGTTAATGTTTATGAGACGCCTGGAAGAATGTCAGGTACCTAGAAAGCTCTATGTAAACATTTGATAAATAAACCATTTACTATTAGGGCTGTGATTCTCCACGTCATCAGACGAGGCTGTTACCAGTTTCATGGAATCATCTAATGAAAAAAATTATATTTATCTCCTTTGATTTTTGGAACTTTCTTTTTTTTTTTTTTTTAAGATTTTTATTTTTATTTATTTGACAGAGAGAGAGATCACAAATAGGCACAGAGGCAGGCAGATAGAGAGGGTGAAGCAGGCTCCCTGCTGAGTCAGATCATGACCTGAGCCGAAGGCAGAGGCTAACCCACTGAGCCACCCAGGCACCCCTGATTTTTGGAACTGTCTATTAAGACTAAGGAGCTAAGAGAGAGACGGGCTCCACAGTAATTATATTGGAGCTGGCTGGTACTTTTTAATGTGCTGACTGTCAAACATGGCCATTATTAAAAATCAAAATATTTAAGCTGTGAATTAAAGTACGTTTTTAAAAAAAGGTAATAAATACTCAGAACTCACCACTTCCTAATCATTTTCCTACACTGTACTATCATCTTTGTTCTTATTTATGTGTGTTACACCTGAGAACATGATGCATTGGTGTACCACTTGGCATTGCTTCCCAACCCTGTAGTCAGTGACATCACATTAGTGGCTTGAAACCTGTCATGGTAGGAGTAATTACACTACAGAAATCAGCAAATGCTACAAATGAGAGCTCCCCCCACTCCACCCCACCCCGCAAGAGGTGGTTGTCAAATATTTACCATCACACCACTCAACAGATGTTATCATGGGTGAAATAGAGACTATATCATTTCCTGTATTAAGAAGAGGATTGTACAAAAATATACCTACACCTTAATAGAGACTTCCCCTGTGGATAATTTAAATACTTATTTTTTATATGAAGCATCCATTACTCTATGTATCTCTGAACCATACCTCTGAGTGAGCTGTTATTTTCATTACTATGACTAATAATGGTCTCCTGTATATCATTGTTTAGTTTATATTATCTAATGAGAGTCTCATGATAACCCCCAGGCAAGGCAATAGCTATTAATTAATCACTACTGTATACAGTACATGAGAAAGTTGAGACTTCATAAATTATTAGTTTTCCATGGTTATTCGACTTGTAATTGAAGAACATTACATACAGATTTGGATTTTCTGACTGCAAATCAAGTGAAAATTCTATGTGGTGATTGTGATATTCTTTAGGGAAACCTTACTATGAGTCAGAAACCTCTCTCTTCCACCTCCTCTATTTTCCCTTCCCTTCCCTCACCCTCTGCTTCTCTCCCTTCCTCTCTTTGTCTCAAGAGAACAGATCCTAGAAATAAGATATATTTGAATTTTTATAACATTTACACTAGCAAGTGTTTTTTCAAGTAAACGTGGCTCTCTTTGAGTTCTGAGATTGATGGTATTGTCGTTATTTTATTCTCAGAATTCTCATCCTCCCGTTTTCTTCCCATCCCAGCTCCTGCCATTGTCGTCCACGTGAACCCACCACCTTTACTCTTCTGTTCCTTTGTCCACTGACATAGTGGTCCTCCGCTTTCACTAAGGACCTTGGCATCAACAGATAATGGTTCAAACCTCCCACTTTTCCAGCTCATTACATGCTCTATGGTCCTCCGTCAGACCTCCCACCTATTTTCTCTATCCTTCAGCCTCCACTGTAGTTTTTATTTGTCTGCTCCTTCAGTTTATTGTCTGGGGCCCATTATTTCAATCATTCTCACAAATCCCTTCGGTTTTCACTTGGCCCTCTGTTCCGTCACGCTATTTCACAAGACTGTAAACCTCCGCAAGCTCAATCATCTACCTTCTGCACAATATACATAAGTAATGATCATTGCTATAGGTTAGACAACCGTAATTCACTGGATTCCACCAGATCTTTTATTGTATGATCATAATTATTTTAAAGTCCAATATTTTATCTGCCCCTGAGTCTTGTTCTGTTGGTAGTTTTATCTTTTGACAATGATCTGTATCTTTTCTCTTGTTTTTTCCTATTTGTCTCATAATTTTGATTCAATGTCAGACATTGAATATACAAAGCCATGGACACGGGGATAAATATTATTTAAGCCCAGAAGTGGGCCTGTCTCATCCCTGTCAGGCCATTAGCATGGCAGGTGATGATAGTGGGGGAGGGTGGGGCATTCAGTCTCATTTGTAGGCAAGCTGGGTTTACATTTGTTTCTAGAATTACAATGAGTTTAGAGTCATCCAGTGGTTGTCTGCCATTTCCTTGTGCTTATGTAAGGTCCGGAATGCTGGAGGATTTTTCTCAGTGTTCCTGCTTGGTCCTCAGCTGGAAGGCAGCATGCTCTACACAAATCACAGTGGATGCGAATGTTTAATGTTGCTCCCTTGCCCTCCCAACAAGTAGATGGCTCTTGCTTTTTGTTCAGTGCAAGGTTAGAGCTGAATGTGGGGAGTAAGGGCTAGGGAGAGGCTCCTGGTTTTCCTACTCCAATCTCTGGTTTAGTAGACCCTGTACCCAAGTCACAGGGTAAGGACTTTCTCAGCCTTCCTGTCCTTCCCCAGTGGCAGACAACCCTACTTCCTTAGTGCTCAAGTGAGTTTCCTGCCCCTCTCCTTGTGGAAGTCAGACTCTGCTTTGTATCAGTGTAGGATTCTGGATTTGAAAGGTTTCCTGCCTTTGCCCTTACAGTGACTTAGTGCTAGTGCAGGATGAAGAAGACTTCAGGTTTCCTGTGGCTCCCTGCCCCTCACTGGGACAAACAAGATTTTCCTGGAGTTAAGGCAGGGATTGGGGTTGTGACAATTTCTGTCCCCCGGGAACAGATGACTTTTCTTCATGTCACTCAGTGTCCTGGCCAGGATGGGGAATGTCTCCTGCTTTTCTCCAGCTGCAGCCAGCTATTCCTTCGTATCAGAGAGGGTTGAGGTCTCTGCAGTTTTATGCTTGTCCCATATAGCAGTTGACCACCATCTTGTTCTCATCCAGGGCCCAGAACATGGATGGTTCACCCACTTTCCCCTAAAAATTTTGCTGGTTTTGCATGAGCTTGCACCACCCAGGGGCTCTCTCAGATCTCCTGCCCATCCCCAATCTTTCTCATAAGCAAGGAACTGTTTAGGGAGAGCAGATTCTCCTTGGGGAGGGCATGGAGCTCCTAGGAATACTAAAAACTATCTTGCTAGCCCATAATCAGATCTTACAAATTTGCTAAAATTTTAGATGTTTTCTTCTTACCCACTTTTATGGCATCATTTCTTACTACGCTCTGCCAAAAGATGTTCCCCATCTTTTCTTGAAGAAGCTCATCACCCTTTGGAATTCAGTTCACCTCAGGGTCAGCTCAGGTGAGGAACTCAGTCTCTGAGGGACTCAAAAAAATTATTATATTTTTTAGGTTGTACAGCTTTTTCCCACATATGGTGGGAGCAAAATTCTTTGCAGTTTTCCTCCTCTCAATGAGAAGCAGATCTCCTGCTTCTTTTTAAAGAAACTTTCAAACAATTTTAACATGCCCTGCAAAACCCTGCACACTCATATTTGCTTATCTGTCCAGCCAAATCTTATATCATCCTCCCCTCCTTCATTCACTATACTCCAGCAACAGTGATCTCTCAGTTCTTCAAATGTACCATCCCCAGAGCCTTTGCACATGCTGTCCGCTCAACCTGGAGTGTTCTTCCCCATGTCCATACCTCTTCAACTGCAGTTCCTTCAGAGGTCCTTTATCCCACGCCCCCTATCCAAATTAGTACATAAATTACTTCCTCATTCTTTTTCACAGCTGCACAATATCCCATTATCTGGATATGTTATCTCCAGTCAGTCCCCATTGGTGGTTGTTTAGATTATTGCCAATCCTTTTTTGTTTTAACAGTTAATAATCTTGTACAGAAAACTTATCTGTCGGCTAGATTCCTAGAAGAATTGCTGGTTTAAATGGTACATGAGATGAGGACAGTGAGGATAGTGCTTCAGAGTCTGGGCTCTGCCACCTGCCAGCCATGTAACTTGGACAAATGATTTCACCTTTCTGTGCCTCAGTTCCATTTGTAATATGAGGATGATCACAGTACCGCTTAGAATTGCTGCGAGGCCTAACAGAGTTGGTGCATGTGTAGTACTTGGAACAGTGTCTAGCACATAACCACTCAATAAATGTTAGCTGTTATTATTAGCATTTAAGACTTTACACAGATATTAACAAGTTCCTATAAATATGTTACCAATTTATACTCCCATCGGTATGGAAATGACTGTCTTCTTCACACTTTCAACACAGTATCTTATTAAACAACCTTTTAATCTTTGCTAACATGATATACATGGCATCTCATAATAGTTTAATTTGTATTTGTCTCATTAGGAGTGAAATTAAGCATATTTGCATGTGTTAAAGTGCATTTGTCTTTTCTGTGTCCTGAATGTTCAACATGTTCCCTAGACTCCTATTTGTCATCGGCCTTGTTCTTACTGATTTGTAGTTCTTTGTGTGTTCAGGGATTTAGTCTTTGTGCTGTAAGTTACTCTTTTACAGTATTCAATTCATATCATTGTACTTACTTCTATTTTTAACAATGTCTTTATTTATGATTATGTTTTAAGGCCTCATAGAACAAGTCCAAGTTTATTTGTTCATCACTGCATATTAAACACAAAGTAAAATACTGAACACATAATAAATGATCAATACGTATTTGATGAATGGGCCAAATATGACAAAGAGAATCTCGTTACCTAAATAGACTGGAAAATTGGAAGGAAACTAACTTGTACGAAAACATGATGAGTTTAGTTTTGGATATGTTGAGTTTTAGGTGACAGCTAAATATGTATAATACTCTTTTACTTTGGCAAGATACTCACGAAGATTTTGGAGCCATCCCCATGAAGCGGTTGATTGGAAACAGATGAACTCTGATGGAAAGAATGTTATGTGAGAGTCTATAGACAAACACTTCCAATCAGAAACAATTTCAAGTGATTACAGTTATAATAATAGTTTTAAGACAGACATGAAATGAAAAGGAAAAATAGAAACATTATATATTTACAAGAATAAAACAAATGAGGAATGGAGAAAAAATTTAATGCCTTGGAATAATAATGGTTATTGAAAAGTATTTAGATCATGTTATAATTTTGCCCAAATCACTTATTGTGAAGAAATGAAATCGTTTACTAATGGAAAACGGAGTCTATCGTAAGAATATAAGCTTGTGGAAATCAAAAGTGCTCTTTCTGTATAAAGTAAGCTACTTGTTTATCGGTATTGTGTTTTTCAGTTTATAACTGGACATTGTGTTTTCTAGTACTGAACTATCACTGAGACATTATTACTATCGATTTAGTCTCCAGTTCTGTTTTTCAGATTATAGTAGCTGCATGAAAAAGAAGAAACCATTCAGTCTTCTAAAAAGAAATGCTTATTTTTTCAGAACAGAGAATTTATCCTAAAATAAGCTGTGCATATTATTTAACACAAAAGAATCCTCTTTATGGCTACATTCATTAATCATATTGACTAAAATGGATATGGATTAGTACCTTTAATAAGTCTGTTGTAAAGTTTTAGTCCTTGTTTAATAACTGTAAGAAAATAATCAGGGGACTCCTGGGTGGCTCAGTTGGTTAAGCATCTGTCTTTGGTTCAGGTCATGATCTCAGGGTCCTGGACAAGGAGCCTGCTTCTCCCTCTGCCTTTGCCGCTCCTCTTGCTTGTGCTTGCTCTCTTTCTCATTCTATGGCAAATAAATAAATAAAACCTTAAAATAAAGAATGAAAGAAAGAAAAAGAAAAGAATCAGGGCAGGAATTCTATTCTGATGGCACAGAATGTGTGGTACTCCAATGTCAATCTCAATTTTTAAAAGGCACTGTCAATTAAAAGATACTAAAGTATACTTTTTTCCTCCTTTTCACGAAAAAAAATCTAATACTTAAAATCTAGAAGTATAGTTATAATGGTTGGACAAAAATCATTTGGACAAAAATTTTAGTCCCATTAGAATGACTTTCTACTTAACTTTTAGCAGTCTCTTTACTTTATTGACTAGATAGTCTAGTATTTCTGAGCATTTTTATTATGAAAGCAAGATTCTTCTGTACACTCATGACATTCATCCCTGCAGGCAAGGTGGTTGTCAGTGATCAATACAATGATCTGTAACAAAAATGCAGAAAGTGTGAAAAAAGAAAATAAGCCTCCTTGAACGGGTGCAGGAGCAGTTGATCAGGGCCCATCTGCCTAGGCATGTGCTGCGTGTCACTTCAGGGGCTTGTAAGAAGCCAGCCATTCGCTTATTCTGACTTCCCAGAAACACTCATTTTTCTACTTAAAATAGGAACATTTATTCACTAAGAGAGCAAAGAAATTCCTAGGTGGCCTTAGTTCATCGACAAAGGAAACCGTTACAGAATTTTTAGCCAGGGTCTTATTTTGTACAACTTGTGTTAATGGACTGGAAATAGATATAAAATAAAAATTTTCTTATTTTTCTTTTTTTTAAATTTTCTTATTTTTCTTAATTATAAGAGCATCTCCAGAACTGTTCTCAAGGAGTATTCTTAACGAAGGAAATGGCGACAGAGTGACGTTTTATTTCATTCAAATAGTTGGTGCATTTTTGCTTGGCCTCATGCTGAGACTTAGGGGAATGGAAGTCAGTGGTCTATTGTGGTAGCTCAGTTACTTTCCAAAGAAGTAGACTTCCTGAGCCATGGAGTCTATTCTCTAGTGCATTAATGTAGATTATACCCATCAATGGAGCCATGACAAGCCAGGATCAAAGGACTGATTCAAAAGGTCAATTAAAATCTTTAGCAGCACGCGGGATATAGCAGAAGGATAGAAACATTGTTTTCTAGAGGGGTACCCTCCATAGCTGCAATATAAAGGAATGTGGCTCCTCAACATGGGCCTGTTCTCTTGATATGAGGACACAAATGTACTCATTTACAAAAATTTGGCCAAATTAATTTCTTGCTTACTTCAATCTGTATTTCTTTATAGCTCACTAACTACTCTCAATCCCATTAACAGAAATGAAAGCTAAGTTTAGCAAATTGTTTGGCCATTTGTGTTTAGTGCACAAAATTCTTAATTAACAAAATAAAATACCACAATCCATTGTAAATCACTTTGCTAAACTTTCAAGCGTTACAGGGAATTTGGTCTTGTCCAGAAGCTACTTTCAAGCCCCTGCTGATCGGGCAGTCATGCACCAATTCCCTATAGAGCTGAGTGAAAGCATGTAAAGGGAGCCAATTAAGGAAATGTCGAGCCAGAATAGACAAGCAGGGGCCATCTTGTCCATCCTTCTGCCTTCAGGCAAAAACCATCTCCTGCACCAAAAATTTTTGCTTGAATCCTGCTGACAAAAATGCTCACCCCAAGTAAATGACAAGTCATAATCCAGTTAATGCAACTAAAGCAGATTGTTAACTGTTCCAGACTTATTTATTGTGTTCATCTTTACATCAGTAAAGATGCTGAATCTGAAAGCTCATCTGAATTGTTTTAATTCTTCCTTTGGAGAAAATTATTTTGTACAAGAAATGTACTCAAATAATTGTAAAGATGTGGGAAGTTTGCATCCAGGAAATAAAGTTATCTTTATCATCTTATTAAATGTATTTTTGGTTTCCCTTCACTCTAGATCTACCTTATGGGTGGGAGGAAGCTTACACAGCAGATGGAATCAAGTACTTCATCAAGTAAGTACAAGCATCTCAACCAAGTAAGCAATTTCCTTCACATCTGGAGAGAACCTGGAAGTTGCAGAATAATCAGCAAAACCAAGAAACCCTCTTGGAGGTTACAAAAATTAGTAACAAGAAATGAAGCCTCACCATTTTCATTTCATGTGATTTAAATGCTAATATCAGATATCGTTGGGTTGGGGGAAAATGGTAATTATTTCAAGGGAAACAGCAAAAAGTTGGAACAAGATCATAATTTGAACTTAAATGTTGGCTGCCTGAATTCACTTCTGGCTAAAAGAATTAATACTTATGAGAGTTAATATCTAATGAAAAAAATCAATTTTGTATGTCTTTTTTTTAATGTCTTAACACTTCTTAATACTTAATACAGTAATACTAATAATAATCAGCATTTTTAATGCTTTACAGTATATAAAGTTCATTCATTCTGCAAATATATTTTGAGCATTTGCTGTGTGCCAGGCAATGTTCCATACCCTGGAGATCCAGTAGTAAAATATACAGACTAGTTGTCTGATGTCGTGGAGTATATACAGTAGTAAGGAAAGACAAACAGTAAATAACTAACAAGATAAATGAGGCATAATGTGAACAAACCCTATCTCAGTAGATTCTTAGAACACCTTTTGAGGTATGTGTGCCTTATTTTCACTGTTTTATGGATGAAGAACATAAGAGCTTGCAGCAATTGCCCAAAAATCACAGCTATTAAATTACCAAACCAGAATAGAATCAAAGTCTTTTGACTCCAGGATTCTACTATACTGGACTCTTTCAAAGACAGGTCTCTTTGAAAGCCTCAACATTAATACATAGTCTATCTGCTGAACTGGTTAGTTTTACCCTGGACAAAGCAGACTGATCTATTTCTACTCTGTTCCAAGCAGCCCCTTTCATGTCAAGATTGACATTATAAGAACACAAATGGGAATCCCAAAGACTCTTGAGACCTAAAAGACTCCCTTTATTGTCCTTTCTAGCAATGTATTCTTGTCACACATTTGGAGAGGAAGGGGGAGATATGTCCTTGATATCCTTTCAGGTATGCAGGTATTTTCCAAAGCAGTATCCAGATTCTGGATTCCCAAGCTCTGTCACTTAACACAGATTCCTCTATCTCTCTTCACCTCAGTTTTTCATCATAAAGTAAGGGAAGTATTGCCTGCTTCATAGAGTTGTTAAATGTTAAGCTCCTAGCATAGAACTTTGAACATAATAGATACCTAGTAGTCATCATTAATTTACACTATGGAGAATCCCATAATGGTGGAGGGGATGGGGGGCCTGAAAAATCATATGACCGTTGAAAACACTGAGAATTCAAAAGCTTCATATTTAAAAAGATTTGAGGGAAAAAACTAGAGATAAACCTGGCAAAGTATTTTTGTGAGGTATTTTTTGGTGTGTTCTCTAGCAAAAAGTAATGAAGCAAAGGCATAATTTATAAAGTATGGAGAAAGAGACTTTTGGAATAGAGGACCCAGGAATCCCATGCACAGATTACATGAATCATGTCTCTTCTGGAAGGAAAGTTGTGCCCTGATACACTGGGTTAACCTTGTTGAGTTCCTAGAAGATTTGAATCATGGTACTGTAGAGGTGTCAGGAAAATGAAAAATCACATTCACGTTTTCATTGGGTTTTTTTCCTATTAACTTCGTAATGATTAAGGGAAAAGAAGTAGAGGAAAGGAAAATGAGCATTTATATTTTTAAAGGTGTATTTATTTATTTATTTATTTATTTATTTAGAGAGAGCACGTGAGCAAGGGGAGGGACAAAGGAAAAGAGTCTCAAGCAGACTCCCTGCTGAATGCAGAGCCTCACACAGGGCTCGATCTCATAACCTCCAATTCGTGACCAAAGCTGAAATCAAGAGTCAGACCCTTAACCCGACTAAGCCGCCCAGATAGATACCCTGAAAATGAGCATTTATTGAGCATGACCTGATGTTCAGTAACCAGGCATGTGTTAGGTGTATTTTTCTGTACATCGTATCATTTAATTCTCCCAAAGTGTGGAAAATGGACACCACTTGGCTCTTATCAGGATGATAGTATGATGGTGGTGAGTTGTATCCTGCCCTCAGCCATGCCTGTCTCCCCAAAAGAAATGCCTGATCAAAGGAAGGCAAATATAGCATTCAATTATTTACTGGAGTTCTGGTTCAAAGGCCTTTGAAAAACATACCAGTAAATGAATCTGGACCCTGTGGGGACTCCTTAGCCACAGCCGGCTATCAGTAGTATATACTAACCCAAAGCTGAGTGTCAGCACCTAACTAGTGCCGTGTGAAGCAAGGGTACCAAGGGCACAATCACTGATGACCAAAGACAAGGAAGGAGCAAGAGATGGCCAGCCAAAGGGTGTTTCCCCTTGCCTGGTACCCAACTGGCTTAAGCCTCTTTGTCTAGTGGACTAGAACAATAGTCTTGGGCTGGACTCCTACTACAAGGAAGAATAACATCCAGGGAGGGTAGAGAAGGGAAAGAATGAACAAGCCATTTGCCCAGAGATGTAACTCATAGTCCTGTGGAAGGAACAGAAAGAGACATTACATTTATGTAGTCTTCTTCAGCTTAGAAAATATATGGCTCAAACCTAAACCTAAATATATTCCTTAAACCTGTCTTTTGAAAGTCCATCAATTCTCTTCCTTGACCTTAGTCTTGACTTATAAAGAAAGCAGAAAACAGATGATAAGATAGATTTGTTTTCCAAAGGACAATGGTAGATATCATTCTGTCACCATTACAGTTGGAGAAACTATGTATGAAGAGGCTAACTTGGTCAAGGCCATGCAGTAGTAAAACCCAACACACACACACACACACACACACACACACACACACACACACACACATGCTTTACCATCTCCACTTTCTTATTTTAATGTAGTATGTTTCCATGTGACAAGAAAGATATTTAAAACAAATCTTGATTTAGGGAGAGCTCCATACCTTATCCATTGTTTTAATTAACATATAATGTATTATTTGTTTCAGGGATACAGGTCTGTGGTTCATCAGTCTTAAATAGTTCACAGCACTCACCATAGCACATACCCTCCCCAGTGTCCATCACCCAGCCACCCTATCCCTCCCACTCCCCTTCACTCCAGCAACCCTCAGTTTGTTTCCTGAGATTAAGAGTCTCTTATGGTTTGACTCCCTCTCTGGTTTGGTTTTGTTTCATTTTTCCTTCTCTTCACCTATGATCTGCTGCCTTCTTTCTCAAATTCCTCATATCAGCAAGATCATATAATTGTCTTTTTCTGATTGACTTATTTCGCTTAGCACAATACCCTCTAGTTCCATCCATGTCGTTGCAAATGGCAAGATTTTGGGTTCTTTGATGGCTACAGCATATTCCATTGTGTGTATATATATCATCTTTATCCATTCATCTGTTGATGGACATCTGGGCTCTTTCCATAGTTTGGGTATTGTGGACAGTGCTGCTATAAACTTGGGGTGCAGGTGTCCCTTCAGATCACTACATTTGTATTTTTGGGGTAAATACCCAGTAGTGCAATTGCTGGGTCGTAAGGTAGCTCTATTTTCAACTTTTTGAGGAACCTCCATTCTGTTTTCCAGAGTGGCTGCACCAGCTTACATTCCTACCAACACTATAGGAGGGTTCCCCTTTCTCTGCATCCTCGCCAACACCTGTCATTTCCTCACATTCTGACTGATGTGAGGTGGTATCTCACTGTGGTTTTGATTTGTATTTCCCTGATGCTGAGTGATGTTGAGCACTTTTTCATGTGTCTGTTGGCCATTTGGATGTCTTCTTTATCTTACCCATTTTTTTTTTAATTTTTATTTATTTATTTGACAGAGAGTGCGCAAGAGAGGGAACACAAGCAGGGGGACTATTTGCCTGCTACTAGTTGAGTAGTAGCAGAGCCTATCGCTGAGCAAGGAGCCTGATGCAGGGCTGGATCCCAGGACCCTGGGATGATGACCTGAGCCAAAGGCAGATGCTTAACGACTGAGCCACCCAGGTTCCCCTACTTTATCCATTTTTTTAAATAGCAGAATAGAAACTTGGTTATAAGAATACTTAGTAATCTCCTGGAGATTAGAAAGGCCAAATAGTAAAGATAAAAAAAGCTAACACTATACCAGTGCTTCCTTTCCTCAGCCTCATGGAGGAATGGGCTGCTTGCCTGAGTTAGGTTTTTCTGCTAGAAGTTAACCCCATTCAGGCACCAGCATATATTTTAGCTTCACTATTCTTGATCAAAGTTTTACTTAATAAGCGTTACATACTTCCCTGCCTTCTAACATGAGGCCACTGAACCAAATCTTTATGGATGACAATCTTACATATAATATAATAAGTTCTGCAGGGGGATGGTAAGCTACATAAACTAGAATGCTAGGACCCAGCTGTTGTCTCTTGTGGCTCTCAGTGTGGTTGGCCATCACCTTATCTCCATTCTCCTTTTTTTATCTTTTACACGCCTCACCCCCTTCCCCAGAAGTTTCTGCTGTGAGGAGACCAGGACGACACACCATCAAACTAATGTGAATTGCTTGTAAATAGCTCTTGGGTGTGGGCCTACAGGGGTTTGTGTGGGTCAAGCTCAGGAGTTCTAGTGCAAGCAGAGCTGGTTATAGGAAAGCCAGCTGATACAGGGGAAAGAAGAGCCTGAGCTTTTGATTTGGAAAAAGTTGGGTCGAAATGCTGGTGTCTCCACAGGATAACTGAACGACCTTAGGCATGTTTACCTAAGCTCTCTGAGCTTTAATTCTCCATGTTTACAGAATGGAAAGCATATTAGCACTTTGTAGGGTTCTTGTCCAAATGAATGAGCTTATGTATGTGAAAAGGCTATCATAGCGCCCAACCCAAAGTGCACACTTCCAGCCAAGTTTAGCCATCCTCACTCCCTCCCTTCACTCTTAACATTCTGATGGGGGTTACTTCTTGGCTCTTAACTGCTGGGTTCAGGTAGGTGATGTTGCCACATCCGTGATGGCTGCATACCCAAGCATCCACTGTGTGTCCTTCATGGAACTATATAGGTTTTCTGTCTTATTTTTTTCATCTTCATCCTCCCATCTACCCCAGCTGAAATTTTGAGACTGGATAGCCTTAGCTGTTGAGGTAGGAGTAGTTCATTTACCAGGTAAATGTACTTTGGTTGCAGGAAATAGCAAGTAATGAACTCAGGTCCTTGCCTCTCTCACCTTTACTTAAAAAGAACAAGTTGAAATTGCCCTTCCAGGACACCGGAGGAGATAATAGTCTGTATACATATAATCTCTTCCCTGAAACTGACACCTGTCACTGTCTTCCTGGAAATTGAATTGTTCCATCTGATGGAAGCCAAGCCTCAGGCAAAGGAATAACTGTCAGTGCCGTCCCAAGAATGCCCAGACGAATATAGTCCTCATTGAATATTCCTGCACAGGTCCATTGCACCCCTAATAATACTTTGTAGTCATCTACTCAGGTTCTGATGCAAGAGAAGAAAGCATTTTACCTGGTATAAACAAATTTAACCAAAATGTTTGCATTGCTTGAGCCAGCATTTCACAGAACTAACAAACGTGTGTCTGTGTGTATATACAGTATATATGCATATAGGCATATATATGCATATTACCTCACATGTGTGAGTGTGTGTGTGTGTGTGTGTGTGTGTGTGTGTGTGTGTGTATGTACACATGCATACCAGTGCTTTCAAGGGAAAACTTTTGTATTTTCTCCTTAGAGGATTGCGGCATTCTTAAATTTAATGATAAATGTCAGTTATCTTTATGGTGCTATAATGAAATTATCTGATTAACTTAACCATTTAGCACCCAGCTTCTTCTCTTTGAAAGTGGTATACTATTATGTATTTATAGTAATCCTTTGTTATGATTCCACCTTAAAATGTGTTATAAAATTTAACAAAATTACTATGAGAGTTATGTTTAATAGTGAAACTTAATTTTTACAAATTAGACATTACTACTACATTGCTTTCATTGTGTTCTTTTCTTTTTCTATTGAAAAATTCAGATTCACTGTGATTGATGATCATATTTGATGAGCTACCAAATTTTGCAGCTTAAAACAGTAAACATTTTCTCACACAATTTCAAAGGGTCAAGAATCCAGGTGTGGTTTTACTGGCTCATTCTGACTCTTTCTGTCTGGGTTTCTCATGAAGTTGTGTTCTTGATCTCATGAAGTTGTGATCTTGGCTATTAGCCAAGGCTAGAGATTAAAGAGTGCCTTAGTAGGGCTGGTGTATTTATTCCAAGCTCACATATCTGGCTGCTGGCAGGAGGCTTCAATTCCTCACCGAAACGTGGACCTTTCTCCATAGGGCTGCACACAAGATAGCGGGCTTCCCCCAAAAGAAGAGAAAAGAGAAAGAGTGAGAGCAAGAGAAATACAAAGACAAAAGCTACAATATCTTTATAACCAATGCTAAAAGTGAGTGATATACCATCACTCCTGCCATATGCAGTTGGTCACACAGACCAACCCTGGTACGGGGTAGAGAGTAAGAATGCCAAAAGGTGAGGGTCAGTGGGACCTGTCTTAAAAGATACCTACCACAATGCTATTTCACAATATATAAACATACATATATATGTATGAAATATATAAGCATATATTTCACATATATAAACATCCATATGTTTATATGTGTATATGTTTTATACGTGTGTGTACAACCTATACATCTATCTATATAAGTAATACAGATATCTCAGAATTAGACATTTGCTTCAAACATGGAATGATAGTATGTATAGTGATTAGTGAGTCTTCCAGTAGATGTAATCATTTGTTTTTAAAAGTTACTTAAACTTAGAATTCTCCATGTGCTCATTTGTGTTAATATACCTTCAATGTGAGATCTATCCTCATGTTATAAAAACTTTGTCCATTACATAGGAAGAAGTATATTTACAACATTAAAATGCCTATCAGTAGATTGTAGGAAGTCTCTAATTTCTGAATAAAACAGAAGTTTCAGTCTAGAGCAGGGAAGGCATATAGATTTCAGCTCACTGTCTCAAGCATGGTTTTGTGAAGTATTCTAAACTGTATTCATCCTCAGTGATATCTGCTCAATTAGGTGTCTGCTGTGGGTGCCAAGGGGAAGAAGGGTAAGGGATACACACCACATCTTTGCAATCTTTAGTCTTCTAGAGCATTCTGCTAATACAGAAACTCTGCCAGGATGAGCAGTAATAATACATAGAGTTGGCTGAAAAAATGAAATAAATGATGACAAGCCACCTAAAGAAGTTCTTATAAGATAGAATTTAAGATACGCGTAGGTGGCTCAGTGGGTTAAGCCACTCCCTTCGGCTCAGTTCATGATCTTAGGGTCCTGGGATCGAGCCCTGCATCGGGCTCTCTGCTCGGCAGGGAGCCTGCTTCCCCCTCTCTCTCTGCCTGCCTCTCTGCCTGCTTATGATCTCTCTCTGTGTCAAATAAATAAATAAAATCTTAAAAAAAAAAAAAAAAGAATTTAAAAGCTTTGTCTTAATGACTCTAAAAGATAAATGATTTCTGGTAGGCATGGCTGTCTTCATTTCTCTCTAGTCAGAGAAATAAAAGACCCCATATGATGGTCTTCATTGACTTTTTTTTAAGATTTTATTTATTTATTTGACAGAGAGAGAGAGAGATCACAAGTAGTCAGAGAGGCAGGCAGAGAGAGGGAGAAGCAGGCTCCCTGCTGAGCAGAGAGCCCAATGCGGGGCTAGATCCCAGGACCTTGTGATCATGACCTGAGCCGAAGGCAGAGGCTTTAATCCACTGAGCCACCCAGGCGCCCCAAAACATTTGGTTCATTGACTTAAGATAGGACATCCTATTAGGTTGTTCACAGGTAGGAAAGAATGTGGATCATAGTCTATATTTGAATAAGACTTTGCCATAGTCAGCTTACTGTATTAATTAAAGGCTTAAGTTACATTGTGTCCTCTCATTTATAAATTAGAAAGAAGACACAAAAGAGAAATATTGGAGGTTATGTTTTCTTACCCCCTAACTTTATTTTACAAGTATATCCTATGCTGGATAATTCTAATGTAATTACAAATTCGGGTGATTGGAAGGGAGCGTGGAGAGGAAACAGGTGGTTTCTGGATTGGAAATAATAAGCTGCTACTTTTGACTTTTCCTAAACCCTTGGCAGACTAGTTTAGTTCCACTTTAGTGGACACTGTCAGGAGCCCTCCTTCTGAAGACCTCATTAATTTGGCTGCTTTGATTCATTTTGGGCGAGTTAAGAAAAAACCATTCACAGACGACTGTCAGTGTAAGGCTCACTTGATGAGGCATCGGGGCAATGTCTATGCACCTAACGTCAGCATAGATAAGGAGAGTGCATGTTAGCTCCTCACTACCTTCTACATGCGTGAGAATCCTGAGCATTTCATTCTTCATGAGACTGTAATGAAGAAAGCCTCCAAAGATGGCTTGGAGGAGGAAATATTTTATCCCCAAATGCTTGTTAGTATGAATCAATTGTATTGAAACCACTGGTTTGGGTGTAACCATCTGTGTGACAGCTGGCATAGAATATCCAGTAACTAGTACAGTGCCTGGTATGTATAGGGACTAAATAAATATATATCAAATGCATGAATACTATCATTGCCAATTTGGAGAAGCAATTGGTGACGGGGAAAAAAAATACGGACTATAATGTCACACAAACCTATGTTCTAATGTTTACGCACCATTTATGACCGTGACCTTGGTATAATTGATACTGTTTTCAATTGTCTGTATCCCCTTTTCTCAGTCAAATAAGGATAGTGGTTTATATCTCCTAGGCTTGTTATGAGTATTGAATAAAACAAGGGGGGAGGGTTAAGCCCCTGGCAAAATACCTGGCATGTGGTGGTTAGTTCTCCCTCCCTTCCTTTATTTTATAGTACTGCTCTTGGACAGTGGAGGAGCTGTAAATGACAACATTTGCACAGCTCCAAATAGAAACCACTAGCCAAAACAGAAGCCCTGTGACAGGAGCCGAGAGGTTGCATTGCTCAGGAGCCTGAGACAGCTAGCTCTGGATTTTCCATAAATATCTACGAAGGGGTATAGCAGTATGAAGTGCCGGATGAGCAACTGTCATTTAAACGAAAGGCCAGCCAGCTGGCTTAGGTTATTCAGAGTGGCAGAGCCCACTGAAATGAATAAAACATCCAGATCTAGACAGCCAGCATCAAACTCCTTTTTTCCCCCTATTTAACCAATGACAGGTATGACTGAGGCATCAAGCATGTTTTTATTGGGATACTATAAGCAAATCCTTTGGGATTGCCAGAAGTACTTGGGAAATTCATCACCTTTCTGGGGTTATATTTTTATTTAGCCAAATGTGGAATTGTCTCTGCCTCCAGGACCCTTTATTTAAGTTAATTAACAAATACTAACTTTTTTGTCAAACACTTTCCCTTCCAAGTTCAGTTGCTGTATCAGTCTGCAAGGACTGCCAAGACTGGCTTAAAGAGCAAATATTTATTTTCTCATAGTTCTGGAGGCCAAAAGTCCAAGGTCAAGAAGCCATTAGGATTGGTTTCTGGTGAGGCTTTTCTTCCTAGGATATAGACTGCTACCTTCTCACTGTGTCCTCACATGGCCTCTTTTCTTGTCCATGTGTGCACAGAGAGATTGAGCTCTTGTCTCTTCCTCTTCTTACAAGGACATCAGTCCCATTGGACCCAGGGTCTCACCTCCATGACCTCATCTAACTTTACCTTCCCAAAGACCTTGTTTCCCAATATAGCCCATCTAATGGGTTAGGGCTTCGATACATGAATTGGAGGGGGTAGGGGCACAATTCAATTCACAACAGTTGCTTCTTTCTTAAACGTCTTTCCATAAATTCTCCAGCACCTTATTTTTCTTTATCTAACAATCTCCATTACAGTGCAGTATATCATTTTCCTATACATTTACCAAGTTTTAGGCACATTTGCAAGAATTAATCCAAACCAGTGCCTTTTCCTTTGTGCCTTAGTCTTTAGTAGACAAAGCAGCTAAGGGGAGGGGGAATGTGGCAAGGAGAATAATGACCTCCTCCCACCAACGATGTCCTTGTGCTAATCTCCACAACATTTGAATACATTAGGTTACATGGTAAGGGAGCATAAAAATTGCACATGGAATTAAGGCTGCTAATCACCTGGTCTTAAAATAGGGAGATTATTCTGGATTATCCAGGTGGGTCCAGTCTAATCACATGAGTCCTTAACAGTGGAAGAGGGAGGCAGAAGAAGAGGGTCAGAGAAAGAGATAGGAAAGCAGAAGCAGGGACAGACAGGCTGTGTTTCTGGTTTTGAAGATGGGGGCCACGAACCACTGAATGTGGGTGGCCATTAAGCTGGGAAAACAAGGAAACAAAATCTTCTCTAGAGCCTCCAGAAAGGAACAGTAGCCTTGCCAGCACCTTGATTTTAGCCCAGCAAGAGCCATGTCGGACTTCTGAGCTACAGAACTGTAAGCCAGTGAATCTGTGTTGTTTAAAGCCACTAAATTTTATGTGGCAGTTTGTTACTGCACTAATAGAAAACTAATACAGGGAGTCAGAGGTGGAGGGGAGAGAGTAGTGGTTATGACTTGGGCCTAGAATGCATTAGGCATGGAACTAGAGGTTTTACACATGTTGTTATCTCTTAGCACTGTTGAGGCAGGTGTTGCATGTTTTCTAGATTAGGAAACTGAGTTTAAGTAACTCTCCCAGAGACACACAGTGACCCAGTTAGTACATGGGCCATCTGGGATTTCAAACCAGGTCTGCACAGTCTGTACGAAAGCACAGTAACTGTGTGAGCTAAGGGTACTCGAACACCCTTAGCCTTGGTTTTTTCCATTGTAAAACTTATAGAGACAAATCAGGCTTCTGATTTGTATGGAGAGCTTTGTATGGAGAGCAAATAGGGAAATCACTATCAAAAAACTTTGTAAAGTACAAGATGTTTGTGCGATGTCAAGTCTGATCCAGCTGTCACATATCTAAACATTCATATCAAATGAATGATCTAGGACACTGAGGGGGCTGGAGGGTCTTCTTAGAGCTTACCTGAACTTTGTTACTTAGCATCAGCATTAACCAGGCCCCTTTAGGAAAAATCTGCATCCTTTTCTTGGGTGTTGGATGCCTAGAAACATGGCTTTGGCTGCATCCTGAGTTATTTCACAGGCTGAAAGCTCCAGGGTAGTAGAATCGCTTCAGTAATGGTTAGAGAATTAAGGGGTAGTGTGAGCTTTAACCACCACTTACCATCACGTTTATTTGTCTTTGTTAGCATTTTATACTCTACTGGTTAACACAAGATTTGTTTAGCTAACAATAGTGTTTGTTTGATGTAAACAGTCATAACTTAAATCCTGGGATTTGAATAAGTTTACATATAATTCTGGCTATTTAGCAAATAAACTCGAGTCAGAATTGTTTGGATTATCATAGTGGTTCAGTTATTACCTACCACCAAATATATGAATAGCCTTTTCAAGTTACTTGGATATTAGAATATTGGTGGAGAGGGTTACTAGTCTGGGTTGTTTGGCGACTTTTAGACTATTTAAATCAATTGAACTCTTTCCTGATAAAGTTGAGTCTCTTTATGCATATTTCTGAATCACTTAGGGTGAGGCTCCTGCATTATCCCATCTGAAGACAGTTTTATCTGATCCCCAATCATAAATAAGCTAGTCTACCACTTTTGAGCATTTTTTACTTGTGGCTTAATAAAAATACCAGTGAAAAGTCTGGTGGATCTATGCATCATCCATTTATTGACCCTCATTTTCTGTGAGCCGGACACTGAGACTGTAAAGATGCGTAGCATACTTCTCTGCCCTTCAGAAGTTAACCGCCTGGTGTAGAATTCATTTTCATGATGTGAAAAGTGTAAGACTTCTGGGGAAGCAGGCTTCATGCTAGTACTTTTTATTCCTACTTAATAAAAATAGGAGTTTTGTGGCCTGTGCTTTAAAAAATATTTTAGACAGTATAATCTGTGATCAGTCAACCCATTCTTAATTACCTCACTTTGTAAGACTGAAGAGCCCTTCTAGGTGATCATTTAACCCATCCCAGAATTGCCATACATACTGTTGTTGACACCTGCCCAGATAATAGAGCCTCAGGGAGAAGTTTAACAGAGTGGCTAAATTCTCAGAAGTCAGATTTGGGTCCAGATCAAGGCTCTAGCACAGTTTTATGACCTGAAGTAAGTTATTTTACCTCTGTTGGTTTTAGTTTTCTCATATATAACATGAGGATAGTAAGTATAACTTTTTCTCTTCTTCAAAATAAACTAAATTCCTAAAAGTAAGTTAAGTCCAATAATTCACAAGTCCAAGACAGCACCACTAGAAATAGTATTGTAGAGTTGATGAGAGAACTATAAAGGTTGATGATGTTTGGTGTTTATCCCATAATTTTTTACTATAATTGAAAGTTTCTACTTTATACCACTCACTCTTTTCCCCCCCAAATATGTTTATTTTATTTTTTCAGTGTTACAAGATTTATTGTTCATGCACCACACCCAGTGCTCCATGCAATATGTGCCCTCCACAATACCCACCACCACGCTCACCCAACCCCCCACCCCCACCCCTCCTAAACCCTCAGTTTGTTGCTCAGAGTCCACAGTCTCTCATGGTTCATCTCCCCCTCTGGTTTCTCCCCATTCACCTTTCCCTTCCTTCTCACAATGCCCTCTATGTTTTTCTTTATGCTCAGCACGAAAGTGAGACCATAAGGTATTTGGCTCTCTCTGCTTGACTTATTTCACTCCGCATAATCTCTTCCAGTCCCATCCATGTTGATACAAAAGTTGGATATTCGTCCTTTCTAATGGAGGCATAATATTCCATTGTATATATGGACCATATCTTCTTTATCCATTCATCTGTTAAAGGGCATCTTGGTTCTTTCCACAGTTTGGCAATTGTGGCCATTGCTGCTATGAACATTGGGGTACATGTGGCCCTTCTTTGTAATGCATCTGCTTCTTTGGGGTAAACACCCAGTAGTGCGATGGCAGGGTCATAGGGGAGCTCTATTTTTAATTTCTTGAGGAATCTCCACACTGTTTTCCAAAGTGGCTGCACCAGCTTTATAGCACTCACTCTTAAGTAGCTTTTGCACTTACACGTCAGAGTCAGTAATACTTGGATAGAACATGTCAAGACTATAGAGACAGTGGGGGAGGGAACTTCTTAAAGTCCCATCCAGTTTTGTCATTTTAGACTCTTCAATTCTTCTCTGATAAAATATGTAATTCATATTCTTATATTTTTAATGTAGTCCACTTAACTTTGGTAGAAAAATAAAATTAGAATAAATATAAAATTAGTTGAAGTTTTGTTTCAAATAATTTTAGGTTTTTTAAGGTTTCAAATTTGGTAATTAAGAAAAATATACTTGGGTGCCTGGGTGGCTCAGATGGTTAGGCCTCTGCCTTCGGCTCAGGTCATGATCCCAGGTATCGGGCTCCCTGCTCAGTGGAGAGCCTGCTTCTCCCTCTGCCTCTGCCTCTCTGTCTCTCATGAAAAAATAAATAAATAAAATAAAATAAATAAAATCTTAAAATCTTAAAAAAAAAAAAAAGAAAATATACTTAATCAGATGTTTATTAAATTTATTAAATAAAAAAGTGAAACATCTGGACATTACAAATTGAAGTAACATCTGTATTTCATGCGCCTGTGTTCATAAGTGAGAATTTAGGGGGGAAACTGGCACTGGTCTTGCAAAGTTGTTTCTAGTTAAATTTAGTTTTCATTGATCTATATTCTGACAGTCTTTTGATTATTGACCTGTTTAAAGTAGCATGAATATATATATATATTGTCTATCTTCTGTATTTTAGAAAGCCAACCTCTTTAGTTTGGAGAAGTTGTATTTACTGGGGAAGTAATAGTCACAGCTTCGTCTTGAAATACTCTCCTCTTGCTTGATGATGATTTAGAATGACATTAACTGCTGTAACAAACCGCCACCTTTCAGTTGCTTAATGCTCACACAGCAGTCAGTGCAGAGCTTCCTGGTTGGTAAGTGGCTTTTCTTTGCTTTGGCTGGTGACTTTGGTACCCTGGCTCCTCCTAGCTCACGGCTCCTCATCCCCTAGGTCCTCAGAGTCCTCTGCTTTCAGGTAGCAGATGAGGGGAAAGAGTAGAGAAGGCACTCCAGGTACGTAAGCCCTGGCCCACAAGAGATAAGCATCGGTTCTCTCACCTTCCTTGGGCAGGACCTAGCCACAAGCTCACATAAGGATAGTCGGGACAGGTAGTCTCTGTCTGGACAGCTACCTCCTGGTACCACAGCCACCTCTTTGATATGGAAGGGAGAACCTAAGGTTTGGTGGGCACTGTCAAAGGGAACATAAAAACGTACAAATATACAAACTCAAAAATTCTGTGTTTATTAGTATATAATAGTCCAGTATATAAATACGTGTTCTTTGAGGCCTTCTGTATTCTTTAATCCTATCACAGTGAAAAACAGCATCAATTTCAAGAGTTGCCCGAAGCTGTAATCTGTGACTCTAGAATAGTTTCTTTGTATCAGCTCTGGATCTGGGATAAACTTTTGGCTCTGTACAATAATTGACCGCAATCTAAACCAGTATATGTGATTTAAAGAATATAATTTATATTTTTCATATTTTTCTCAGGAATTTTCTTTTCAGTGTGCATCTTTTACAAGTCTAGGGACAGCAATTTTTTCCAGTATTATGCCTAAGTAATATATTACTATAGCTTCAGATTCTTATAATTATGTGATATCTGAGATATAAAGGTTTTTTAATTAACTAGATTTTTTTTCAATTTTCAAAAGATAGGTATTTTTTTATATAGAGTGCCGTAAATATGTAGCAAAAAGAAATTTGTCTTGAAGACAATAAAGATTTGGATAGGATCCTGCTACTATTTGGTCAGAGTCCCACTGGATTTCCAAATGTTTAATTACAAAATACTGGAACTGTTTTGTGATATTTACAGAGTTAATTACTGAGAAATATCCATTTTGATTTTAGGGATATATTTCTAAAATTACATAAGAGGAAACTCCTTATATGTCAGTGGGAACAAACAGCTTGTGATTTTCTCTTAAACATGTTTTGGAATTGATTCTTCATATTACTAATTCCTAGTCAGCCTCATAACCAGTGTCTGGCAACATTATGTGCAGCATCACCAAGGTTTGGTGACTTTTTAATAATTTTGTTGATACGGTTCACTTTCTGTTCTTACCTTCCAATTTGTTTTCAAATGGGATTCTAAGTTTAAATCTTTTATTGTTTTTACTACTTGCCATTTATGGCCATTTGTAAAATTTTCCAGTAATTCAAAGATACTGATGCCAGAAACAGATTGAATTAACATATATTACTTGTCTTTATTTTCTTGTTCATATGAATATTATATGCATAGGATTATGCCCCACCCTTCCCCCAAAAAAAGAGCATTGCAAGTTAGTCACATTATTTTGCAACTTATCTTCAACATGATAAAATTATATATGTACTCTTACTACATTCACAATGATATATAAATAGTGCCATTTACAATGGAGTTTAACAGAAGAGCCTCTTTCATCATTACAGACTGTTATTAAGAATGAATTTCTTCAAATCTAGTGTACTTTTTGTCTTTAAACCACTTTTCTCTTAAAGACTGTCCTAAATTTTTATTTTGAAAGAAAGCATTTTGCATGCTAGAAGGTAAGAAACATAAGGAGGGTAATTATAATGGGATTTAAATAATTCACTTACATTCCTTTGCCAATAAAATAAAGCATGTTCTCTTAGGGCTTTTTTTTTTTTATAAGCCCTAAAATATGTCTTTCAATTTACTAATATTATAAAAGAAAAAGAAAACACAACACCGTCATCTTCCTAGATCAAATATTAGTGTTTCCCAACAACAGATTTGGCAATCACTCAGAGGCAAGGAGTAGTATGTTTTTTAGATTTTCAAATATATCTGAACTGCTGTTGATTGCTCCCCAAATCAGGTCAGATGCACTCTCTCCAGGAACATTTGCCAGAGATAGTATATGTTCAGATGGAAGATTTTTACATTCCATAGTCAGCCTCATTTATTCTCCAGACCTCTAAATTTTTCATACTAAGTAGGAGCATCTCACTTTATGAACCATGGGGTCTTTATTAATTAAACAGAGTCAACAGGGCTGATTTATTCTGTCTTCTCGGTTGAGCCTACCAAGCACACAAATCAGAGAGGAAATATCTCTAATACTAGAGTGTTCTCCAAGCCAGTAAAGCTGGGATTATCTCATCATACTGATTATGTCAAAGCTCTTTGGGCACAGTGCTCACTAGGACATAAAATTAAGTGGTATACACACAGCTGGCCCTGTTCCAGCATCACAGAAAGAATTACAAGTTTTTCTCACAATAATCACAAACTTCTAATTATTAAAAAAAAAAAAAAAAAAAAAAAGACATAACCACTTACTGAATATCTACTCTTTGCCAGGCACCTCACATGCACTACCTGAGTTTTAGAAGCTTTGGTTTTTGTTTGTACAAAAGACCTAAGTCTTTTTGTACTTGTAACAAATATGTACTTGAAGCATAGAAAATTTACCTTTTTGTTAGTTGTTGATGGTTTTTTTGTTGTTTTGTCTTGTTTTCCCTAGTAAGTAGCTGTTGTTATTGCACGTTTGGTGTTCAGGTGTGTGTTTTTTAAACAGATACCAATAAGTATATTTGAACATAAACTTAACCAATTAATATTTTATGGTGTTCCTTTGGTATTTGGGAAAAGATCAGATGTAGATTTGTTGATAAAACAAAGCACTTAATGAAATTTCCTGGCAAGGATAACCTTCTAGTGGAACTTTCTCATAGTCATTGTTCAGAGTCAATAACTACATTTTTTCCTTAGACACTTTGCTTTTGTTTAGTTTACATTATAAATTTAATGGAATGTCCATATCTAGGCAGTTATACTAGTTTAAGCATAAGAATATTATTTTTCAAAAAGATTACTAGGAAAGCATGCAGCTAAACTTGTCCTCAGGTGGTTATTCCTCTTTGCCTTCCTTCCCACACTTCCTAATTAGGGAACATTGTTGGGGAGGGAAGATTTATAATAATTTAAAATCTCTTCTTTGGACTAAGATATTATAAATGTGCTGGTAAACATCAAAGTAGATATACCAAGGTTTTAAAATTAGCAAAACCATCTCATCAGGTTTTTCTTTTTAGTGTTAAACAGGTGCTTTGTACAAAATGATGTGTCCTCATTTCACCTTGCAGCAGCATCCTGGCCCTCTTATGTTACACTCATTAGTATTTCTTTAAAACCACTTTCAATTTAAGCAGACTCACAGCTTTCCCTACCACCAGCCCCTAAGGCCTTGAAATGAAGTTAACCTGTGCAGAATCCAATGCTTTAGTAAGTTTAGCCTCCATAATAAGAAATTCCATTAAAACATAAACCATTTTAAAGAGATAATAGTAATGTGGATTACTGTCAAGAGAAGAATGATTCTTTGCGCCACTTAACCACACTCTGTGCTTCTGAAATTATGAGATGTTTGGGCCTTTCCACCTTCACCTCGATTCTTAAAACAACTTGAATCCTTTTACCCCATCATGAAACTATCAGTGATCTGCCATGGAAAGATGAGTTTTAATATTCAAATGGGGGAGTTGAACAGTTTCTATGGGGGGATATGCATAGAATTTGGGATAGAGGGCCAAAACAAACCAAGTCACCACTGACAGTAAAACTATCCATTTGTACTAAGTCCAGCATTTTTAGTTATTGTCATCAACAGCCAATAAAGTAAGTGCATTTTTGTGATAGTTCCCCAATTGTGCTCTGTGGAATCCTAGTCCCATGTGTGCTAACAGGGGCATGTTAGTTTGAATAGCACTGCATACCCCTGGAGAGTCATAGGACATGTTAATATAGGTAAGGCTGAGGGAAATCCTGCAGTCAAGAAACCCATTTAGCTCTGTTTAACCTAGTGTATCTCAAACTTATTTGACCATAGAATTATCTTCTTTATATAAAAGTTACTAAAAACCCTTTAAAAATACATTTCGGAAATGTCATTCTGTGATATAGGAGAAACTTTTAGACCCCCCATCTTACTTGATCCTCCTAAGTGCCAACCCTCAGACAGACTTGATCTGAGACATGATACTGCTTTCCATCGTTGAGTTTGGATAGGATACGGGTGGGGGAGACTGATCTAGATGGATGAGGGCAGTGGGGTAAGCCAGTGGAAGAAAGAGTATCCCGGAAGAAGAAACAAATCATCCTAATTCTGACACCTGTCCAACACTCGGGAGCTGGGAAGATAGTGGTGGATTTGGGAGATTCATTCAGCCAAAGGCTCAGCATTGGACAAGAGTTCAGAGAAACACCATCTACCAGGCAGAGGCCCAGGTTTGGCTGTTTCAGCACTACCTGAACATGCCCTGTACCTATCGAACATCCTTCCCTACCTCTGCTTGTGTTCTTCCCTGAAATGCCTCGTCATTCATTCTGAGCACATGTGAAGCACCATAAATTCAGATGAGAAACACAGTTCCTGCCCTCAAGGAGCTTCTTGTGCACTAACTTCTACTTCTTTACTGAAGATAAACAAACCCTTACAATAGAGTGTAACAAGAGATAAGATCAGGAGCGCAGATTGGAGGAATTCTGAGGGAGATTGGTTCTTCGGAATTAGTAAGAGTTAACCAGATAAACAAAATGGGAGGGAGGAAGACCGTGGCAGAGAAGAAAGTATTGTTGAGGTGGGTTAAAAAAAAAAAAAAAAAAATCAAGGTATTTCATTCTATGGAGTATGTATTTGATCCAGAAGGCATGGGTTGGCACTCAATTTTTAGCAGGTGAGCCACAATGTATGATTTGATCTCTTGGCTGGAGTAGAGGTTGAATTAACAAAGAACGAGAACAGGCAGAGAGATAAACAATTTCAGTGACCCAGGCTATAGCACTGGAAGAGGAGAGGAAGAAAAAAAAAAAACAAAAAACTCCACAGATGTTTCAGCAAGTCAGTCCCAGGACTTGCTGTCTGAATTTTGGGTAAGGAAAAGCAAAGAGTCAAAGATGACACGTTCTCCTACATTCTTCCTTTTTACCAAAGAAGAAAGAAAGAAGTGGGCTTAGTTGAACCTTAAAACTTATCCAAGACTTTTTAAAACTACTGGATGGAGTTCCAGTTGCTTCCTGTCACAAGGGGCTGTCGTAGGGAGGAAACAATGTCGCTGGGATCAGGACATGCGTAGATGGGTAGAAGGACAGGCAATCTTTCAGATTGTAATTGCATTCCTTGTTCTTCTCAAGTCATGTAACACAGACGACATCCTGGACCCATCCCGTGGTGAGCGCACTGAACCTGTCCTGCTCAGAGGAGAATGAAGAGGATTGTTCCAGAGAACTTCCCGATCAGAAGAGCTGATGGCCTTCTGTAGGAAGCTGAGCTCCGTGGTCTTCTACCACCTCATTCTTCGTGGATGACTCCCAACACACAGTGGTCTAAAATAGGAGCAAAACACACACTACTTACTGAAGTTGTGAAATAGAGACTCTGAATTTAGGCTACTTTTGTAAAAAAAAAATTTTTTTATTTGCTTATGATGAGAATTTTTTTCTTTTATTGAAGTGTCATTAACATAGAGTGTTACATTAGTGATTATATAGTGATTCAACAGTTTTATACACTACTCAGTGCTCATCACAATAAGGGTACTCTTAATCCCCTTTATCTATTTCATCCATCCCCCCATCCACCTCCCCTCTGGCAACCACCCTCTTGTTCCCTGCATTCGAGAGACCGTTTTTATTTTGTTTTGTTTTGTCTCTTTTTTTCTTTGTTCATTTGGTTTGTTTCCTAAATTCCACATATAAGTGAGAGCACACAGTATGGTAAAACTTTTTGATGTAAGTGTTTACATTTATAAGATCAGTTGCCACTATAGTAGTTCTTTAAGAATTATCTAGTTGCATTTTTTGAAATCCCATATAATTAGATTTTATAATATGTATATTTTTTCATATACAATTAGATTTGTAATTTTATATATAGTTCTTTCTAGAGTATCAGATGCCACGGTTTTTATAATTAAGACTTATTGGAAAATTATGTGAACATAGTAAAGCACTTCATTTATTTGATAAGTCACCAACCTTTTATATTAGCATCTTAGGAAAGTGATCTGAGCAAGCTTTGGGAGTTTCTAAAAGGATTACATTTGGACAACTATGTCATAGGCCATGGAATATAGTTTACATGTGTATGGGGCTTTCTCACTTACCAAATGCTTCTCAGACCCTCTTTTATTTAAAACACACAACATGCCTGTGAGGCAGTCCTGTAGGTATTTTTATTCTTGTTTTTCAGTTAGGGAAATAGTGGTTCAGAGAAATGAAGCACCTTGTCCCGGGGCTGAGAGTCACACCTGTCTTGTGATTCCACGTCCAGCCCCCTTTCCACTGCACCCTGCTGTCCCTGCAGAGAGAGGTCACAGCCCAACATGCAGGCCACCGCGGTTCTGTTGATACAGCTGAGCTCCACAGCAGTGTGCTCCAGCGGCCGCAGAGATTCAGGAGGCTCCTTCTCCACTCAGACAGGGGGCCCCCGAATAGCCCCACTGTTTTCCTATAAACACTTCCCCGTCCCCCAAACCTTCACCAGGTCAGGGCGTGGCTCCGTGATGCCCTTCCAACAGGCTGCTTTGAGCAGCTCACATTTTTCTACAATGAAGGGCCTGGCTCCCATCGGGGGTCTGCCCTGCTTAGGCTGCCCTTGCCAGAGAGAACATGTGTGGGCTGCTGATGATGGGAAGAGGAGCATCTGGAGTCTCCTCTGCTGTCGGGACTCCTCCGTGAACTCTCCTGCTGTGAGTTCAAGACTGCTCTCATGATTGCTGATAACACCCTCCAAACTGATTATACTTTTCATCTTAAGCTATTTTGTGGTAAGGATGCTGCTAGACAGTTCCTAGAAGGAAGGAGCCATTGACTTGGAGGGCTATAGATTTGCTCTCCATTAATGATTTAAACCTGGGGCTGGCAACTGGGTTGGAATGGGGAGGAAGTCATTTTAAATGTCCTGGGCATTAGTTAAGTATGAACTGAATGGTAAAAAGGGATTTATTCATATCCACTATTAGGATATTGTTAGGTAGTATACTTAGGAAGAAAGTGAGTAAGAATCATTACTTAATCAGAATGCCCTTGTTCCCAGACCATGCCTGGTAAGACCCAGAAGTTACTGTTCATCACCCTGGTCTCTTCTCACCACTCCCTCCCTCCTCCTCCTCCTCCTTGTCCTCTTCAATCCCTCCCCACCTCTGAAAAACAATTACAAGAAAAGGAACCCCAACCTTATGTGATTCAGTGATGCTCAAACATCTTTTGGAGAAAAAGACTCATTTTTTAATGAATTCTTAGGCAGAATCCTAATATATGTAACAGATTTTTTTTTTAATATTAGTGCTCTATTTGAGAGAGAACCCTGAGGCCCAATTAAAGCACCCCACGGCACAGCTGTGCAAACCTAGAGCTCCTTAGAATACAGTGTAAGAATTCTGTTGTAACCATTTTATAGATGAGTCAACTGAGATCCTAAGAGGTCACAGAGTGGAGTGAGTTAGTGGCCAGGTCAAAATGGGACCTAAATCCTAAAGTCTCCTAGTATCTATTAAGTTTCACATGGCACGTAATACAGATGTATATTGTAAATATAGGTCTATGTTGTGTTCCCCCATTCACGCCTGAATATATATATAGGACTTAAAATTTACATCTCCAATAATAGCATAAAGTCAAATCCAGGCTGATAGACAGTCATTAGCCCTGAGAAAAGTTTCAGAATGGCTGAAGAAAACTGGTGCTTCTCCTGACAGCCACGTGAATATTAGCCAGCTTCAGGGAGACAGTTTTTGAGAGAAGTCCCTGAGGGAGCTCTTTCCTTGTGTCCCCCAGAGGTGAGTGATTCTCAAACACTTAGAGTTACTTTTATAAGTTAGTGTCTATAATTATGAAAGTACAGGCTTTTTGTTTTTACTAAATTAATGGTATGAAATTTCTCTCCCCCTACTGGGAGTGTTTTTCTTTGTTTCTTAGTGAAGAAAACACAGAGGAGACGCTAGAGTCACTTGAAATCAAGGTCCTCGGGCATGCATTTTACTGACAGACACCTCATATGTTAACTTTGCTGTTTTGTGCCACGTTCTTGCTTGCTTCCTCATGGAAAAGGCCTAGGAATACTGTGATGATATTCTTTGTTGGGCATTTTGTGCCATACATTGGGATGGGCAGCTTGCATAAATTACTGTCTTCTTAAAACAACCCCATGGCGGTGTGGGGAACAACCCCATGGGGTAGAAACTATAATCATCCCCATTTTGTAAAGAAGAAATTTAGGATTGGAGAGAGTTGTTAATATTTGCCTAAGGGTCACAGGGCCCCTACATGTGGAAGGTAGGTTCAAGGCCGGTGTGGCACAGCCCATTCTCTTAAACCACTCTGCAGAGCTGCTTAGATCCATTGTGTGTGACACCGGGGGCAGGGCTAGGTCTGTGGGTCAGTTCTTCAAAGGGGCAGATTCCAGTTCCATGCAACCAGGAACTTTCTGGGATTTAGGGCTCGTCAGGAAAGAATTCCCCTGGAGGAAGTGAAAGCACTGTTCCAGAATGTTCAGTCTCATAATGGACCCATTACGAGAATGGGACTTGAGGAGGTTCAGGGTGTGAACTGGCATGTCTGAGATTTCTTCCTCTTTATGCTTCTGTGACCTCCAAACCAACACATAAATGCTCCCAAGAGACACTCCAAGAAACATGGTGGAGACTCATTAAGAATCCTTATCCAATGCAAGTAGAACACCCAGATTATTTTTTGGTGAGTTGATGTTTATCTAGCCAGTCTTTCTTTAATATAAGTCAGCCCTATTGATGTGATAAACTTCTCTGTCGACCCATTGGCTCAGAGTCTAAGGTTAGAAAATCTCAATGTTCTTATGTCCTTCCACTTCACCTCATGAAAGAGTGACCAGGGTTGGTCATCCTTACTCCTTTATTCTCAGGATATTAACTGAGCACCAACAGTGTGTCAGGTACAGTGTGAGGGACTATAGCAAAGTAGGACAAAAATAACTATTTCCTGGGTCCTCTTATTCTTGGTGAAAAAGAAAGTCTTCTCAGGTGGCCAGAGTTGGAACAGCTTCTCTTTAACTTCTGGATGTTAAAAATAATCTATTTCTATTGAAAAATCAAGTAGTATGGAATTGTATAAAGTGAAAAGAATAGCTCATCTCACTTTCCAGAGGTAGTTGTCACAGATACTTTGATGAGTATTCTTACTCAAAGTTAATCATACTGTTAGGCAGCTTGCTTTTGACGTAATTTATTGTGGTCACTTTTTCATGTCAATACATAGATTGTTCTACTTTAAATGTCTGTGTAAAATAACACTACCCAGATAACTCATAGTTTCTGCAGCCATCAGTCTGTTCGTGAACCCTTAAGCTGTTACAAGTTGTGTTCTGTTACAAATAATGTCATAGTGAACATTCTTACGTTCATTAAATCCTTTTCTTCATATATGCATGTGCTCTTGTGCCAGTAGTTCTATAATGGGAATGCATTCATAAAAGCAAACTGCTGTCAAAGATTTTTTCATTTTATTTTTTGGTAGATATTCAAAAATTCTCCATTAAAATGGGACCAATTTACACCACCATCAATGGTCTATAAGAGTTTGTTTTCTATATATTATAGGACTTTTTTTAGTACAAAGATTGCCAATAACTTTTCTGATTGTTTTTGTCTTGAGAAGAGTAATCCTCTTTTTATCATTGTCTAAGGACCTGAATTTTTTTCATCATTAGGTTTAAGTTGTCCCTTAGCAGCAGAGAATGTCTTGCTCTGTATAGGGGAGTCTGGTGGTGACTAATTCACTGTCTGTTGAACACATCATTACTCTCCTCTTTTTATTGACATTCCCTACTTTATATATATATATATATAATGGTGGTGAAAACCCACTCTTAATGAGCTAACTTGAGTGAGACCCCTTGGAAAATGCAAAACACAATGCAAACCCATCTATAGGTTCTTTGAGCCTCGGTTTCCCCATCTGTATATGGACCCCTCTCAAACCAGTTCAACTCATCGACCATTTCCTGAACACCTGCCAAGTGCCAGACAAGGTGCAAGGTCTTAAAGTTACCACACCAAGTAGTTCTGATTCCCAAACCAAGAAACTCATAATCTGAAACATTTTTCTGTTCTTTCCTCTTTTTTCCTTATTTTTTTTTCCTTATTTTTCCTTAAAGGAGTAAGAAGTCAGGGATTTGTTTAGTAAGACCCCTGAAGAGAGGTCCTTTATCACTCTCTCAAATTCGAATAATTCCAAAATAATATTAACACCCCTTGACTAGAAATGAAAGGGAAACATACTGTGAGTAGGGGCTCTCCAATAATAAATGCTAGGCAGCTGTAAAAATACAGAATCAAATGATACCTCCATAAAGTATTTGCAAAATTAGAAAATATTATCCTTTTTCTGGGGGAAAATGGACACTTTTATTTTCTCTGCTAAAGTGAAATGCAACTTTTTCAGGGGCCAACAAACTTGACTTTTGCCATCTACAGAACAGAAAGAACTAAACTACCATTAAAACAACTTACATACTCCTTTGCATGTAGCTTTTGAGGAGACAAACTTTAAACAGAATATGCCCATGGAAACTTAACTCGAGAAATAAAATAAATTAAAATACCCAAGCTCTTTTAAACACAACTATCCACATGTGCCTGCATGATGATTATCTAAACGTTGCATAAATTTCTGTATGCGCTTTCTTCATATGACTTTATGTTTAACTAATACTACTTCTGTTAATTTTCTTTTTAAGTTTCACTTTTACTTTCAGGGGTTGGGATAGTTTGAGGGAAATTACAATCAGATTAATAGCTCTCACTGCACCCCCCCACACCTCATTCTCACATCACTAAATTATTCTCTATCACTTCACTCTTTATTTCTTCTCCATTACTTACCTGTTTATAATGATCTGTTTGTTTATTGTCTTCCTTATTAACAATGGGAGTAAGCTCCATGAAGGATGGGATTTATTTGTCTTTTTCGTACTGTAGGAAGGATCTAGCACCATCAAGGAGGATCTCACACACTTCACATAGTAGGTGTTTGATACATACTTGCCAAGTTGGATGTGTAATGTACTAACCATAGCCAAGGCTTAGTCCCCAGTTTAACTGTCATGCATTTGTATTCATTTATTCACTTAAACACTTAACAAGTGCTACTGGATGCCAGGTACTTTGCTAAATACTAGAGATGGCAACGCAAAACAGACATGGTCCTAGCCCCCCTGTGAATATATTTTACATAAAGAAAGTTCAACTGAAATTAATCAGAACTTTCCCCATTTATTTTCTTTCTCCCTCTTCTTTATCACGTATTTGAACTTCGAGGCCATCTAATATTCTTGCCTCAAGAAAGGGGTGTGAGATCAGCATGTACTCTTGAGTTTCGAAAGTCTGGTTCCTTAGGGAACTGGAAAGGAATTGTGATTCAAAGTTTTGTGGGTGTGTATGAGGAGGAAGAGCAAGGCTTTCCTACTCTCTCTCTCTAGGAAATAATTTCTGTGGCTGTGGGAGGGAAGAAAGAACAAAAATGGTGGGGCTCTGAGAAAGAGGCCTGAGTGCCAAAACCTGGGCCACTTTCTGGGAACAGCAAAACTCCAATGATATTAGTTGTGAGAGCAGAGGAGACCCTTTCCTCACTGTCTGCATCATGGAAATGACTGCATCCTGTATCTAGACAGATGGGGCCTTGGACAACTTCAGTGAGCTTCCTCCAGTCCAATGTATATGGTCCAGTGTGGAAGATCAGACTGGTTTCTGTAAGGAGTAGCAGAAACCCCACAGGACCTGAGTGAGGATTTTTTTCCATTCGATCCATATGTCCTCTCAATGAAACTTAGTTCGGACAGTGACATCAAGCCATCCAAACCCTTAGTGCCTTGACACTAGATAAACCTCCTGGAGTCTAGCAATGACTCCAAAGAACAGAAGGAACTGCAAGTTGGCTGAGACTAGTGTTGTGTTGTTCAAGGTCATTAATTGCTACTCCTACTGGGAGGAAGCTCCTTTAGAGTAACTCTTGGCCTTCTGCCTCTGCCCCCTCAGGCAATGACTTCCATGCTTGGTGAGTTTGGAACAAAGAATAAGAACAGGTACTGTTTCTAGAACGTTTCTTAAATACATTGCCTTTCCTGTGTTCCACACAAACACTGCCTGTCTGTTTTTCAGGTCTTTCCCATTTATTACCCGGATAACAGCCTCTCTGGCACACCTGTCCCCATCAATAAGCCCAACACATTCCTGTCAGAACTATCTTTCTGAAGCCCATATTTGAGTCTATTGCCCCCTTGCTAGTCTTCAGTAGTTCTCTAGCACCTGGCATTATCAGACCCTTTCTACCTTCTCTCCAGCCTCACTTCCTCGTCTATTCCTTCCCAGCCTTCAAGACGCATTTTCTGTTTACCTCTTCCTTGAAGATCTTGACCCATGCTGCCTTCTCCATGCCCAGCACTGCTGCTCTATAAATGCCATATCTGCATTTTTCCATGTACATCTGGCCCCTCTTCCCACTTGCAGCAGGGGGTTGGGGGCGGGGCCGGGGGGGGGTCGGGGACTAGAACTTCCACCCCAAGACAAGTTGCTGACCTGTCTGTCCAGATGCACACTGGGTTACTACATTTATTTACTAATTTATTTTTACCCAATGCGCTGGGTTACTGAATCTTAAAGGCTGGAAATCTGGTCTTACCCACGTTCTTGTGCTTCCTCTCCCCATGGGGTAACGAAAATCAGAACTCTGGTTAAAGCCAACTAGTCTCTCTCACTGTGGCTATTCCACCCAACACGAGCAGCCAGGGGGATCAATCAGGTATTGTTGGGAGGGAAATGAGAAGACAGAAAACTGGCTCAAATCGTCTGTTGTTTCTTATTTGTCTCTTTGGTGCACTGGGTGTTTTTATCTAGAACCCTGGGGGGTGAAAATGTTAGCTAGGAGGCTAACATACTCTACAATCCCACCCCATCTGCTTCTAGCTGCAAACCTTTTAATAAAGCCTTTATTACACTATATTTGCAATTAATTTGGCCATCAAACAGAGGCATGTATCTCTCCTACTAGACTTGGAGCCCTATAAGTCCATATATATATACATATAATTTTATCCCTCACACAAGGCATGGTACGGTAACGTATAAGTCATTACAGAATAAATTTTTATTTTTTTTTAATTTTTTTTTTTAAAGATTTTATTTATTTGACAGAGAGAAACACAGCGAGAGAGGGAACACAAGCAGAGGGAGTGGTAGCGGGAGAAGCAGGCTTCCTGCTGAGCAGGGAGCCTGATGCGGGGGCTCGATCCCAGGACCCTGGGATCATGACCTGAGCCGAAGACAGACACTTAACGACTGAGCCACCCAGGCGCCCCACGGAATAAATTTTTAAAGTAATTTGTTGTTAGGGCATCTGGGTTGCTCAGTCAGTTAAATGGCCGACTCTTGATTTTGGCTCAGGTCATGATCCCAGGATCATAAATCTTTTAAAAAAAAGGGGGGGGGGCAATTTATTGTTCTCAAAAATTCTTTTAGCTATTTCCTGCTTCTAGCAAAGAAAAAGTGAATGAAAAAGAAAAAAGAAAATGAGGTGGGAGTTTAAACCTGTCTACACTAGCTAGTTCTACTAATGTTAGAACAACATAATGTATTTTGCTGAAGAAGAAAGTGTATGCTGCCTATATTTGGCCATAAAACTCGCAGTATGATTTCAGTGGAAGGATTGTAAAGCACGTACTCAAACATTTGTTGATTTGCCCAAGGTTTTGAAAAAACACCACAGAATGATTTTTGGCATGGAAGGGTAGAAAAAGCCTAAAAGCAAAATACAAGGTTAGCGCATTTCAAGGCAACAGTGTTCAAACACAGGTTAATTAATCACATTGCTGGAGAACTGATTTGGCACAAGGGAGCTATGTGTTGCCACAGTACTCTAAAAGTGCAGAAGTTATCCCATCTATAATAAGCCCACCGGAATTGCTCGACTTTTGCTGTTTCACAATGGAGAAATCCATCTTTCATCAGCAAAAATACAGGAAGGGAAAACAGGAAGACAAAACAAATTGGGTGGATAATAGACTTATTACCTTGGCACATAGACAGTCCAGACCAAGTATTTCTCTGAGATGGAATATGAAACGATGCTGGTGGGCAGATCCTATTTCTATATGCCGCTCACTTTTACCATTCAGGGAAGTAAACAATGCCTTTAATCTAATGTCAGCTGTTTTATTTTTGTATGGGGATCACATGAGTTATATATAGTTTTGTGATCCTCACAAAAAGTAAATAAAAGGCTGGCACCAAATTAAATGCATGGATTACTTCTCTCAATGGTAAAAAGTGCTCCATGTAAGGAAAATCTGAAAGAAATAGGGTGTGTGTATGTGTGTGTGTGTGTATACACGTTTTCTGTGCATATATGTACCACATATATGTACACATATGTGTATTTATGTGTATGTATTTACACACATATATGTATTTACATGTATTTACACATGTATTTACACACATATATGTATTTACACACATATATACACTTTAGAGGAATATAAAATGTTTAATGAAGTCTTCAAAATTTCAAAAATATGACCAAACTGGTGGTCCTCCCTTACCAATGGATCTCCTGCTGTGAATCATAGATGATGAGAAGTCTATGAAATAGTCTGTTTTCTCAATGTTGTCAAAATTGTTCATTGATTATATTCCTTCTCTTTCTTTGGGTAGCATATTCCTGACTAGTATTTCATCAAACTGAAGTCTCTTTCCGTTATAAGATTTTCCGTTATTCTATGTATCACTAAAAATGAAAAAAGGCATTTAAAATACGACAGAGTACTTTGAAATTTTGTCTTATGGCCCCTTGAAGTAAATCTAAGAGCTATTTGAACATAGATTTTTATTATGTATACATAGAAAGGAAAGTGAAACATAAATAAACTGTGATATTCCTAAAACTTCTGGATATTCAGAATGGAACTCTTCTGAATCTCTTTTTTGTATCCATGTGTATTCACAATAACATCCTCTGCCATCAAAATGAAGGATTTCTTGAAGGAATGGTCCACCCCTGTCTCTAGGATTTTTCTCCCTAGTCTTTGACATCTATTCTGCTGTTTTGGTGTTGGCACTTTTTTTTTTTAATCTTTTCAAAAGGATTTAATAGAGGATTTTTAGACAGCAATCAAGATGCACATTCCTTCCTCAGATCATCCTTAAATGCTTTATTCACCGAAAAATGAAGGTGTAATGGTTCCTCCATTCCGTAGGAGAAACAACCAAGCTCATGCATGTACAAAGAAGATGACTATATCATTATGATTGCCTGGCCAACTCGAACCGCAGGACATCATCTTATAATATGATCGGTTCCCTGAAGATAAGGATTTCTGTGAATTAGGGGGAAAAAATAGTAGGGAAATAGAGAAATAAGATGAACCCAAAAGGAGAGAGGGAAACCCATGTAAGGGTGTGATGTGAAGCAAAACCCACTATGGGGGCTTGGAGAGCCCTTAGGCTCAGCCCCACAGGGGAGCTCTGGAAATAGTGTAAGTCCTGTCTCATTTGTATAAGTCAGGGGCCAGGGAGTGCACAGTATTTATACCCCTGCACCATTAGTCATTGATTAAGTAACCAGAGGCCTAGAGGGAGATTCATGTTTCCAGGCACTTCTAGCTCTGTGTAGAAAAAGTAGTTTCCTGCATTTCCAACCAAGAGATGCAAGTGCTGGATGTCAGGAGTGAAAGCCCACAGGGCTAACATTCACAAGAGTGGTAGAGGAATCTGAAAGCACCGACAATGTCTGTCACTTATCCCAGTTTCAAAGACATTTAAATGAAAAATGGGTGTCTTCGAATCAATGAAATATGGTCTAAAGTTAAGGATCAAATCTCCTTATTCCTGGATCATCCCAACCTAAAAATTGAGTTAAAGATGAAATGTCTGAACAAATTAAAACAAAATGCCCTTTTGGAAAAATTATTTAGTTCAATCAGAATGATTTTAAAAGCTATTCCTGAAAATGCTAACAGAAAATACTTGAAGAAGATCGAGTTATTTGTACCCCCACATTAGCAGGAGTCAAATGTCTAAACCATCCAGGGTAGATGATTCTGTATTATTCACTCTGTGAAGTGAATCTTTAAGGCTGCAGACAATCCAGACTCCCTCAAGAGTTTTTCCCCAGTGCTTTCTTTCCTGCCAACTGCAAAGAAATTGGAAACAAACATCCCAATCTGTGATACAAGTCTTCCCTAGAATTATTGATAACTTGAGAATTTAACCTAAGATATGATTTTTTTTTATTTTAATAGGATTTTTTTTTTAAGATTTCATTCACTTATTGGACAGAGAGAGAGACAGCGAGAGAGAGAACACAAGTAAGGACAGTGGGGGAGGGAGAAGCAAGCTTCCTGCACAGCAGGGAGCCCAGTGCAGGGCTTGATCCCAAGACCCTGGGATCATGACCTGAGCCTGTCAGATGCTTAAGGACTGAGCCACCCAGACGCCCAAGATATGATTAAAAAAAAAAAAAAAAAGTACTTTTAATACACAATACTCTGTGTTAGTTAGGATACATGACATTAATATTCTCAAGTATTCTCAGGGTAGATAAATCACTGTATAAATTACTGTAAGCTTCCTGGAAAGCATTCTTGAGATATTTGCTGAGAACCTTAAAAATACTCATATTTTTTGACCCTGTAATTCTACTCTGAATTTATCCCTACAAATGATCACAATTTTAGACAAAAAATCCAGTATTGAAAGGTTTCCTAAAGTATTATTTAAAATAGTAATAAATGCCTATATGCCTCAAACTAGGAGAATGTCTAAACAAAATATGGTGTCTAACACGATGGAAAATATTTAATAATATTTGATGACCCAATATAACATTAAGCGAAAATAAAATAGAATTCTGTATGCAGTCTGACACCAACAGTATTTTATATATAAATAACCATAAAAGAACCTGAGGAAAATATTAGATGACATTATTAGTGATATTTACTTTATTCATTATATTTTTCCGCATGTCAGAAATTCTCTACGGTAAGCATGTCTTTTATAAGAAAAAATAAATGTATTAATTTTTGTATGTACATATGTATGGGAATAAATTATATCTGATTTGATTATATTTATTTTCCTTTACATTTTCTAGGAGGTTTTTGCTTTAAAACTGTATGTACCACTTGGTGAAAATTTGTAATATTTTGAATGCTTGGTCTATGGTACGAATGACACCTGACCTGTATGCTCATAATTGTATTGATTATTGTGGAAACAATAACAAACGACAACAACAACAAAAAGGATGCATTTAATATCTGTTATGTACACCATTTATGGGGTCAGATTCACTGCATTGGGTGCTCATTCATTCTTACCAGAAAGCTAGAGTTGTCACAGATGGATATTTCCTTTTTCATCCTCTGGAGAGGGTCAGGTTGGGTGGCAGAGCAGCCTGAGGCCTTCTCTGCTATGCTGGATGTCAATTTAAATATTTCCCAGCGGTGTCATTGAGTGAGGCATCCTGCAGGGCACCCAAATTTGCCATCTATACATTGCTATTGTCAAAGATCCTGAGTCTGTTTTCTCTCCATTGAAAACATTTGTGCAGTGAAAATAGCGATGGAGTCTAGCCTCATTGAGTTTTTCACATTAACTCTTTGTACCTAGAGCCAGATCTACAGGATTCTTCCTTTGGACACAGTGCCTGGTACAGGATGCTGCCCAAAAACATCAGGTGAGCCTCTTTGCAGGAAGCACAAAACCTTAAAGTCAATATGAACTTACAAATTCCCAGTCCAACCATCTTTCAAAGAAAAGGATTCTTTTAGAGCATTCTTAACCAAGACCTATTTAGGGCTTTGCTGGGATACTCCTATCAAGAAAGAACTTAATAACTCCTTTTAAAAATTCTTATTTTGCTAAAGATTTTTTTTAAATCTCATCTCTTACAACATTCAACCAAGATATTGATTTATCAATAAGAAATTATCTGTGAATAGGCCTCCTCACATGGATTTCCTTTGCTGACCAAGGACTGTCTTCCCCCCACAGACTAGACTGGACACCTTTCCCTTTTGACCACATCCCACCATGGTGTTTTGTAGTCCATCTGAATAGCATCACCTACATGGTAATTGTGAGTCTCTTTCACATTAGGAGTTGAATGGTGTCCTCCCCGAATTCCTATGTTGCAGTCCAAACTCCCACTCCTCAGAATGTGACCTTATTTGGAGATAGGCTCTTTATAAAGGTAATCAAGTTAAAATGAGGTCAGGAGAGTGGACCTTAACCCAATATCACTAGTATCCTTATTAAAAGAGGAAATTTTGAGATAGACACACATACACAGGGAGAAGACCATGTGGAGATTGGAGTTATATGACCACAAGCCAAGAATCTACCTGAAGCTAGGAGACAGGCCTGGAACAGAACCTTCCCTAGTGCCTTCAAGACTGTGGCCCTGCCAACACCTCAGTCTCTTGCCTCTAGTCACCAGCACTATGAGACAATAAGTTTCTGCTGTTTAAGACACTCAGTTTGAGGTACTGTGTTCCAGCAGTCCTAGCAAACGAATACACCCCGCCAAATCCAGAATTGACCCCTTTAAATTAGAAAAGCAGCAATTATCACAGTATTAATTACCTTGAGTGACTGGTTGATCATTCTTTATAGATGTGAGTTCTTGTCCTATGGAGATCAGAAGTCAGCTCCCTTGGAGGCATACCTGATTCTTCCCTCATGGAGTGAGCTCATTAAACTGTGAGTACGAATGAACAAACCTCCAAGTGCCCCATGGGAGTGATGCCCAGCCCTCATATATCAAAGGCCCACAGTTGCATATGAGAATCACTCAGGGAGATTTTTAAAATTATGAAGCCTAGCTAAACCCCACGTCCATTAAATCTGGATCTCTGGAAGTAGGATCCAGGCAGCTCTGTCTTAAAGATACCCTGGTGATTCCAGAGGATAACAAGGTTGAGAATCATTCCCCTAGCCTGTCATGGGATCCGGGTAGCTAAAACCTCCCAGGGAGCAGGCTGCCAAAAACAAAAATTACATTCTTTTTTTTTTTTTTAAAGACTTTATTTATTTGACAGAGAGAAAGAGATCACAAGTAGGCAGAGAGGCAGACAGAGAGAGAGGGGGAAGCAGGCTCCCCGCTGAGCAGGGAGCCCAATGTGGGCTCGATTCCAGGACCCTGAAATCATGACCTGAGCCAAAGGCAGAGGCCTTAACCCACTGAGCCCCCCAGGTGTCCCCCAAAATTACATTCTTACATGCATATATTTTTATTGTCACAAAACTGACACTGCAATCCCAACAGTGTTTGCAATCACACACACAAACACATCCTCCAACTGCATGATCTCCTTTGATAACACTGCCCCTTTTCACAATTTTAAGACTGCCCCTAAGTTTTGTGGTTTTCTCATCATTGTCGTTGTTGTTGTTAATAATAATGTCCCCAAACTCACATTTATATAGAAGTTACAATTTAAAGTTAGCATCTCACAATAACCTGGTAAAGTAGTCAGGGTACCCATTCTTTCTATTTTGCATATGAAAAAACAGAGGGTCAGATAAGCGATGTGACTTTCCCAAGTCATGTGAGGGTTACCAACTTATCCCAATTTACCCTAGGATTTTCTCAGTTTTAAAACTGGAGGTCCCACAAACTAGCTACCCTTCCTCCGTCTTGGGCAAGCCAGGGTGGTAGGTCAACACGTACCAACAGCAGGAGGCTGAGGTGAGTCCCCTGCTCGGAAGGACTGCCAAGCTTGTGTAAGCCAGTCCCTCCTTTTGTGGAGGGAAGAAAATCTTGAAGTAAGTCTCCAGAACCCCTGCTGGGAGGCCTTCCACTCTTGGATGTTGAGGGGCGCTCAGGGCACAAAGAAAGCCATGTTCATGGGATATTCCCTCAGACTGGAAATACCACAGAGCAGATGAGTGTCAGCCAATGAGTTTTGTTTCAGTTTTTCCTTCTGTTTTGTTGTCGTTCAGTTGTTAACGGTTTGGGTTTCTTCAATATTTTTAAAATAATCACGCAGAGAATTGACTTTCTTGAGTGCAGTTCTCTGAATCTTTCACACACATGTATATACATTTGAGCGTCATCCTAATGAAGGTACCGAAGTTTTTATCACAGCTCCCTCCTGCTGTCCTATTATAGACACACTGCAGATCCTGGCAATCACTGCTCCATTCTCCATAACCATACTTTTGTCTTTTCGAAAATACGTAAGAGTTACAGAGTGTGTAACCTTCTGAGACTGGCTTCTTTCATGCATCATAATACCTTTGAGAGTCATCCAGGCTGTTGCGTACATCAGTAGTTTGGTTAATTTCATTACCAAGGAGCATTCTGCTGTATGGATGTACCACAGTTTCTTTATCCACCCATTGAAAGACATTTGGGTTGTTTTCAAGTTTGGGTTATTTCGAATAGAGCTGCTGTAAATATTTATGCATTGGTGTTTGTTTTGCAATTATGGTTATAAAGAAAAACCCATGGTATAAAATTTGTGTCTCGGTTTTTGTGTCAACGTTAAGTGTCCACTTCAAACTTAATGGCTTAAAAAGTACCAATGTATTACTAACTCACACATTTCAATAGGCCCGAAGCCCACCATGGGCCTTAGCAGCCTAAATCCAAGCTATCAGCAGAGCTGCATTCCTTCCTGGAAGCTCTAGAAAAGAACCCCTTAGGAGGCCCAGGGGTCTCAGTCGGTTAAGAGTCTCTTTGTTTCATCTCAGGTCCTGATCTCAGGGTCGTGGGATTGGGCCCCACATCAGACTGTGCTCAGCAGGGAATCTGCTTGGAGATTCTCTCCTTCCGCTCTTCCCCCCACTAGCACTCTCTCTCTCTCTCTAAAATAGATAAATCTTTAAAAAAAAAGAGAGAGAGAAGAAAAAAAACCCCTTTCCTTGCTCATTCTATTATTGTCAGGATTCAGTTTCTTGTGGTTGTAGAACTGAGAGCTCTATTTCCTTCCTTAGCCTGAGGTCCCATTTCTCCACTTTCAAAGCCAGCAACAGCCAATTGTGTCCCATTTACATCGCACCTCTCTCTGACCCAGTAAGAAATTCTATGCTTCCCACTAAAATCTGTAAGAAGTTGTATAAAGTAAGGTGCTCTTTTCCTTAGTGTGCATTCTTTTCTCAGTACACTTGCTTTACACTATGAGTTTCTTTTCAAATCTTTATTTCTATCCCATCTTTTTGAGTTGTACTTATTTTACTGTAAGTTTTTTTTTTTTAAAGAATTAAGTGGACAGTCGTTTACATTGTTAAAAAAAAGAAGGAAAGAAAGAAATTCTGTGCTTCCAAGGACTCATGTGATTAGATTGGGCCTACCCAGATATATCAGGATAACATCACCATTTCAAAGTCCTGGCCTTTAATCACATTGCAAAGTCCCTTTTGCCTTTGAAAGTAGTGCCGTCATAGGATCTGGGATTTAGGGGGGACAGTTTCCTGTCTACTCATCTTTTCAAGAAACTTCCAAGCTATTTTCAAGGGTGGCTATACCATTTTACATTTGCATGTGCTGTGTGAGAGTTCCAGTTGCTCCGTGTCCTTATTAGCACTTGGTGTTGTCATGATTAGGTTATTTTAGCCTTTCTCCTGGATATGTGGTAGTATCTTATCATGGTTTAAATCCGCATGGCCCTCATGGCAAATAATGTAGAACCATATTTCATGTGCTTATCTTCCATCTGTATATCCTGTTTGGTGAAATGTCTGTTCAAGTTTTTTGCCCATTTTAAAAATCGGGTTGTTTAGTCTCTTGCTACTGAGTTTTGGGAGTTCTTTATATAGTCTGGAGACAAGTCCTTTGTCAGACATGTGATTTTCAAATATTTTCTTAACTATGTCCAGGTTTTCTACATTTCACCTGATAACAGTTGTACACATACGGTTTTCCTGCCCCTCGGGTTCTGCTAAGGTTGGCCTAGACTACAGAGTGATTCAGTTTGGGGTTCTAACCCAGAGTATGTCAGATCTGAAAACAGTTATGCCTTCTCCTACTTAGAGTAGATCCCAGATATCCCCAAATGACAATTCAGTCCATTCATACATTCCTCTTAGAGAATACAACTTCTGCTCTATTAAAAAAAAAAAAATTGTTATGAGATCAAAGGGCTCTTAAAGGAAAACACTGATGCTTAAACCATGACATCTATAACTTCTTTCACACCAGTCTCCCTACAGTCTAACCAACATTGTGTGAATTTGGATGTAGCCTTCACAAGAGAACCATTACCCGAGTCAAATGACAAGAAGTGACAGTGAATTTTGGGAATACTGCAGAGCCATTCCTAACAGAGTGGAGAGATTTCCCATATCACTGAGTTGCACAGATAATACAGACACCAAATTTGCTTGGAACAATATGACTTCTGAGATCTAAAGACACCTGCTGATGCTCATAGAGGAGATGCTGAAAGTTTGGCAGAGACGGGAAATTTTATTGCAAGCCTTCTGGAAATTCCTGTCTGTGTCTGTATAAATAAGGCAGTAATTTGGAGCTGTCTTGAGATTTACCTCCAAAAATCGAAAATTGCCAGAAACCATCCCAGAGAATTTGAAAATCATAATCTTACCTGTACCAGGGAGAATTCTTTATCAGTCAGGCACCTGACAGGACATAGAAGCCACCACAGATGGCCCACCTGAAGGCACTACTCATAGATACCTGGTGAGGGTTCAGGGAACAAGCATGTGACAGTGAAGCACCCAGAAACCAACAGCAACTAGAAGCCATTTCCATCTTTAGGGCTGAGGGGTAAGGGCAGACAACATCTTGCCAGACACCACTGAAAAATGGACGGTGGAGAAGGATCCCTGCTGTAGCTGTGGTTGTGCAGGAATGCAGCTACTGTCTGAACATGGTATCACAGCAGGAGGGGGCAGAAAGGGAGAGGGTCTATCCTGACCCTACTCTCTTCCCATCCTCCCTTCTGCTGTGCGTGCTTCCCAGTGCTGGAAGGAAGTCAGCCTAAAACACCCAGCAGGAGAGCCCCAGGAGGCATTCCACTGGGCTCCTCTTCTTCCTGGGGCTGAGGAAGCAGATGGAGGATAAGCAGCATAAGGAGTAATCCAGGGATTCCTGATTTGTCTGCAAGAGGAGATGTGTTATCTGAAAAGTATCATCAGAATGAGTAAACAAACCATTTGTTCCTTGATGGAGAATTCTTGCCTGCCTGCCTTCTAGGGACACAGGTACTGCCCATCAGTGGGTGTGCACAGCCCTCACTCTTGCAGAGCTTACAGCCCAGCAGATGAGTAGACCCAGCAGAGGGAAGGAAGAGGGTATGACAGGTACACATGGTGGAGGCATCTAACACAGGTAAGAGAGATCAAGGAGGGCTTCTTGGAGGAAGTTATGTCTAAAAGGAGATTTAGATAATTTGTAAGTATTAGCTAGGTAGGTATGTGAGTGAGTAGGAAGGTAAGAGAGCTTCCTAAATAATGGCAGGGAGATGAGTAGAGTGTGATATAGTGAGTTTCAATATAGCCGGAGCATAGTTTGTGAGAGGAGGAGGGTAGGCAATCCCCAAGGGAGGGGCAATGAGAATGGCCTGAAATAAGTATAAAGAAGTGAGCATCGTAGATCTCAAAAGACCTTATAAGCATGTTAAGAAGTTTGGACTTCTTATGATCCTAAAATTAAGGGTGAGGAATGGAAAGATTAAGCAAGGTAGCAGCATCATCAGATTGTTTTAAGGCTCTCGAAGGTGTGAAGGACAGATGAGCAAGGAATAAGAACGGAGGAGTTCTAACAGACTGGCTTCTTCTCTGGCTGAGCCCCCGGCCAACTGTCTCCAACTCTCTCACCCCTAATGACAAAGAAACAGTCAAACCTGCCTAAGCCTACCTCACTGGAATGTGGCAAGCCGGGGTTGGACATGAACAGGCTCTGGCAGCTCAAAAGCGCCATCAAAGTCCCAAGCAATGTTAGGATGAAAGGAAAATGTGGCCAACACAGTTACATTTTCCAAGGAAATCTGCTCAGTCCTTTGACCTGTTTCCCAAAGACCGGAGAGGAAATTGAGAATGAAGCAGCACCAGAGCCAGCACCCTGAAAAGAGCGTGCGCGTTCCATGGATTTCAGGATGGGGATCTTGTCCTCCCGGCTGTGTGGCACATGATCCCTGTCCAATAAATAGGAATTGATGAATGGCTGAGCGGGGCTTTGTTTTGTTTTGTTTTCATTTTTGCAAACCCTCTTATGACTGCAGAGGGAAATCTAAATTAATGCCATATGCCTGTAAAAATCCCTCTGACATCTTTTATTGTAATGGAAGATGACAATGGTTATCAGAGCAGAAGGAACATGCTTGAGTGAAAGTAAATACCAAACACCTTTTGGGAAACAAAGCACCTCCTGGTGACCTTTGCAGCTGTTTAGCTTCCTCAAGTACGGCAGCGTGGAGTTGTCTAATGACAGTCTAACCAGGATTTTCCCTTGCTTCCAGGAGTGTGCCTCCTCCCTCTCCCTGGGCTGTGCAGAATTTTAAATGTCACAGTAATCACATCTTTCCCCAGGATAACATGAAATATCATTGGAACTTAATGGAGATGAACAAATGATCAAATTCAGATGTTACTGATATATTACATCGGAGGCATTACATCTATTTCACGAGCTGCAAATCCTCTTAATTGTGTAACACTATAAAAATGAAATAGCAAAAGCTGCTATTTCTGAGTCCCTGCATTCTACCATACATTCTACCCTGTTCCAAATAATTCACACCTATCCCCTCACTGAATCCCCCTGACAGTCTTTCAAGGTGGGTATCATTATCCCCACCTAACACAAAAATTCAAATAAATTCACTGACCCCCCTCTCCCCTTTAGGCTGTATGGCCTTGTTGAAGTTACTGAACTTCTGTAAGCCTCATCTGCAGAACGGAAATAACCAGACCAAATTTATAAAATTGCAGAGGCTCATCCTGAATATGATGTTATGTGTGGCATGTTAGTGCAGTTCCTGCGATGCAGTCATCACTCACTGTATTAGGGTTCTCCAGAGAAACAAGTCAATTAGAGATATATGTATATCACATATTTGCATATATACGATTAATTATAAGGAATTGGCTCAAGCAATTGTGGAAGCTGAGAAATCCTGCCATCTGTAAGCTGGAAACTCAGGAGAGCCAGCCTTGTAGTTACAGTCTGAGTCCAAATATCTGAGAACCAAGGGAGCCAGGTTCAGTCCAAGTGCAAGAGAAAGTCAATGCCCGGGCTGGAAAACAGGTTAAGGGAAAGAATTTCTTTCCTACTCAGCCATGTATTCTGTGCAAGTCTTTAATAGATTGAATGGGACCCACCCACATTGAGGAAGTCAGTTTGTTTTACTCAGCCTACCAATTCAAATGGTAATCTCATCCAGAAATGCCCCTGCAGAGGTACCCAGAAATAATGTTTAACCAAATAGCTAAGCACTCTGTGGTCTAGTCAAGTTGACTGGTAAAATTATCCATGTCACTTAGTAAATGGTGCTTTGTTAGCAATATTGTTGCTATTTTTATAGTTCTGAACTTGGCATTCTGTGTCTAGCCATTGTATCACATTGCCTCAAAACCAAAGACATTCATTAGCATAATGCTAATGAAATCAGAAGCCACGTGTAATTTTTTCTTCCCTCCAAAATTTAACATCGTGTGCATTTAATTCACGCCAAAGGTTCTAACCAATGGGACTATTTCCCCTAAAACTCTTGGGAAAAGATGAGGATGAATGATAGTAATTAAAAAAATGGACAATGTCACATACTGATCCCTAGAGTACTAAATAAGGGGGGACCTCATTAACACTGTCTTTCCAGCCCTGTAGGCTAGGGCTATGAGTGTAGGTAACCAAGCAGGGAAAAGCTTAGACCATGAATTAAAAGGCACATCCTCAGCTGAAGTATCTTACCAGAGTCTCCTGTATCACACTAAATAAAAAAGAAAAATAAGTTTAAATCTGACAGCAAAAAGATATGTGTGTATATATGTGTATGTGTGTATATACATACAGATACATACAGATATATCTGTATATATGTATCTCCATCCAAAATGTCCCATGGCACTTTCCTGGACCCAAACCTGTATTTCACTTACTAAGATGCCTGCCACCCATCACCTCCATGTCTGATGATGGAATCAGAAAGAGCTTAGCTTGGAATGAAGTCCTGCCACATGCTAACTATGTTCCCTTGAGCCATGTACTCATTTCTAAGCTTCAGGAGCTACTTCCATTGGGCATAAAACCAACTCCACAAAGTCATTAAGAAAGCTAAGGAAAGTTCTTTTTTTTGTTCTTGTTGTTTTTTGTTTGTTTGTTTGTTTTCTTCAGATTTTATTTATTTATTTGAGAGAGAAGGAGAAAATAGAGCTTGGGAGCTCAAACTAGGGGGAGGGGCAGAGAGAGAGGGAGAAGCAGATTCCCTGCTGAGCAGGGAGCCCATCCCAGGACACTGGGATCATGACCTGACCGAAGGTAGACACTTAACCAGCTGAGCCATCCAGGTCCCCAGGAAAGTTCTTAGATTTGTGTCTAGCACTTAATAAGGCCTCCATAAATATGAGCTTCCTTTCCATTCTCCATCTCCTGCCTCAAAAAGTAATCTCTCTTTAAATTACTATTGCTTTTAGTTGTCTGAAAGATGGCATTCCTTCTTTTCTGTATAAGGAGACAGCTAGAGCTAAAGCAACCATCAAGCCTCCTGATTATCAAACAATATTCTACTAAGCTTCTTTATGGGTTGTAAAGTAGGAAGAGATGTTCAGGTGAGATTTCCACCACCTCCCACTCCTCCACTTCACAAATGAACTAAAGTTCATTTTGTTTGCTTTATGTCTACATGCTTCCATTTAAGATTTCTTTTTTTTTTTTTTAAGATTTTATATATTTACTTGACAGAGATCACAAGTAGGCAGAGAGGCAGGCAGAGAGAGGGGGGGAAGCAGGCTTTCTGCTCAGCAGGGTGGGAATGGTAATGTGATATGAGAGGAAAGCCTCTATCATCACAGAGAAACACAGGGTTGGCCACATTGACACTGAGAGGAGTTTCTAACAGAGAGACTTCAGACAGGAGACACAGTTCTTCTAACCTGGAGGTCATGATGGATATATAAGCTGTGCCATATAGCCTATGGAAGTCCAAACCTCTCTTCTGGGTTTCTTTCTATTCCAAACCTTCATCCTACCTCATGTTAACTGACACAAAATAATCCATGTTTGGTTTTCTGCTAGAAAAGTTGAGTTTATTCAATTTTACTGAAGATAGGGGGGATGTAGATGGTGGGGGCAGGTGTGCAGGTGTCACACCCTAAGCTCATAACCTCTGTCACACTGCCATCTCTTTCTTAACCTTTTCCCTTATTTCTCCTCACCTCCTCCGCTAATATTGCCATATAAAACTCCAAATTCTTCTCTCATTTTCTAGAACTATTCTGTTTTTCTCCCTTCTTGAGTATCCAAATCTATCCAGGTGCTCAATAGATTTGAAAAAGTAGGCTATCAATAACCACCCATCTTAGAAGATAGTTGTGGTTACAGGTAAAAAAAAAAGTTATTTAATAAAGCCTGAAATTGAATTGTATTATATTACAGGAAAAACAGAGGTGTCTATGATAAAATGAGAAATTAGTGCCAAAGAATGGTCTTGAGTTTTTCCTACTTAAATTTTACTTCCCTTTGAAATGGTGTCATAATCCTTGCTACTATCTTGCCCAGACCCTGGAGAATGTTATATTCACCTCAGTCTTAAGGTGACTGAGTGACTTGGTGATTCACCAAGACTGAGGTGAATATAACATTCACAGGCTTGGGACCTAATTCTTCTCCTTGGTTCCCTTAGGCAGGACAGAGAGGGGGGCAATTTCATATTAAGATAATTGAATAGCTTCTGAAATGGTGGACTAAGTAGTCCACCCAACACTCTTACTGAGGACAACTAGAAAATCTGGACATTTTATTTTTATCTGTCCAAAGTCACTGGACAGCTAAAAAGTAAAATAATAAAATAATTTTTAAAAAGCAATGAGAAATTATGAGAATAAGATTTGGAAAAAGATTGAAATCAACAGAAATAAATTCAACAATTGGACCTCTCTACTCTTAGAGTATCTGCTGATTTCAGAAGGGCTTGGTGAGAGTCCAAGTTACTGAACAGAAATTTTAACAGATTAATTAGAGTTAGAGAGACCCAAAGTTAGACCCCAAAGTCACCAAAAAAGCACTGATAAACTTTCAAAATGCTAAAAGCTCAACCTCATATGAGTAAGGATAAAATGGAAGATTAACCTGTAAAGAATTTGAAGCCAAGATTCAAATCATTTCAATGACTGAAATTGGACTAACATGACCCCAGATTTATAGTGCCCCTAGCTATCTTCCATAAGCAAACCTACATCCTCCTTGGGCAAAGAAAATATCAGAAGACTTTTCCCCCTGGGGCGCCTAGGTGACTCAGTGGATTAAAGTCTCTGCCTTCGGCTCGGGTCATGATTTCAGGGTCCTGGGATCGAGCCCCACATCAGGCTCTCTGCTCAGCAGGGAGTCTGCTTCCCCCTTTCTCTCTGCCTGCCTCTCTGCCTACTTGTGATCTGTCTCTCTGTGTCAAATAAATAAATAAAATCTTAAAAAAAAAAAAAAGAAGAAGAAGAAGAAGAGGACTTTCCCCCTAATTTTCATCATACAGTGCCAGGACATAATCATAAGGAGCAAAGTACTATGAGAAGAAAAGGCAAAACACACAAGAACCAGAGAAAAGAGAAAAAGATCCAGGTAGTTCTAGATAATAAAATTATCAGTCATAGACTTTAGGGTAACAATGCTTATAAAGGAAATAAAAAATGGAATTCAGAATTTTGGCAGATAATTGGAAACTACAAAAAAATAATCAAATGGAAATTTTAGAACTAAAAAGAATATATACAATAACCAAAAGTAAGAACTCCTTGGCTGTGTTTAACAGCATTAGACACAATGTAGATAGAAGAAAATATCCAGAACTATGCAAAAGTTAGGAGTTATAGAAGACTTAAGGTCATATGAAATATACTTAAGGAATGCCTGGGTGGCATAGTTGGTTAAGCATCTGACTCTTAGTTTCAGCTCAGGTTGTGATCTCAGGGTCATGAGAGTGAGCCACATGTCCGGGCTTCATGCTCAGTGTGGAGTCTGCTTGAGTTTCTCTCTCTCTCTCTCCCTCTGCTCCTCACCCCTATGCTCTCTCAAATAAGTAAATAAATACTTAAAAAAGAAGAAATATACTATGTGTAATATGTGTATAATGAATCTCAGAGTGAGAATATAGAAATAATGGGGAAGAAGAAATATTTGAAGATATATTGGTTGATTTTTTTAAAAAATTAACAAAAGACATTAAGTCATAAATTCAAGAATTCTTATAAAACCCAAGCAAGACAAACACAAAGAAAGCCAAAGACTTTCTTTGAGAAAACACAAAGAAAGCCAAGATGACCAAAGACAAAAAGAAAATATTAAAATCAGTCAGGAAAAAAAAGTAAGAGAGACTTACTACTGTCTCAACAGAAATAATGAAAGACAAAAGACAATAGAATTATTTCTACAAACACCTTGCCACTTTAGAATACCCAGCAATAATAGCCTTTGAGAATAAAGGTGAAATTAAAATATCTTCAGACAAAAATAGAATTTAGCAGATCCATAACAAATGAAGTGTTTTAGGAGAAAAGAAATTATCCCAGGTGGAAGCTGAGAGATGAAGGGAGGAATATGGATCAATTAAAAGAGTAAATATGCGGTTAGGGTTCAGTGGATATTAGCTGCATTAAGCAATAATAATTATGTCTGGTAATTTAAAGTATCTGTAAACTTATTGAAATGCAACAACAGTATATGAATTAAAGGGTAGAGTTCAAATATTTCTAGGTCTTTGCACTGTATAGAAAGAAGGTAATAAGCATTAAATAACACTAGCATTTGCTAGGTTATAGATGCATGTTGTAATATTTAGAGCAGCCAATCTCTGGGGTCAATCTTTTCACTCAAAATTCTTATGTTGAATCCCTACTCCCCTATGTGATTGAATTGGGAGGTGGGGACTTTAGGAGGTAATTAGGACCAAGTGAGGTAATGAGTATAGCCATCATGAATGAGATCAGTGCTTTCTAAGGGTCATGAGAGAGCTTATTCTCTCTCTCTCTTTCCACCATGTAAGGATATGGAGATAAGTTGGCCATCTGCAACCGAGCAGAGGTCTCTCACCAGAACCCAACCTTGCTGAAACCATGATCTTTGTCTTCCATCCTCCAGAACCGTGAGAAATAAATTTCTATTGTAGGTAAGCCATCCAGTTTATGGTATTTTGTTAGAGTAGCCAAAACTGACTAAGATACCACAAAAAGATTAGTACAAGGATATAACTACCAAACTACAAGAGAGGGAAAATGAAATAACGAAAAAATTCAATCAATATAAAAGAAAACAAGAAATACAGAATATAAGAATGTATATTGGTTGGCATAAACAATGCTTACAGTAAAATGAGAGCTTCAAACCAAAGATATCAGTGATAAATTAAATGCTAATGGACCAAATATTACAATTAAAGGCAAAGGTTTCCAGGCTTTATAATAAAACAAAGCTCGGGGCACCTGGGTGGCTCAGTCGTTGGGCGTCTGCCTTCGGCTCAGGTCATGATCCCAGGGTCCTGGGATCAAGCCCCGCATCGGGCTCCCTGCTCGACGGGAAGCCTGCTTCTCCCGCTACCATTCCCTCTGCTTGTGTTTCCTCTCTCGCTGTGTTTCTCTCTGTCAAATAAATAAAATCTTTAAAAATAAAAAAATAAAAAAATAAAAATAAATAAAACAAAGCTCAACTATCAGCTGTTCACAAGAGTCATCTGAAACATGGAGATATTGTAAAAGGATATAAAAAGTAAAAGAATGACTACAGAATGGAGGAAGATATTTGCAAATGACATATCTGATAAAGGGTTAGTATCCAAAATATATAAAGAACTTATAAAACACCCCCAAAACAAATAACCCAATTAAAAATAGACAGAAGACATGAATGGACATTTTTCCAAAGAAGACATACAGATGGCCAACAGACACATGAAAAGATACTCAACATTATTCATCGTCAGAGAAATACAAATGAAAGCCTCAATGAGATGCCACCTCACACCTGTCAGACTATGAAATCCACAACACAAGAATAAACAGGAGTAGGTGAGGATGCAAAGAAAGGGAACCCTCTTGCACTGCCGGTGGGAATGCGAACTGATGCAGCCCCTCTGGGAAACAATAAGGAAAGTCCTCAAAAAGTTAAAAATAGAACTACCCTGTAATTCAGCAATTGCACTGCTAGGTAGGTATTTACCTAAGGAATACAAAAATACTAATTTGAAGGGGTATGTGTACCCCATATGTTTTTTTTTTTAAGATTTTATTTCTTTATTAGAGAAGGAGAGCACAGCGGGAGAGTGTGTGGGAGAAGCAGACTCCCTGCTGAGCAGCCTAACGTGGGGGTCCATCCCAGGACTTGGAGATCGTGACTTGATGGCCCCTGGGCGGCTCAGTCATTAAGCTTCTGCCTTCAGCTCTGGTCATGATCCCAGGGTCCTGGGCTCAAGCTCCAAATCTGGCTCCCTGCTCGGCGGGAAGCCTGCTTCTCCCTCTCCCACTCCCCTTGCTTGTGTTTCCTCTCTTGCTGTGCTGTGTCTCTGTCTGTCAAATAAATAAAAATAAAATCTTAAATAAAAATAAAAAATAAACTTCATAATAAAAAAACCTTTCATTTGCTAGGTTGGTGTGGCAGTTACATATTTCTATGCACCAAATACCATAGGCCAAATATATATAAAGCAACAACTGATGGAACTGAAAGGAGAAATAGACGAATCTAATACCGTAGGAGTTTTTAATCTTACTTCTTTCAGTAACAGTATAAGTAGTCAAAAACTATCAGTGAAGGTATGGACATCTGAACAACACAATGGTAAAGATAATCTAATTGTGACTTATGGACATTCTACTCAATAATTGTACCACACACATTTCTTTCCAAATACATATGAAGCGGTTAAAAGTTAACTATATCATTGGTCATAAAACAAGTCTTAACCAATTTCAAAGAAATGAAATCATACAGAATTTATTTTTAGACCATAGAGCAATTAAGCTAAGAATCAATGACCAAAAAACTACAAATTCCCATGGGTTTGAAAATTAAGGAACGCCCTTCTAAATAACTCATTGTTCAAAAGAAAAAATCAAAATTTATTTATTTGTTTGTTTGTTTGTTTTAAAGATTTTATTTATTCCTTTGATACAGAGAGATACAGAGAGAGCATGAGCAGGGAAAAAGCAAGGAAGGAGAGGGAGAAGCAGGCTCCCCGCTAAGCAGGGAGCCTGATGCAGGACTCAATCCCAGGACCTAGAGATCATGACCTGAGCTGAAGGCAGATGCTTAGCCATCTGAGCCACCCAGGTGCCCCAAAATCAAAATTAGAAAATTAGAAATATTTTAGGGGTTCCTGGGTGCTCAGTGAGTTAAAGACTCTGCCTTCAGCTCAGGTCATGATCTCAGGGTCCTGGGATTGAGCCCTGCATCAGGCTCTCTGCTCAGCAGGGAGCCTGCTTCCCCTCTCTCTCTGCCTGCCTCTCTGTCTACTTGTGATCTCTCTCCTTTCTGTCAAATAAACAGATAAAATATTTTTTAAAAATTAGAAATATTTTAAACTAAAAAGTCAAGAAAAGAGTACATAAAAATATTTACAGGATGCATCTTACAGGCAATCTCTACCTTTAAATGTGTGTATTATAAAAGTAGAAAGACAGAAAGTGATGAGCCAAGCAATCATCTCAAGAAATTAGAAATACAAGAGCCATTCCCAAAGAAAATGGAGTAAAGGAGAAAAATAGTAGAAGCAGAAATTAAGGAAAGGGAGAACAAACTTATAATAAAATCAGCAAAGACCAAAGTTGATCTTTTGAAAAGAGTAATAAAATTGACTAGCTAATAATAAAAGTAACTATCTAGCAAGACTAATCAAGAGAAAACAGAAAAAAATAATCTATGTTAGTAAAAAAAAAAAAAAGGAAAAATCATTACAGATCTTACAGGCACTAAAAAGATAAGAGAATATTATAAACAATTTAGGTCATTAAATTTTAGACTTTGATAAAATAGAAAAATTAACATTAAAAATACAATTTATTAAAACTAACATGGGAAAAAATGGAATATCTGAATCATCCTGTAACATCAAAGAAATTGAATCCATAATTTTAAACTTTCCACAAAGAAAACTCAGTGCCAAATGGCTCCACTAGTGTATTCTACCAAACATTTAAAGAAGACATAGCCAATTATATACAAACTGTTTCAGGGAACCTCATAAAATGGAAAACTCCCAAACTTATTTTATGAGGCCAACAAAATCGTTATGCCAAAATCTGACAGGGACATTACAAGAAGTGAATAGGACAGGATCCTCTCAATCACAAAGATGCAAAAATCATAAACAACGTATTAAAAAATCATCTACAGCAATGTTTAAAAGGGTTTAATGTATTATGACCCAGAAAGATTTATTCTGAGAAAGCAAGATTGGTCTTATATTGAAAAACTTGAACAATTAACTCACCACATTAACAAAATAAAGGCTAATTTATCACATTTTCATCCTAATGGAGAAAGAGCATTTAACAGAAGTCATCTCCATTCTATGATTTTTTTTATTTTTTTTTTAAGATTTTATTTATTTTTTTTTTTGACAGAGAGAGATCACAAGTAGGCAGAGAGGCAGGCAGAGAGAGATGGGGAAGCAGGCTCCCCGCCGAGCAGAAAGCCAGATGCGGGGCTCAATCAAACCCTGAGATCATGACCTGAGCCAAAGGCAGAGGCTTTAACCCATTGAGCCACCCAGGCGCCCCTGTTCTATGATTTTAAAATCTCATGACAAGCCCCAAATAGAAAGGAACTTTCTTAACCTTACAAAGGGCACCTCTACAAAAATCCACAGCAAAAATCATACTTAGGGGTGAAACATCCTGTGATATACCATCACCTTCAGCATAAATGCAGACTGCTTTTTCGTCTGCTGGCTCCATCCATGAATCCTGAGCCCCAGCCAAGGACAACAATTTGCAGCTTCCCAAACTCAAATTATGTAAGCCAACCCCACTGCACACATTCTCTATGAAACAGAGGTCCTATCGCTATTGTACAAGTGCATATTTATAAGTGCCTCTCAGATTATTGCTGACACTAAAACATAAATGAATTTATGAACAAAAATATGAATTAAGCCAGTAGTTTGGGACAAATGCCTTTAGATACTGAATGCCACGCATAGGAGTTTTCAGGATAAAAACAGTATGTGGAAAGAAAAGCTCTAGCTATATTTCAAGCTAACATCAACAGGGAAAAGAGATTTTAAGAGTTAATTGCTCCACTGTATATTAATATTTGCAACACAAACCAAATTAGAAGAAACTTGGGTGGTTTTGCCTAGTAAATCAAACCATGTAGTGTTGGGAAAAAAGCTAAGTATATAAGGAAAATATATCCTTACTGGAATTCAAATGGGAAAAATAATACAATGTCCCAGATCCTAAAAGATGCATGATGTTTACATCAAAAGAACACAGAACTGTGAGAAGAAGGCTGATTTGAGGATAAAAAATGAACTCCCGACCTGGAGAAGAAGTAATAAAATGACAAAATCATTTTATGTGTGTTGTAGTGCATTGTCTTTGGGGACAGACTAACCTGGGGAGAAATACACAAGGTCCTTGGGATCTTCTGCCAATCAGTTAGCCTTTCTGAGGACCAGTTGTCACGAAGCTTAAAATGGCAAATGGATGTGATGTAAGTGTTCCCCACAACCAAAAAAAAAGTCTCTTTTTCTACAGTCATTTCTCTTGTCCCACTTGAAAGCTACATCCTCATTTTCCTGGATGACAAAAAGAATAAGACAAGATGCACTAAAATTTCCTTAAGAGATCCAAAATTAAAAACTCATTCCTCAAATTAAAAGGGACAAAGAAACCACAAAAGGTAACTGTCGAATTGAGCCTCTCACACTGTGGGGCTAAGGAATTCACTGATGGATGAGAGCTGCCTTATGCAGATAGAGTGTTCCGCAAATGTGTTCCAGACCTCTGCTGAATGTTCTGCCTCCCTCGGGAATGTATTGCCATCATTAATGCACACTGGGATGGCCAACATTCCTTCCAACTAGCTGTGCATATAAGTAGGTTACATGCTCACTCAGAAGGAGGATGATTTGCAAAAGGAGACCAGAGAAGCAGAGTGTTCATGCATTTGCAAAAACCTTGCCGAGAAGATGACTCGTTACATTAGAGGTGATGGAGCTTCTGTAAGAATGAGGAAAACCCAGTTATGCTGTTAAGAGTGTGCACAGTCAAGCATGTGCTGGACTGTGCTCTTCCCTTGATTCTTGCCAAAAGGGCTGATGGGCAGCATTGCTTATTATGTGTGGGTTTATTTTTTTAACTCCAGGGCTCTATGGAACCCTTTTGTAGAATGTCCAAGACTAAGACAAATCCCAGATCTTGTGAGCAAACCCAAACCTGGCTGGGCTCAGAGATGGATGGTATGCCATCAGGGGCTGGCCCCTGTTCCTCTCAGAATGGATTCAGGAGATGGGGACATACCATTGAAAAAGCTCCCCACCAAGGGTTATTGAGAGAACACATCTGAATGTGGCTTCCCCTGGAGTCTGCCAAGAACCTGAAGGAGGAGGAAAGAGCTATCTAGAGAAGGGGATGACCGAGAAGGAGATAAGCTTTGGCCCTCCAGAGTTGCCAATCAGGGATTTAAAGGAGTTTAGAATGGAAGCAACACAGAGGAAATAAACCTTTCCTAACCACTTTTAGGGCAGGCAAAAATAATCATGAGAGTAAAGATCTTTGCTCTGGCAGAAGAGCCCAGAAGGATTAAATCACAGTCAGCCAGGTACTGTGCTGATCTCTACATGCATTACCTCATTTAACCTTCATGATGTCCTTGCAACGGGGACTATTATCTCCTCCATTTTGCAGATGGGAAAACTGAGGCTTTAGAGATTATGCAACTAGCCCAAGACCCAAAAGCAGGGATCATCAATTCATGACTGGATGCTGCCTCTCCATTGAGAATAATCCACGGCTTAATGAGGTGCTTAGTATACCAGAAGCATTCAGTAAATGATTATTAATGAAATAATATATGTTGAATAAGGCTGGTCAGTACTTAATTATAAGGTCAGCCCTGGATTAATAGAGATCTGGTGCTAATCAGCTGTGTGACTTTGGATAGATTGCTCGACCATTCTGGGTTGCATATGTCTAAAAAGAGTTTAGGTGCTTTCTGGGTTATGAGACAATGATGAATGAGTCATATGGTGAGGCATCATTTAAAATAAGCTGCCCATCTACTCATCAAGTCTAACCAGAGCCCCCATTGTAACTATGACCCAAGTCCCCTCAGCTGTATGATGAAATTGTTTCTCTCTCTCACAAGGAAAAAAAAATGCATGGGGCCAGAAAGCACACACATTTTTCTAGAGCACCCTGTGGCTTGGTTGGAGAGGACACTGCCATTAACAGAAGGGCCCTTTATCACAGTTGCCACTCCACTGTCAGTGACCAGACTGTCCCATTTGTCTCCATCAAGAGCACTGCAGCCACAGGGGCTTTTAAAGGACCCCATGAAGGGCTTCTCTCTTTGCTTAGCCTGATGGCTCTTTTCTGGCAATTGAAATGCAGAGTTCTTTTCCATCAAAATGACCACATAAGGACAGGAAAAACCTATTAGAATGTGCTCAGAGAACAACTGTGACCTTGAATGTTTTCAGATGCCCCTTTTCTCTCTCTCTTTTTTTTAAAGATCCTTTTTTTTCTTAAAGCCATTAAATAATAGTTCATGGGCAGAAATGATTGGACTATAGAATTTGTTGTTTTTACATTTGTTCTTAGGTACCATGACCTTACCATACAACATCCTTTTCCCAGTTACCACCTGACTGCCTCCAGACATGTTCATTCCCTCTATCCAGTCTCCATCAGAGCCTCCTCCTCTGGAAAACCTCCCTTGAATCCATCAGGCAGATGTGAGCACTCTTTGTAAGAATGAATTATACTTGAAGCCAGGACCCATGATTTCTCTCCCTGTCATTCTCAGTACCTCATAAAGAGCCTGGTGTAAGGTAGGCATTGAATACGCACTTGGTGAATGGATGTTGAAAGAATGCTTCAAAAAATCAAGTACAACATTAAGTAGCAGATGAAATGAAGTATAAGTTATGAGAATATGTATGTTTAAATAATGGTTATTGATGGGCCTATAGACAAACAGTAATTATACTGATGACCATTTTTTCTTTAGACATTATGAAATATGTGACTTGAACAGGCTCTAGGCTAAGACAGAGGGACATATATATTTCTTGACAATCCAAACATACTTGCCTCAGAGCTTACTTTTGAGCCTTAACCCCATTCCTACCACCAATGGAAAGATCACTAGCAAGGATCTACAAGAAACAGGCCGGCCATCACTGCCCTAGATCTGAGAAAGATGGAAAGAACCACAGTCAAGTTACATATCCCAGCTGGAAAGAGATTGCTTGGTGTAGAAGAGTTCAAAGGTCGAGTTACAAAGTGACTCGTGTTAAAATAAATCTATACGAGGAATTAAATGCAGAATACTCTTTTCAAACTCTGACCAGTTAGTTCTGTGGCCCTATTCAGACAAAGTTGCTGCCTCGAATAACAGATGCCAGAGAGAAAATATGTAAGAATCTTCCATCCCCTACACAGGCAAATGTCATTCTGGGGGAAGAGTGACTATAACTTCAGTTAGATGTGCGTTGAAATCCTGCCTTTTAGTAGCTCTGGGACCTTGGTAATGCCACTTACCCTCTGGGCATCATTTTTTTGTCACTAGAAAAGTAGAGAAAGTAACACTTGTCAAATATTTTTCGGAGTAGGCATTCATTAATGTTACTTTCCTTCTCTCCAGGCTGCAGGCCAATGAGGAGGGGTGGGGACTGAGAGGGAAACTTCTTAAACTTGGGAGAAATTCTCCCAGTCTCCAACTGGGAAAGGTTTACTATTGAAATAAATTAGTTGCAGAAAGGAGCAGCAAAGGTAGGTAAATTAGGACTCTAGACCCAATTTGATCAACTAGCTATAAATCAAAGGTCCCCAAGACCCCCTCCTTGGGCTTGACTAATTTGCTAGAGAGGCTCACAAAACTCAGGGAAACATTTTACTTACTCGATTAGAACAGCCAAAAAAAGAGATATATATTTGGCCTGACCAAATTAAACACGTTAATTTCTTTATCAGCTCTATTTTCTGAGGGCATCAGAAATTGTGTAATATTTGGTCAGGCCAAATATATATATCTCATAAATCACAATATCGCAACAGAAATCTTCTGAAATTGGAATCTATGTCAAACCACTCATTTTAATTCTCAGATACTTACTGAATACCTATTATGTGATAGATACTGTTCTGGGCCTTCGAGGATACAGGGAGGAGTAAGAGACAATCCCTGCTCTCAGAGAGTTCCCAAGCAGTCAGGAGAGACATTCATTGAGGATGCGTACATATATGAGTGATGAGCATTTTGAAGTGTACTATGAAAGCTTATGGGAGCCCAAGATCTAGTCTATACTGGCAAAGATGGCTTACCTGAGAGTTCCGCTGATGCTGAGAACAATGAGTGAATAAGGATAAAATGGTAGGTTTTGTATTTTCCTCCACCACTCAAAGCGCGCAGATATTTCTTGCATTCCTACTATGTGCTAAGCCTTGAGGAAACAGAGATAAGAAAGAAACTCTGAAGAGTCTCTGTTTCCCCAAGGTTTCAAAATCCACTAGAGAAAAAAAATATATACTACAGAGAAACCAAATCCTATCAAAAATAAAAAGCTTTGAAAACAGGGGAGGGAATGATGGCCCTGCCCTCGCAAGGGGAGAGGAAAAGCATGCCAAGGAGGGAATCCAGCATTGGGGTTTGGATGGCAATTTCCATGCTACCCCCTGGGCTTTTACATTGTGAATGTAAGTGATGCCTGCAGTGCCAGCTGGTATTGTTAACAACTTGAAGCATTAATGTAATACAGTGATGCCCTCAGAAAATAAATAGAGCTGATAAAGAAATTAACGTGTTTAAAAATAAATGCATCATCTGCTGACTTGTTCACATCTTCACACACGGTAGAGTTTACTCAGAGCTAGAAAGAAAGAATGCAGCGGTGAAGTTAAACTCACAAGTGATAGCCAGGAGGAAAATCATTGTCCCCTCCCAAGCCACATATAGTAAGTGACTGGAAAGCTCCCATTTCCAGGGCCCTTTCCAGTTTTCAAAGTACCTGCACATTCAAATTTCATTTTTCATGTCCAAGAAGTCAAGAAACAATGAGTACAGATAGTCCCTTTCCCCCTATACAGGTAAGGAAGCTGGGAATCAGGAAGAATAAGCCATTTCTAATATCACATGCTGGAGAGTGATGAAGGGAATATTAGAACCCAAGTCTTCTCTCTAATGAATTCTGAATACCCCAGGGCAGTACTTCTCAAACTGTAGTGTGCACGTGAGCCACATGGGAGATAAAATGCAGAATAGGATTCATGAGTTTGGGGTGAGACCTGAGGTTCTGTACTTCCAGCAGGCTCCATGATGCTGATACTACTGGGAAAAGGGCACTCTTCACCATGAAAGGCAATCATGGTCTGTATTTTTCAGAAGAAACTGTCTTGAAGGATTATAACTGGATCACCCATCTTTCTCAAAATACCAAGCAGTTGTCCCTCAACAACTTTTACCTGAACAGTACCTATTCCCCTTTGACCTTTCTGGGGCCATGGAAAACTATAGTTCATCTACCTCAGTCCTTGTTCTTATCTTGGTCTCTTCTGTCTCTTTCTGGGTCTATCTCGGTCTCTGACTCTCTATTATTCTCTCTCTTGTGCTTGACCATCAAACCACATCCTTGAGTTAACAGTGAAAAGTAATGGCTCACATTGTGTTCTGCCTTCCGAGCAATGGCCTATTCAGCATGCTGCCTTTCAATATAATAGGTAATGACAATTCATCTTCATAATTCATTAATCAATATATACTCACTAACTGCCCCAGTGTGCTCAGGAGGCACTATGCTTTCAGGATGGCCTGTCTAGAAATGAGAAATGAAATGGTTTGGGAACAAAAAAGTACATAAATAAATAAAATCCATGGTGTCGAGGAATAGGATGTGGAGATATTGAGGGTAAATCAAGGTGTGCTCTTAGATGTAAGAATGGAAAGAAACTATGTTTAATGCTATGAAGTATGGAAAGAAGTGTAGGACATAGTTATTTCCCTCTAGGACATGTTAAATCTACTTGGGGAATTGATGAGGATAATTACATTCATTTTTATTAATAATAGAGGCTAATTATTAGTATATTTGTTTGATTTTGCTGTCCAGCATTTATTCCCCATTTTGTGACTGAGAGGGCAGGGACAATATGACCCATTGGTCACTGTCTGTTGAGGCTCCTAGTCACAATGCCTTGCTTCACTGTTAATGGGGTGAACATATGACCTAACCCAAATGAATCAGAGACTCTCTCCCTGGAATTTGAATTTTGAGCAGAGTAACACAAAGACTGAAAGTAACTGGAACTGGTACCCTGAAGGCAGTAGCCCAAAACAATTCTGCATTGGTTCTTGCAAGAGCTTCTTTATCTCCTTTCCTTTCTGAGTATAGTTCTTACTGATTATGTGAGTAATCTTGTGGCCTTGCAATAGATTCCTGTTCTACGTAAGTAACGAATTCTAATTTATACAAACCCCAGTGTATGGTTTTATGTATTATGAATTTTAATAATTACTAAAACTGCAAGAAATAGGTGCTATTGAGTTCAATAAGGCATAATCCGTCTCCCTGAATTCTGAACAAATTGAGAAAAAGACAAAGGTACCAAACATATCATCTTTATTATCGATAGAGCATATATTTGCTGATCATTGGATTTTTCAGTACCCCAGAAGTAAATAAACTCACACAGGGTATTCTCTGGACCACAGCAGACCTAATGGAGAGGCAATCCTCTGTAAAATGTATGGCAGGGAACAGAGAAGTACACACAATTCATGTGGGGAACCCACTCTCAAGAGGAAGAAGGCAAGAACTGAGCCAAGTATAATCAACCTTCTTGTTCTTCATAAATGTGCCAGTCAAGTCAATTAACTCCTTTACTCCACTCCACACTCCCCCTCCAAGGTACAGCAAGTACAAGGTAGGAAAGAAACCAGGGCTTTTACTCCATTTGAGCTCCTTCTGCATGGAAAGAAATACCTGAAGGGGGGAAGAGTCACTCTTCCCAAGAGTGATTAGTCCCCATTTTTTTTTTAAGATTTTTATTTATTTATCTGACACAGAGAGAGAAATAACAAGTAGGCGGAGAGGCAGGCAGAGAGAGACGGGGAAGCAGGCTCCCTGCTGAGCAGAGAGCCCGATGCGGGGCTCGATCCCAGGACCCTGAGACAATGACCTGAGCTGAAGGCAGAGGCTTTAACCCACTGAGCCACCCAGGCGCCCCTAGTTCCCATTTTAATAAGCATTTCCAGGAATTTGTTAAACACTTTATTTGGATTACCTCATTTAATCCTCACAATCACCCTCTGAAGTTTCTACTGTTAATATGCCCATTTAACAGATGAAGATACTCAGGCTTGGAGAGGTTAACTAACTTTCCAGCGTACCCAGCTCGTGTGTGGTGAAACCAGGATCCAAGCCCAAACAGTGTGACCCCTGATGCTGTGTCTTATGTCACTGTACCAAAATAACCTCTCTAACAAGGAAACTAACACCAAGAGAAGTTAATTTACTCAGGTAATAATTGGTAGAGCCAGATTTCAAACTTGGAGTCACATCTGTCTGACTGCAAATACCGTGTACTTAACCACTATACAAATGTACAAAAGACCTAAGAAAAACTTGAGTGCCAGCAAACATTCAGAAAAGAGAAATGTGAATTTAGCCTGGAGCATTCATGAAAGCTACATAGAGGGCTGGTGTTTTGAGATGGGTATTCAAAGACAGGTGAGATATATTTTGAGGAAAGTATTCTAGTATGAGAGACTGACATGAATTCTTGATTGTTGAGCAGGGAGTGAGCTTAGAAGACATTGACTCCACGAAGCATGTAAGGAACAGGGAGCTTGCAGGTAGGGAAGAATAAAGGAGGGAGAAGTGAGGTGACCAATGTAGATGAAGGGATCATGTGCACAGAAGTCAGAAATAATGTTGAATAAATGAGCTCAACTGTGAGGATTTTAAGCCAGGCAAAAAAGTGTGGATTGTCAGATTGTTGAGCACAGTTTGAGAGAACCACTGGCCACAGAACCTGTCAGTGATGTCCATCATGGTTTAGAGAAGGATAAGCCCAAATTTAAGCGACCCAGCAGGGAGCCTGATGAGCACCTTTGTCCAAAAGGGAGATGATGAGGGCCTGCACTCAGCTGGTCAAAGACCAATGGGAAGAAAGGGGTGGCTCTGAGAGCCATACTAAAGCCTTCTGCAATTTGTTGATATGAATGACCAAAAGGATGAAGAAAAAAGAACAAGTTTTTAAGCTGGAGGACTTGAAATTATCACTTTGAAGAAGTGGGAGAAATAGAAATTTGACTTTGGAGCCCCCCATCTCTTCTTCCTGGGCTTCCTCCCTCACCCCCTTTCACCTGCACCAAGATTTGATCTCAGGAAAGGGCCTAATGAATCTCTACAGTTGGTCCCAGGCAAGGACTAAAGACCACCACTCTCAAGAAGAAAAGCATTGACAATTGAAAGGTGTTTTTTAGTTCTCCCAAGTAGAGAAATCCAGGCACAAGCAGCCAACAAAGGAGGAATTTGAAAGAAAAGGGAGACCCCCCTGCTCCTGGGAAATGGTACTTTATTAGGGCTTCCACTGGCATGATGCTCCCAATGTGCCAGGAACCCTCCTGAAGGCCTTACACATACACCTGCATTGAACCCTAATGACAATCCCATGAGGCTGACACTGTGGTCCGCACTCTAGAGGTGAAGGATGAGGCACAGAGAGGTTACACCTTGCCCCAAATCACATCACAGGAGGTAACAGAGCTGGGATATGAACCCAGGCAGGCTGGCTCTTAGAAAATTAGTCTTGATGACAGAATGAGAAGTTGAGGCCCTACAATTAAACCATTGTGTCAGCACTTTTGAAACTCTTTTTAAACAGTAGAAATTCTTATTTTATTTTTTCCAAATTACATCTTACCCAGTAGAGGGATTCCTACATCCAGGAATCTGGAGCTCTTCCTACGTGACCTCTCCATTGTCCCACGTTGCTGATTCTAAAGCTGCTACATGGCTCCATAGAAGTCCAATCTGAACATGAGTACAGTGCAAAGCATCCAATTAGTTGCTCCTGCTCTTCTGTGTATTAAAGGATATAACCAAGGAGAATCAGAGATTGAAATATCCACTTTATTCATGGATCCAATCTGCTAATGGCTAGACTGGGAAATGCTGTGGGCTCTCCCACCACCCTCTCTGAACTAACTCACTCTACTGGTACAGGTAGAGACAGAGGGTACAAGCACCCATCACAGGGTCAGGCAGGTTGGAGGTCAAGAGAACAAGAGACAAGAAACTTGACTATACATAAACCTTGTCTAGCAGAGAAATGTCAGATTTTCACTCTTCTAATCCACCTCACACATTGCTGGGAGAGAGGGGGTAGAAGCAGGGTGACTTTCTCAACTCTAGGGGAGCCATTGCCATAGAATACAATCTGAATGATGTCCGTGGGTAGAGAGTTCAGGGGTATATTCATGGTATGTAATGGCCTGTGCAGCCCAAGTATCAACCAATCAAAATGTGACCTGAACATTAAGTAGTCATACTTGTGCATACCACCTTAAAATCAAGCTGGAGGGAACAATGGATGAGAAAAGTTAAAATCTGGGGGAAAGCACATAATTGGAGCATTTCTGGCAAGCCACCTTATGGTTCACCAGTCAGCCTGTACATTTATTAGGTACCCACCCTGGTATCTAATCCAAATCAGCCAATACTCATATGGTGACTTATGCAAAAAGGGTGCCTTAAATGGGACTGTGGAGCTGAGAGGTTCTTCTGAGTGTCAGCTTTTCCAGTTCACCTTCATGCATCCAAAACATCTTTAAAGCCCAGTTCAAAAGCCTCTTCTGCTCCATGAAGGTTTCTTTGCTTAAGGTAAATGGAGATATTGTTTCCACCTATATGAGCTCTTTTAACAATTTATATGATACTTTTACCCTTAATTATGCTTTTTAAATGCCCATCTTTTCTTTGCCAAATTAGATTATAAACTCCTTAAGGACAGGGTGTATGCTTTATTCATCCCTGTATGCCAGTGGTTATTTTAATTGTCACAGTTTGGGCTAAGCATGGTGGAGGGTAGAAGGTGCTATTGGCATCTGGTGTATAGAGGACAAGGATACTGTCAAACGTCCTACAGTGCACAGGACAGCTGCCCCCTCCCTGCCCTCAATATCCTGTATGTCCAAAATGTCAATAGTGCCAACATTAAGAAATCCTTCTGTTTGTTCAGTGAATAAATGGATAAATGGATGGTTTGCATTTTCTTAAGTAGATTGTCTCTTGCCTGAATCCCCTCAGTATGGGTTGGCTCAGGAGTGATGTGAGGGTGTCTATGGAAAGATGATCAGTCACGGTGACTTGCACTTTTTAAGATGATACATGACAAGTCTACATCTTTCTCCTCTTCAGTGGTTCTCCATTGCCTACAGATCAAAATGCATATGCCTAAGGATGGCAAATAAGACCCACCATGACCAATCCCAGCCTAGCACGTGCCACTACAACATGTCCCATTCTGTAAATGTTGGACAGCTCATTTGGATCTGCCTGTTGGTGTATAAATAGTCATGCCATAATAAGGCTGTAATGAAGAATGTGCATACATCCCAGCATGTTTATAATAAATCCAGCCAATGATTTTCCTTATTGATGATTCTTAATCATAATAATGAGGCAGATCCTTAGACCTTTGGACACTGAACTAGGATGCTATGGACCAGTGACTCTTAAATCTGGCTGCATATCAAAATCATCCAGACAGCTATTAAAACATTAAAACAGTCAAATACCTCAGGCCCAACCAATTAAACCAGAACCTCTTGGCAGGTAGAGAAAGAAGGGCATGATTCTAGACAAAACAAAACTCCCCTGTTTTGTATAGTTTCTAATGTGTAAGAAAACTTCCGTGTAGATCATCAGGAGCTCCTCATAAAGGGAATGGGTGCCTTAGGAAAGATGTAAGTGGCCGTAGGAAAATGTGGTTTCCCCCCAAAATGAAAGTGACCAAAGAAAATCTTCTATTTTACACAGAATGAGAAGGAGAGTGGGACACAGTTTCACACAGTGGGAACCAAGTTCAGGGAACCTACATTGGAAAAGTTGACCTGATTTCTTTTAGAAATTCAGGCTAGGACAGTGTAGGGAGGATCGCAGGCCAGCTGGATTTGGGAATGCCAAACCCTATGACTTCTTCTCGACTATTCTTTAGTTATGGGAACTAAATGATGCACAAGTGTGGTGTGACTGCTCATAGACAGCACTTTGAACTAATGATAGGGATCTTAAACTATTCTTTTAAAGTCTTATTTTGATGAGAGTCTCAACGAGGGGTGCACACCAAAATCATCAAGGAAAAAATTTGAAATCAAAACCTCTAGAGATAGAACCCATGTTTTTTTTGTTCTTCTAACATAAATTCCATGAGTGATTTTCAGGATTCACTCCTGGTTAATTGTAACTACTTTAAATAAACCAACATCTGATATAAAATCAATTCACCAGTTCATCAGACTTAAAAGCAAACAAGAAACACCAGTATCTAAAGAAAATGAAAATAGAAAGAAGATCAGTATCATCTTCTGAATGTACTGAATTCCTGTTTTGGGGTGGTTCATTTCCAAAGGCTTTTATTCCTAAACAAACTAAAGGGTATTACTTGGAGACCAAGTGGCAGACAGCTCCATCCAGGACATGAACTGCAAGTAGGCAATGTTCTGTTAATAATGCCAGCATCTGTTCTGCGTTTTCAACTGGAAAGCAAGTATTTCCCATCTAACTCCACCGATTCACTCTTTGGAGTACTAATAAAGACTGTGACAGATTCTCTCTTCCCGTGCCAATGAATTGGGTTGGCCCTTTACGATCACTAAGATTAATTTACAGAAATATTTAATAAAAATCTTTCAAGGAAAAAAAGACTTTGAGATGCTTATGGATTGGAGCATGGGCACATGCAGCTAACATCACATCTATGCCAATGGCCATTTGCCATGCTGTTTTAGGTCTACATCTGCTGCTGGTTAGCAAAAATTCCATTCACAGCTGTCCAGATGAATCAAATGTCCAATTAGCATTTCTTGCTCAGTGACAGGATTCTACCCAGAACAAAAATTTTAAAACAGAGCACAACAGGACAGAAACTTTTATTCATATTCTTGCTGAAAATCATACTCTGTGAATTCTCGAATGTCTTAGGGAAAAAAAAAAACTTATAGGAAGCTAACAAAGTCCTCTAACAATGTGTTTTTTCCCTAGATGCAGTTAAGTTCAAAGAATTTCAGTTCATTATATGCATGCCTTCCTGATGAAAAGCCTCAGTCTGTTCTTTCCTGATCCTCAGTTCTAAAGACGATCGAAATCGTAAGTTTGTCATCATTACTATAAATAGAAGATGGAGTTACCTTCCACTAATAAAACCAAGTCCTGTTTTCAACTTAAATGTCTAAAGCAATAGGAAAATGAACTCAGACTAATCTTCTAAGTGGCAGATTTCCCTTAATAGGGTGATAACCAGAATTTGTTTTATACTTGTATGTTCAAGTATGCTAAGGTACTTGGCGAAATAACTGGAACTCTAACTCAAAAAGACCCACAGTAGAATAGCCCAAGAAGCTACTTGTGTCCTCTATTGTTTAAAACATTTTCAATGGCTTTCCATATCACACAGAATAAAATTGCTGAGACCCAGCATAACTTATCTTTTAGCTGTGTCTCCACACTCATTTTGACCCTGTCTCCCCTTGGCATACATGACCCAGACACACTGGCTTAATTTCAGTTCTCTCTCTCAGTAATCCAAATTCTTCTTTACCCCTGGGCCTTTGCACATGCTGTTTCTCCTGAATACTTCCCCTACCTCTTCCTTTAGAACATTAATTCCTGTGATAGTTCTTCTTTGTTCATATCTACTTAGCCCCATTCTCCTCCTATTGTAAAGTCTCTAATTCCTTTCTTGGTTTCTTTGTAGCACCTGTGATAGTCTGTAATTTAGTTTAGTTTAGTTTTTTTTAAGATTATTTATTTATTTATTTATTTGACAGAAAGAGAGATCATAAGTAGGCAGAGAGGCAGGCAGAGAGAGAGGGGGAAGCAGGCTCCCTGCTGAGCAGAGAGCCCAATACGGGGCTTGATCCCAGGACCCTGAGATCATGACCTGAGCCAAAGGCAGAGGCTTTAACCCACTGAGGCCCCCAGTCTCCCTGTAATTTAGTTTTTTATTCATATACTTTTTTTGCCTTTATCTCTCAGTAGAGCTTAAGTAATTTTTATTCACCATATCTCCACTGCCTAGCACAGTACCTTTTATTTACTAGCATCTCAATAAATGTCAGACATCTATAAAGATGTATGAGTGAATGTCTGAATTCATGAATGAATGAATGTGGATTGATCTATTAACAATGTGACCAAACCATGCTTTACAACAGAAGGGACATTTTTCTTTTCTCAGTCATGGCTAGTGAAACTATCTTAGGAGGTCTTCCTCAATAAGGGCCTTTCTCTGTAAAGAGAAAGTTAAAACTCAAGGGGACTTAACTCCCATAAGAATAACTGCCATTTGTATAGTACTTTCTAACTCACAAAGCACTTCCTTGTACTTTTACCATTGTTGACTTCCCTATAGTAGAGGAGAAAAATGAAACACAGAGCTTCTCTATCTTCTTAGTTGCCCAAGATCACAAATTAATAATGGACAGAACTAGGACTCAAACTGAGGTTGACAGGTACTTAATTTACTGGTCTTTCCTCCCTCCACCCTCTTTCCAGCCTCATTATTCTGTCTTGCAGTCAAGTTACTCCTGCCAAAGTCTGGAGATGATTTTCAGAGGAATCTACCCTGAAGGAGAAATATACTTTGATTTCAAATTTGATTGAATGTACAGCTAAATTAACTTGCTGGAGAAAATCCATTTTTCTAGGAGCAGTTTCAGCGTACACGTTTAACGATTAACAAACATGATGCGTACATTAAAAACAAAACCATTTTAAAAAGACAGTGGAAAAGGCTAAGTAGACAGAGGCCAATGGAAGTACCCCCGTAGTTAAAATTGTTCCATTCACTGTCATTTCCCTATGCCAAAGTTGATTTTTATGACAAGCTACACTGTTCACTTGCAGCCCAGATGTTGCCATGGCAGCGTGTAAGCTGTGGCCGCAGAAAAAAGCTTCCCCTCCACCGTCACACGGGTGTTTAAAGCAGTAATTACAAGAGCAGTTTTTAAAGGCAGCCACGCTTTATTATTATTATTTTTACATAATGGTGGTACTGTTCATTTTAAAATTATGATTTTGCATTACTCTTATGTTTTATTCAAACAATAAAGATCAAAATTAAGAAAGAGAAGGAAAGAAAAGAGAGAGGGTAGGGGGGGAGGAAACAAGGGCAGGGAGAGGAAGAGGAGGAGAGAGGAGAGGAGAGCTACGTTCCAGGATGCCAGCGTCTTGTGTTATTAATGAAAATAAATTTAAAGATCCATTTTCTTTTTCAATATTAAGATGCCTTGCAATTACAGCATTTCTCATTACCATCAACTTCTAATTCTGTTCTCAGCATGCCTAGGAAATTTGAACATATTCCAGGCAAGAAGAAGGCCAATCAGGATGCAACTGCTAAGGTCATAGTGAAGGAAATATTCACTGCAAAGACGGGGAAGACCAAGATAAGCCTCACTAGGAGAACTGCTCTTGCTGTATTTGCTCTGTCGGCAGTTTTTCTTTCTCTTTTAAACTTTTAAGCAGATAGCCATGTTGCAAAAGCTGCAACCTAGCAAGGCTGGGTCTGCATAGACTCTGTTGACTGCTGTCACCGGACGGGATTTGCAACAAGCCTAATCTGAAGCATAGGTCCTAATGTTCTGAGTTCTTGTTATGCTGTAAGACAATTAGCATACATGTTAAACACTCCACATGAAGTGAGGATTACACATACCTTGTTGAAGCAAGATGTGTCTCTTTTTCTCTTGGTCCTCATTCTTCAGTGTCATTTTGAACCAGTGGCAATCATTTATCTTTAATTTATCTGATACAAGTAAGACACATAGATATGGTTGGACACCACACACACACATACACACACACACACACACACACACACACACACACACACACACACAAATGATGACAGAGCCAACTCAAAAGCTCAGATACTCTATGCTCCAGACACAAATCCTCTTCTCCACCATGACCCAGATCTCTGCTCCTCTCTCCCCCAGCACAGCCCTTTCCACAGTCTGCTGTTGTGGTTCTTCAATTCTTGGGACTATCTGATCCATATATATACAATTCTCACTCCCAACCCTGATCTCTTAGATACCTGAGAGCCCAAGAAAAGCAAAGGAAATCTAAATAGGTATTGTGTATCGGGACTTCTGGTTGGTACTTATATATGGATGATCTCATTTAAATTTTTTGGGACTATAGCCAGTCTGACATTGCACATATTTTTATAAACACAGAAGTTGAAGTTTAAAGAGTGACTTGTTCAGCATGAACAAGTAATGAACCTGGCCAAGAGTCCAGACTCCAAATTCCATTCTCTTTCCATAGCAACACAAAAAAAAAAAAACCTCTTGAAAATAGGGTTGCGGATAACCCCTACTCTTTAGGCTGAAAGAATATAATAAGCATCGCCTTTTTATGACCAACATCTTATCCCTTGGGATCCTACCCATCCCCTACTCCATGTAAATCCACTGGAGCTGGAAATGATTGATTCTTTTCTAATCATTCTTCAAGACTGTGCAATCCTGGTACTTCATTCCTCCACCAAATCTAAATAGTCTGGGGGTGGGCATAAGAGCCAAGCAAGATCAAGAAGCATTCATGTCTAGGAAGTGATAAATGGACAAGAAGCAGCTTCTTTCCACTGAGTTTGCTAAACTGAAACAATGCAGTTCTGGAGCTGCTGGAAATTGTATTTGCTGACTTCAGGAAGGAGCTCATCTGCTGTAGTTGAGAATAAGACAGACCAGATGGCATGTTCTTTCACTTTCTTATGCTTTTGTATGTATGGTTCTCTACATCTAGAATACCTAGTGTGCATTTCCATTCAAAAAGAAAAATATATATCTCCTGTCTCATCTCAGGTATCAGTTCCTCGAGAGGAACGTTCTCTTTCTTTATGTTGAGGTAAATACTCCTGCTATATACCCTTGTGGCATCTTGTACTCACTCCTATCATTGATTAGATGATGAACAATTACTGTCTACAGTCTTTCCCACCCTCCAAATTATGAACCCCTAATATTGAATGTGTCCTGGTTATCATCGTATTCCCATCAGTTAGGAGAGTTAACCTACACATAATAGGTTGTGTAGTTGTAGAAAAGTGGTTAGAAAAACCATCTAAGTGGTTGTAGAAAAGATAGATGATAGGAGACCTTAGGTAAGTTTGAAACTGTTTCTTAAGCTCCAGAAGGTGTTGAGAATTATCCTTCCCAACCATTTAGAGGAAAAATTAGCTCCAATTTTTCTGAAATTCCAAATTCTCTGAAATTCTCTGGATAAAACTAAAACGGTGAAAATTATAGGCAGATATATTTTAGCACAATCTAAGAAAAGAAATTTCTATCAGTCACATGTATCCCCAAATGGAGCTGGCTCTTTGATGAACTCATTAGTGGTACTGAAGAAAAGGCTGCTATAATATATGTTTCAAATCTAAGTGATGTTATTCCATTATCTTTTGTCTTCCATTTTTTCTATTAGGAAGCCAGCCCTAAATCTTTGTTGTGTGTGTGTGTGTGTTTTTGGAAGGCAGTTATTTTCTTTCCTTCTTTGACTAGTTTTAATATTTCTCTTTGTCTTTGGTTTTTATCAGTGTTACTAAGTTATCTATAGATGTGAGAGGGAATTGTTTGTCTACCACCTATTATGATTAGAGTTTATAGTACTTCTTGAAACTGTGATTTGAGTTTTTGGTCATTTTAGGAAAACCTCAGTCAGTATCTCTTAATATATGCTTCTGCCCATATTCTACCTCCTTTCATTCTAAGACTCTAGCTATATATATATGTTAGACCTTTACACCATGTCCCTATATGCTTCCATTTTTAATGCTATTCTCTTCTTGTATTATTCTGGATATTTTCTTTGAACCTATCTTCCTGTTCACTAATTTGCTCTTTAACTGTGGCTAATCTGATGTTAAGCTATTTAGTTCTTAATTTCAGTTACTTTACTGTACATTTCCACAGTTTATATTTGTCTCTTTTTCATAGTCTCTAATTTCCAGATGAAATTCTCTATTTTATCATCCCATTTTTTGAACATATTAATCATAGTTAAAGTTCATACCTGATAACTCCAACAACTAAATCGGCTGTGGGTCTATTTCTATTTCTAATTTTTTATTTGATTCTTTCTTGTTAATTCTTCTCTCTTTGCCTCATTATTTTTTTATTGAATTCTAAATATTGTGTGTGAAAAATTATGGAGATAATTCAGGACTTTAAAAGATATTATCTTCCTCAGAAAATATTTGTTTTTACTTGTGAAAACAGTTGTAATAGATGTAGATCACCTTAATCCACCTGAATCCCTTATAGCTTCACTCTCTGAGAGCTAGGGTTAGTCTATCTCAGGCTACCTTTACTCCTAAAATATAGGTTTTCAAGGATTTCAGCTGAAAACCTTAGCTATCTATCTAACTAGGGCTAGTCCTCCTTGATGGAACCTGTACTCAATTTTTGGTGGCACATTCTTCATATGAATCAAAACAAAGAAATCAGTTTCTTAGTCACCAGTTGACACCAGGTGGACTCAACTCTATGGATTCTCCTTTCTCTGAGTTTTTGCCCTCTCAAGTATCCAATACCTTCAAAAAGGTAACACACACACACACACACACACACACACACACACACATATACACATACACAGATATATATAATTTTCCAAAATGTGTCTATTTATATTTACATCTACATTTATTTATCTTGCCATTTCGGTGATTTTCCAGTACTTTCAAAGAGATTTTAAAAAAATATTTTGTCCACCCTTTCTAGTCATTCCTAATGAAAGGATTTGTTTGAAACAAGTTAGTATATTATGGCCAGAAGTAGAATCATGCTTTAGTATTTGTATGGAAGGGTGGAGTTTCACTGACAAATCTTAAACTTTATCTGGAAGAGTAAATGCAAGAAAACAGCCAAGAAACTTTTTTTTAATTAGGGAAAATTTGTCTTTATACTATAAAGTTTTAGTAATAAAACTGTATGATGCTGAGATAAGAAGAGACAAATGGATTCATATAAAGGAAAAAAATAGAATTGTTGGTTGTACTATATATTTATTATGTATTATATATAAAGGAGGCATTTGACCTCATATAAAATTAATGCTAGATGAGTTAAATAAAGATTCAAACAGTCATAATATTGAAGAAGATTAAAAGAAATCCTTCCTAGGTTAACATACAAAGCAAAAATGAATTAAAGACAGTCTACCTTAAATAAAACTTTTGTAGGGCAAAAGATACCATAAGCAGTGTTAAGGGATAAACATGTAAGCAATAAACTGGGAAAGATATAAATGACAGATGTTTATGTGTATAGACACATCTCTCATGGAGAGATTCAGAGAGAGACAGATATATCTGTAATATATATATATTTCTTCAGCCTGCATGTATATGTGTACATAGAGAGAGACACAGAGATAGAGAGATGGAGAAAAAATTCTAACATTGTCAATAAAAAGATAAATTATCCACTAGAAAAGTAGGTAAGATATATTGAATAGACTATTACACTAATACACTATTACACAATAGTGTGAATTGAATAGACAATTTACATAAAAACAAAAATTTAAAAACGTATTTGAAGATGCCCAACCTCACTACATTAAAAAAATCTAAAAACCAAGTAGTAATAAGATAGTTTTTTAGTTTTTCAAATTAACAAATATTTATATACATTCTTGGCAAGGGTGTGAGGAGATAGGAGCTCTTATGTACTCTTGGTGGGAAGATAAATTGATGCAAATTTTATGGAAGGCAATTTGGCAGTATTTACCAAACTTTAAAATATGCATATCATTTCACTTCTAGGAATCTCCTCTACAGAAATATTGGCACTTGGATAAAAAGAAATATACTGAAGCATTATTTCTAGTGGTATAAAATTGGAAACTATCTCAATGTCCCCCATGTAAAGCAATGGTTAATTACATTTTTGTGCATACATTAAATAGCATACTATAAATCTATTTAAGAATACAAAGCCATTCTAGACTTACTATAATAGGCTATATAGGGGCGCCTGGGTGGCTCAGTCGTTAAGTGTCTGCCTTCTGCCCAGGTCAGATCCCAGGGGCCTGGGATCGAGCCCCGCATCAGGCTCTCTGCTCTGCAGGAAGCCTGCTTCTCCCGCTACTATTCCCTCTGCTTGTGTTCCCTCTCTCGCTGTGTTTCTCTCTGTCAAATAAATAAAATCTTAAAAAAAAAAAAAAAGAAAGAAACCTGGATGTTTAAAAAAAAAAAAAAGGCTATATATTGATTAGTGAGGAAAGCGAGTTATAAAAATTTTATAGTTCGATGTCTTTTTTAAAAACTCTACTGTTGTAATTATTACATATATGTCATGCAGATGTAATGGTGCACACGTGTGTGACTGGCTTATTATGTGGGTTGAACTCAGTAACTAGCATAAAATAATTATACCTTTGTTTCCATGATCCCCTTTCCCAGTCATATGATAATTACAATAGGCAGCCCCGTAGCCTCTTTTCTGATCACTTGAAGGTATTAGAAAATATAGCCTGTCTGAATCAAACCTTCAATGTCACATCCAATTTAAAACTTCTCCCCTCTACCAGCACATTCTAACCATAGTTTGGAGACGAGTAAGGGGACAGAAGAGTGGGGAATGTCTGTTCTTGTACTCTTTCTTCCTTTTCTCCACAAGTAACTGATGGCACAGAAAAGGCGGTTTTAAAGGAAAGAGCCAAATGTCCTGTGTGGCCACTGCTGGGATAATCCCATGTCAATGACCTCTGTCAAGGCAGGCTCTCTCATGTAGTTCTCTTATGGAGGTGTATCTGGGAGTTCTTCAGAAACACTGATGGGAACCTCCAACATAACCCAAAGGAGTCACTCTCCACCTGTCCTCCTTTAACCTTGTACCCACAACCTCTTACTTCTGGGGTCCCTGCACCCTAACAGACCACCCTTTGGAGATGCCTCCAGTCTAGCAACTCTCCATTTGCAAAGCTCACACTTTCTTTTCCCACCATGTACAACTCGCCAGACTGCTGACCCTCTTCAGCCGGTGCCATCCCAGACGGCCACAGACAGCCTCTAGCCCTCCTCAGACTCCTCCTGGAGGAAAGTAGTCACCAGTCACTGTGTGCATACACATCCCAAACTCCTGCAGACGCACTGCAGACTCTCCTTGGAACCCTCCAGCCTTGCTTCATGTCAGTGTCCTTACCAGGTATCCAGCTCTATAGGCATTCAGCCTGGGAGTCAGACCTGTTCGCTTTCTCACCCGCATGAGCCATTCAGGTAGGGGATCGCCTTACTGGGCCTGAAATAGAGAAGAAAAGTCAAAGACTTCTCTCTCTCTCTCCCTCTCTCTACTCCTATAAATTACTTTCTAATTAACGTCTAGCTGCTTTTACGTAAGCTTAATGGTGATGTCACTGGTCTCATTTTGCTTTGTTTCAGTGACTCTTGTGTGAGTGGGTATTGTGTGTCTCTTTAGAATATGGATCATGTATACCTATTGTCTTCATCTTTAGTGCATTAACTGCAAATCCAAAATAATAATAAATATCCCATTTAACATCCTGTCACATTTACACCACACATGCCCCTCTGCTTCATGCAGATAGATGTATGTAGTTTGTTCACGATGGAATAAGATGTAGAAGGTTACCCACAAACTGAACCTCAACTTTGCAGTGGAATTGGGGAGCAGTGTGAGGGTAACTTTTGCTTTTCACTCTATATTTCTTGTGTTATTGACTTGGCTTACAATAAACATGCAATTCTTTTGTAATTACAAAAACAATAAAATAGTAATGATAGTAATAATAATAAAATATTGATAATATCTACCATTTTTAAGTCTCAAAGTACCAGGCTGTGTGCTAGATGCTTTATTAGCATTATCTGTTTTAATCCTCTCCACAGCCCCATGGGTATGCGCTTTTGATAGATAAAGAACTGAGACTCTTTGAGGCCAACTTGGCCAAAGTTCTAAACCATGCTGGGCTTAGAAACCAGTAGTGTCTGCCTCTGGAAACCCATGGCAATTCTCCTGGTATATCTTCATCCTTCATAGAACTTAGCAGGGTCGCAAGTACGAAACACTCAATGTTGTTGACTTAACAGTAGCCTGAGAACTGCTTATTTACTTCTTTAGCACCTAGCGCAGTGTCCTATGTGTAGTAGCTTATATACTAGATGCTCAATAAATGCTTGTTGACTGGATTGAGAAATCATACAATTTATCACTCACACCAAGACATCTCTGATAGTGAAAGTGGGTGATAGTCATAGTTACAGTGGTAACTATGTGGAAATCAAGACTGTTCTTGGAAAACAAGACTCTATAGTCACCTTCTTGGTGAAAGGAAGGAAGGAAGGAGGGAAGAGGGGAAGGAAGGGAAAGAAAAAGAGGGAAGGGGAGAGTGAGGGAAAGAGGAAGGAAAAGGAATTGAAAGGGAAAGATGGGGGAAGGAGATCTTCATGGTGTTTTATGATCTACATATTTTTTAGAGTAGATAAAGCTTGTTCCTCCACAATTAATTACATGAGCCTTAAAAACAAAATAGGACTGAGAGAGGTAGGATATCTGTGTAAATGTGTTTTAATTATTAGAAGTTATTGATTTTAAGTCATATTATAAAAAGGGAGGGGGCGCCTGTGTGGCTCAGTCAGTTAAGGATCCAACTCTTGATTTCAGCTCAGGTCATAATCTCAGGGTCGTGGGATCAAACCTTCAGTTGGGCTGCACGCTCAGCTGGGGGTCTGCTTGGGATTAATTCTCTCACCCTTTTCCCCTCCCCTTGCTCATGCAGGCCCTCTCTCTAACTCTTTCTCAAATAAGTAAATAGATCACTTAAAGGAGAGGGATGAAGAGCTATCAGGAAGGAAGAGAAGGCTAAAGGCTTTGAAGGAAAATAATCCTATTTATTTTCAGCTCTCAATAGACAGCGACTGTGTGAGGAGATCCAGTGATACACCAGAGAACAAATGCCCTAGAAACGAAGTTCTTTCTAACGTTTGTCTGGGTAGAGAAGAGGGCTGGAGAGGTGAGGGTCTTCTTGGTAAGGGCCACACTGGAAGCTGCGTGGAGGATGGCGCAGACCCAGCCAAGGCATATCCAAGGTTGTCCTCTTAGCTGAGAGAGGAGCAGTGGTGGAGGAAGGGCCTGAGCTGGGGGGTAAAAGACCCAAACAATCAAGATTGGTGGGCAAGTAAGCTTCTCTGGGCCTCACTTGGCTCATCTGCCCATTTGGGACAAAAACACTTAACCTCACAGGGTGAGGTGAAAGCTCAGTGAGACAAATATGGCGAGCACACATCTTACTCATCAGGGCCAGTTGTTTTTGTGTATGTAGTGGTCCATTGTTCTTAGGAAAAAGTGAGCAGCCTGGGATCTGTGATCAACTGGTCTATGCTCTTTCCCATCTACTGCTGATGCATTGGCCAGTGCTACAGACTGAATATTTGTGTCCCCCACCCCCAAGTCCTATGCCAAAATCTTACCCCTCCATGTGATGGTAATTAGGAGATGGGCCTTTGGGAGGTGCCGAAGTCATGAGAGTGGAGCCCCCATGAATGGGATTAGTATGCTTATAAAACAGACCCCAGAGAACTCCCTCACCACTTCCACTCTGTGAAGACAGTAAGTCCTCACCAGACACTGGATTGGCCATTGCCATGACCTTAGACTTCCCAACCTCTAGAACTGTGAGAAATAAATGTTTGTTATTTATAAGCCACCTAGCTTATGGCATTTTTTGCTATAGCAGCTCAGATGGACTAAGACAGACAAAGTACATTACATCTGTGTTGTCCTGCGGGTCATGTCATGGGCTGAAAGACAGTTTCGGCTTGCTGAGAACATCGCTATCCATCCCGCCATTTGTTCCCCTCTTGCGAGAGGATTCTCATCTTGGTGTCAGTCATAGGCTTTTCATTATGAGGCAGGATGAATGTGAAGTCTAGACTGCTCGCTGGTCGTGGGTAGGGTCACAAAAAAAAGGTGGGGGGATGTACGTGTGTGTGGGAAGTATGCATATGTGTTTACTAGGGAAGAAAGATGTGAGAAGAAAAGGGTTGAGGTCACTGATGAACCACAGGTTATTTCCCAAACATGCTACTCCTGCATCTAGAATATTCACTGGTCAACATTCAGGCAGAAGAAAACTGAATCACTGACAAACCTACATTTTCTAATGACATTCTATGTTATTACACCTTTAATGAGAAAAGCCTGAGCTTATTAAGTCTAGCTTATTAAGCTAATTTTTTGCTCTATTTTTCATTTTATAAAGGGATCCAAATTCAAAGCCTGCACAACAAAGAAGTGCTCATTCCCCTTTATGGAGTAGTATGTTTGTTTTGTTTACTTTAAATTGGGCTGAAATTAGTCCTTAGAAGGAGGGAATTCATTAAAATCCCGATCTGTGATGTTGGCAAGTTGCCATCTGAAAGTCCTGCATTTCTTTCTTTGATAGGATTCAAAGGAAAAAGTCATAAATGCCAAAAATAAGATTATGGTTTTGCTTCATGTGCCAATTTATAATGTTTTCATCAGATTATAAAATCATAAAATTAGAAAGATAAGGAGGAAAAAGATTAATTCTTGATAGGTAGATTTCCTTTTCCTCACTTAAAATATACATGGACATTGTGTACGTTCTGTGTGTTTTCTTCTAGAATCTTTCTATGAAGATACCCACAAACCCATAAACACACATGTATGTAGTAAAATTGGTATCACACGTTGTGCAGAAATTTGTATCCTGCTCTTTTCCACCTAATCTTATACCTTTGTTATTGCTCCTGCCACAGAATGCTATTTTAAAAGAGGAGTTTTTAACCTGGCTACATACTACACATCATAGATTAGACATAAATCATCATTCATTGAAGAGAACTTATCCCTGCCTATAAGTACTGTTTCCAGTGGGTCAGCATCCTAAGTCATGTATGAGGAGTAACCAGGTTTAAATATAAATTTGGGGGGCACCTGGGTGGCTCAGTGGGTTAAAGCCTCTGCCTTCGGCTCAGGTCATGATCTCAGGATCCTGGGATGGAGCCCCGCATGGAGCTCTCTGCTCAGCGGGGAGCCTGCTTCCCCCCCTCTCTCTCTGCCTGCCTCTCTGCCTACTTGTGATCTCTCTGTCAAATAAATAAATTAAAAATCTTTTAAAAAATGTTTAAATATAAATTTGGAATCCTGTATCTCTTTATATTCTTAGAAATGGAATTTTTGTGGTCAAAGAAGTGCTCATTTTAAAGCTCATGGTATACTTCTTGTGAAACATCCCCCCACAATATTTGTTACTGGGTGACCCCCATGAGAGGGGACACAGGCCAAGATTTTACCCTACCCTCATCAGCCTTAAGCATCACTCATTTCAGTCATGCCAATTTATGTGGGTCCTTTGCATATTTTTATACTAGTGCTAGTGTCCATATAATTAGAATTTTTTTTCCCTTTTAATTTAGGGCTATTCATCCTTCATTCTGTTTGTTTGTAAATGGGTTTTCCAGTTCGTCAGACACCATTATATTTTGTTTTTGGTGTTGGTGACAAATGACTTACATTTTGGTAGCCGAATATAACCATGTTTTTCAATGGCTTCTCCTGTTTCTTTTATGCTTGCAGTCCTCATCTATTCCTAATTAGTTTACTATCTGCCAATGCTTTATTCTGGTGTTTAAATTTTTTGAAAAAATGTTTTATCTATATAAAATTCATCTTCTGGGAATTATAAAATAAAGATCTACCTTGATTTTTCTCAAATTGATTTAATTACATCAAATTATTTTTTGAATATTTGCTTGTTCTGAGGACTAAAGTGACCAAAGACTTTTTAATTATCCCAGAGAAGCCTGAAATGCCATAGGTCCCATCCCGGATTATATCTAAGAGACGAGGAAAGAATTCACCCTTCATATGGGTTTGCAGGAGCAGCCCTTAGAGCAGAATCAGGTCGTTTTCTGTTACATCATTCAAATGCTGATGTTTAACATGACAGTTACTGTAAACAAGAAAAGAAAGAAGTCATTAAGGGGGTCAAGCAAATTAGGAAAGTGCAAATCATGCCCCTATTAAAAAACCTGTAAAAGAGATTAAGAGAAATCAGTTTCTGAGCAGGCCTTCTGCCCCCTAAGAGCCCTCATTTAAACAGTGAGTGTTAATCATCAGACCATAAAACTCAATGGACACAAAGACTATAACACTGTAAAATTTTTCTGTGGCTTGTTTAATACCTAGCCAGAGCCTTCATTCTGTCTGGTGTAGAACACACAAGCTATTAAATCAGATAAATCAGTCAATTAGTTAAGTGATTTTCTTTCAGGTACTTCAGGCTAAGATTTCATTCGTGTTCTGCTCATCCCGCCCCCAACGTGGCATCTAACTTCGAGGGGGACTTTGGCGGGGTGCGGTGTCTGGTCTACAGCTTGCCTCCATGTCTGATGGAGTTTGTTGGGGTGTCATGCACCACGTATAAACTGGTCGCTACCTTGGGTTCCTTCTGTGTCCACCAGGGTATATGCTCCATTGTGCCTTGTCTCCAGAGGACAGACCCACAGAGGTCATCATCCTCACTCTGATGGCCAGGCTCCCCCAAATCTGTCAGGCCCGCTGCGTCCCTTTAAGGGGCATATGGAACTTTGGTCTACTATCCTGTGTGCCTCTCGGATGTTCTGAGGATCTGTTGGGTGTAGGGGGCAGGGAGTGCTCCCTCCAGCCCTCTCCACTGACACCTGCCCCATCCCCATTTGTAAACTACTTTCCAAAGTGGGTATAAAAGACTTCTCTGAAGCACTGCTCCCCACTCAAGCTTTATCTAGGGAGCAAAATACAGATCTCCTCTTCCCGGATGTGCCCCCTGGGCTCTGTTCTGCTATCATGGGTCAGTTCCAGGCTGATTCAGACACACCCGTCTCTGGGACTGAATGTCAGCTAGGCTCCTTTATCCTTACCTGAAGTTCCTCTTCACCTAGGCCATCACCTTTTTCTATAGAAAGTTATAGAGGGAATTAACTCTTTATCTGGCTTCCTTCAGAGTTTTAGCCTTTTTTTTTTTTTTTAAGATTTTTATTTATTTATTTGACACAGAGAGCATAAGCAGAGGGAGCAGTAGGCAGGAGGAGAATCAAGATCCCCACTGAGCAGGGAGCCCAATGCAGGACTCCATCCCAGGACCATGGGATCATGACCTAAGCTGAAGGCAGCCACCTAATTGACTGAGCCACTCAGGCATCCCAGAGTTTTAGCCTTTAAAAACAAGACGGAACACCACCTCATCTCATGCCTCCCCTGCAAAAATAAAAGGCCTTGGACTTTAGGAATAGTTCCTTTGCTCTGAGTTTTAAGAGTCTTTTTGGAACTTTAAAAAAAAAAAAAAAAACAAGCAAAGAAAGAATTTGCCTCTATTCTTTCTAAGTCGCCCTTCTAACGGTGTTCTCTAAATCACGTAATCCTAAGTCGATGGCAATAGGATCTTGGTGGGAAGGAGGGAAACAAACCTTATTTAATATTTCTAAGTTTTAATCTGTGTGAGTTTCCAATCTCCAGTAATCTAACAAAAGTCATGCACACCCACTTCCTCTCTGCTCAGAGCCAACGAGAAGGAAGCCAGCCCTTCTACAGTTTCCTGAGCTGAAGGGTGGGGAAAGAGACTACAGCAGACATATACACATCCCTTAATTACCAACAAGTGCACTTCTAAGTGAGCTGACGTGATGGAGATCAGCCAGGGCAGATTCCTCCCAGCTCTTTGCTCTCCTACATCAGAAGTACCCCCAGGAACAAAGGGTAGAAATAAAGGTAGTCTTGCCCAGAGGAAACTATTGATGGGATCAGAACCAGATTTAAGCATTCAGAAAGTTATTTGTTTCCACGTAGTTTTAATTTTATAAATTCGACAATGTGTATTGAGTGGCAAAGAAAGAAATTCTATCCGCATGGGCCCTACATGTTGGACAGTGAACATATTCTAACCTTGTAACAACAACAAAAACAAAAAAAGCCAGATTAGTATGCCTCCAACCTGAAATGACTTTGGGATTGTCAGAGAAGTGAACTGGGGAGAATGAGTTCCCACCTCTGTTCATTAATCAGTTTGAGGTGTCTTAATTAAATTCTCCTCTGAGCCTCAAGAAGGTAGAAAAAGACTATAAGGTGTAACTTGAACAAAATTCTCCTGTAACCACAATACAAGTAGGGAGAAATAATCTCTGGATCTTTCTGACATAAAAGAAAAATGGAATTTTTTCCTGTCATACATACTCTGTTTGAAGGACTAATATGTAGGAAAGAAACTAGATTTATGTAAGGTTCTTATTCCACAAAGCAGAATTAGGCTTAAGTTTCAGAGAGAAATATTTTTTTAAAAAAATAGAAACTTACCTTCATTTTTCACATTAGCATCAAGGGAGCAAAGCAGAAACCAGGGAGGAAGTAAGATGAGAGACGTATAATCACTGCCATGGGTAGAAGGGATAATTCATGGTGATTTGATATCACATTCCCAGTAGAATCATTGGTCTCTAAATTCTCTGGTTCCTGCCTTCCCCTCAAAGGTCCTGTGAGGGATGGGGTTCACTCATTTGCTTCTTGCTGCTGTCTTGTCATTCTGTTATACTGTGACTCAGTTTACTATATGGTGGCTTCGACCGTCAGACCTCTTCTTGGCCACCTCTGCTGCATTCTTAACTTCAGGGCTGTCATTTCCCTAGGTTGGCCTTCCCAAGGACATAGGAGAAGGTTCTCTCCCCAGGAATATTATGACTTCTTTACAAGCAACCCCAAAGATTAACCTGGCTCTTGTCATTTTCATTCATTCATTCACTCACTCAACATGCATTCAACAAATATTTGATTAGCAGCTACCACATGCCTGGCATTGGGCTTGAAACTAGGGGCATGGTGGAGAACAAGACAATGATGGTCTTGACTTTGTGGAACACATACCCAATGTTCTAATTATCTCCTTTTCCAATAAACTTCTAATAACCTCTTCAGATGCAGAGAAACATCTGGAGTGGCACCTTGAGGTTCACGCTCAAAAGCATTCATTCCCACCAGTGGCTACCCAGCATCTCAGAACCTTCTTGTCTCTCCACCTGGGGAGAGAAAGAAAGAAAATATCTTTTCAAGAAAGCAAGTGAGAGAGAGAGAGAGAAAGAAAAGAGAGAGAGGAAGGAAGGAAGGAAGGAAGGAAGGAAGGAAGGAAGGAAGGAAGGAAGGAAGGAAGGGAGGGAGGGAGGGAGGGAGGGAGGGAAGGAAGGAAGGAAGGAAGGAAGGAAGGAAGGAAGGAAGGAAGGAAGGAAGGAAGGAAGGAAGGAAGGAAGGAAGGGAGGAAGGAAGGAAGGAAAGAAAATACCTTTTCACTGAGGTATTTTCCCCCTACTTACCTTTCTCAAATGTTTTAGTTCCCATGTCACACAAACCTACTGTCCATTCTACTTCTCATCATTTTTTTCCCTAATGGGGTAAAAAATCATTATGAAAATGGAATTTTATCAGCCCAAGTTGGTCAGTCATATTGATTATATTACATTCAATCTACAGAGTTGAATATTCATGTTAAGAAACTTTATAGGCAATGAACAATGAAGCTGATGGTCAGAATAATAAATAGAGGATACATTTGATATGTTTTACATATTCTCCCTTCTACAAATAGTAAGGAACCTATTCACAATTTTAGAAAAGAGTGACAACATGACTTTTACACTTCCCATCCTACACAATGTATTTACTATTTACAGAGCTTTGAAAATGAGAGTACTTAAACAGAATTGGGGTAAACTATAATGGGTCTCCATGGGGAAATGGGGAAAGTTATCCAGTTAATTTCTTTACACTTTCCCTTCAGGATAGTGCTTTTATCTTCCCTAAAATGCTGCGTTGCAGGAACAACCAGCATTCCCTTTCTTCTTAAAGGATTTTCTGATCAAAATATAGATAGTCAGAGCTGTAGTTTTACCTTATGCATAGTTACATACTCTATTCATGGTTAAAAACATTTGTAGTCCTTTTTTTAAAGATTGATTTATTTATTTTAGAGAGAGACCAAGAGAGTACACAAATGGGAAGGGGCAGAAGAAAAGGGAGAGAGAATCTCAAGCAGACTCCCCGCTGAGCACGGAGCCCAACACAGAGCTTGATCTCATTACCCTCAGATCACAACCTGAGCCTAAATAAAGAGTCGGTGAGCTTAACCAACTGTGCCACTCAGGTGCCCCAAGACATTTGCGTTTCTGAGCATCCTTCCCAGAGATGGGGAAGCTAGATCATCTGGTCTCCTAATGACAAACACCTCTGAATTGGTATCAAAAGTCAGGCTATTCCTACTATCTTGAAAACATTCCTTGTATATGTTATGGGAGTTAGGTTTTATGGTGGGAGTGAGTGTGTGTTCAGAACTGGGAAGGAATTGAGAAAGATGTTGCAATGCAGGCAGGGCAGGGCCTAGATAATCATAAACCTTTGTGAAATTTTGATCCTCTGCACTGTCACTGCCTTACCCCTGTCATGAGACAGAGTGCTCCTGAGGTCAGTAAAACTGACTATAGATAGTCAAGCAGAACCAGGTTATTCAGGGACCTCAGAGGAGTAACAGCTGTGAATAGGACATCCTATGGTAGCGACAACAAAGGATAAAGCTGGCATGGCTGTCTTGAATGCATAGGTGTAAAAATGATGCCCAGAAATAGCCTAATTCTCTGCAGTGACTTTATTGACTAAAGGCAGAGTCATCTGGGGACACCTGGTGGCTCATTCAGTTAAGCTGCTGTCTTTGGCTCCGACCATGATCCCAGGGTTCTGGGATTGACCCACATTGGGCTCTCTGCTCAGCGAGGAACCTGCTTCTCCCCCCCTCTGCCTACTGCTTCCCTGCTTGTTCTCTCTCTCTCTCTTTCTCTTTCTCTCTCTGACAAATAAATCTTTAAAAAAAAAATAAAGGTAGAATTATCTGAGTGGAAGAAACAATGAAGTACACCTGAGAATTCTGAGTTTGTCAGCAAAATCAATGCAGAAATAATTGGAAAATTTTCCTGGACAGAGGGAAAAGCTAAGTTGACCCCAGACTAATAGATATTAACACATGCAAAGGAAAACTATAGCCATAGAAGGGGGTTGGTCAGCCAAGGAAGTGTAGATAAATGGGGATCAGAGAGGCAAAACTTGGCATCATGTGCTCAGTCCTACCCAGGGGAGAGAGGCTATACATCTGGAAGATGGGGTAACATGGTCTGCATATCCTTCAAGGAACCACACAATGCATTTATTAAGAATGTCTCTAGAGTTCCATCCTCTAGTTGGAACACCAGGACCGTAGCTTACTTACCTACTTGCTTGTTTACTTACTTAATTACCGTCTGGAAAAAGATACTTAAATTTTCTGAGCCTTGGTTTCTTCATATGTAAAATCAAAATAATATTAACAGTTCCTTGTTGCTTTTTCTTCCTGGGAATATGATGAGACTATATTTCCCAACCTCTCTTGAATTTTGAGGGGTGGCCATGTGACTAACTTCTAGCCAATAGTATATGAGCAGGAAGAGTCTGCAACTCCTCCAGGCCTGACCCGTTAAAAACTTCCTATATTCAAACTTCCATCCTCTTTACTTTCCCACTGATTAGATGTGGTAGAGCCTCTAACATCCTGGATACCTGAGTGGCTGTGTGGAGCAGAGGTCCGCTACCAACCTGGAACCACTTAGATTATATGTATGATAAAAAATTACATTCTATTGGGTAAACCATTATTCCTTTGGAGACATATTTGATACAGCAGTTAGCCATCTTAACTGGTACACCACTGATCATCTTGTTGAATTAAAAGAGACGAGTCCATGTACAACATGTAGGATAGTGCCAGCACAGAGAAAATGCTTAAAAACTGTAGCTTATTATTTTTTATTCTCCCCTAGCCCAGACTTCTTTGAGGCTGGTGAAGGCCTCAAGATGGAAATTGACAAATCAGACTCACCTGAAGTTTCTTTGTTTTTTACTTGCTATATTAGTCAAAAAGCACAATGTAGGCTATAAATGAGATGAAAAATACATGTTGGCATGAGTGAACAGTCTCCAGGGTCTCCAATCCCTTCCTTTTCTTTTCAAGTGACATACCAAAGATGGGGTGGGCTCAACAGCCTACACAGAGTGAGGGTGTTATCAAGTCAGAAGAACCCAGAACTGCACATTTATTGTCTTCATCACTTTTAGCTTGGGATTAGGAAGTGAAGTGGAGGGAGAAGTTACATCAGATCATGTCTGTAACATGTCATCTGAACTTAGATTTACATTTTTTTCTTGCTGAGCCAGTTATATAATGTTCTTCCTTCCATATGTCATTTCCTACCATTCCACTGAGTCTACTAGAGGTTTCAACACAACAGGACAAGCTCCCATCCTTTTGGCTCCTCCCATCCTTCTGGCTTTCCTTGATTTCCAAATTACCATAGATTCCAATTAGCTTTCCTGCCCTCTGTAAGAAAAAACTAAAGCCCACAAGTGAGGACACAACAACTGGCCACAAGAAAGGAAATCCATATTACACTTGAATATATTAACATGATCAGTTGTCCATCAGCCACACTGTCATCATTCTTTACCCCCCATCCTTCATTATTTTTTAATGACATTTACAGCTATTTAAAATTCCATTTTTTGTTTATTTGCCTACCTACTTATTATCTGCCTCTTCCCACTGATGTAACTCTATGAGGACAGAGACTTTATCTTCTTTGCAGCTATATCAGCATTCAGAACCAATGTGCCAATCACCAAGTAAATACAAAGAAGCATTTTTTTTTTCAAATGAATAAATGAATTTGTCGAATGAATGTATGTTTGTCATGGGTCAGGTTTCCTGGATCTGTTCAATTCTTGAGGACCTATCAAAGAGTTTCTAAACCAAAAAAGCTAATTACTGGTCCCCAGACCAGATCTGGTAGCAAGATAAGGTTACTTTGTGGGTATGTATCTGGATATCCAGACAGCTGGAATCTTCAGGCAAAGTGACTCTAGACAACAATAAAAATATTTTGGGAATGGAAATTTGTACATCACCCAACCGAAGATGAATTTAGCTTATTGTCACTCTATTTGTTGCAATTTATTATTCTCCTTTTTGGAAAAGATTAGATTCAGGAAAAGATTAGAGCCCTTGGGCTTGCTCAGCCTGGAGGGGAAAATGCTAAGATGAGATATAATCTGCTCACTAGAACAAGTCTTGTCAAATTCATCTCATGTCTTTTTTGGTTAGGGTCATCAAACTGATGGATCTGGGGAAATGTTCTTCAATAAAGGATTTCATGGGGTCTCTCAGGTTATCCTCAGAGACAAGAAAGGAAGTGGTAGGAAGTTGGTGTATGACCGAATGGCAATCCCCAGAGGATGCAGCAGGGGTCTTTGGTGATGGATTTCAATGGATTTGGTATGAATACCTAGAACATAATGATCAGATCTGTGGATCACAGACAGAGAAAGAAGAACTAACACGTGGGTGACAGACTCAGGTTCCACAAATTTCTTATTGAGCTATAAAAATGGACCAAATATAGCAAGACTGAATTTAATAGAGATAAGTATCAAGGCACATACTTGGTATCAGCATATTAATCACATATTCTACCCAACTAAATTCCTTTAAATCAACCAAACCATTCCCAAGCGGCACAGTAAATATCCTGGAAAACTCAGTACCTGACATCTCCCAAGAGCACAAGTCCAGAGTCCTATTTGCCAAGGTCACAGCTAATTCATTTTTTTGACCCAGTCTGTTACCAAGGCTCCTGATGCCTTGCTCCTTTTTACTTTTTAAAGATTTTTTATCTCTTTATTTGAGAGAGAATGATCTAGAGAGAGAGAGACAGAGAGAGAGCTTAAGCAGGGGGAGAAGCAGAGGGAGAGGAAGAAGCAGACTCCCTGCTGAGCGAGGAGCCCAACATGGGGCTCAGTCCCCAGACTCTGAGATCATGACCAGAGCTAAAGGTAGACACTTAACCAACTGAGCCTTTGGGTGCCCATCTTTTTCCATTTCTTGACATTGGCTGAATGCTTGCCCTATGGCTCGGACTGTGAGCTCCCCTCTGCTACTATGATCCCATATCCCCTGCTTTGGCTCTGTCTGGTTTATACTCTAGCTTCTTTGAGCCCAGTCTCCAGGACCCTATCAGCACCTTCTGTGATCACAGAATGCTTGAAGCATTCACCAATCTTGATACACATAAGGAAAATGAAGGCCCTTAGTGTACTAGAAGTACAACACAAATAGTCTAACCATGAGACAAGTTAACAAAACATCAACGTAAACTTGAGTCATATTGCCATATTCATGGTGCAAGTAGTTAGAGAGGTTGTTGCCACTCTCTGTCTTCTCTGGGATAGTCAGACCACATCTTGAGATAGGACCTGCTTCTATTTATTAAACATGCTGGTGTCTCTTGAGAAATAAAGGGATGTGAAAACATATCCTATGAAGGAATGTTCCCCCTTTATTCCCAGGGAAGAATAAGGGAAGGAATCCCCTTGGTTTTACAAAAGTAAAACTTGGCTGAATACAAAGATATGCTCATTGCAGAAAATTTGGAGAAGACAGATAAGCATAAAGGTATATGTATCTTCATTCTTTTTTCTGTTCCTTAACTTTATGTATATATATTTGTTTAGGACATTGATTCATACTTTATTGCTACCTTTTTGTACTTTATAATATATTAAGGTGTTTTAACCATGAGAATGAATATTACTCTATAGCAAGTTCATTGAAGAATGCATGTGAGAACTTTTTAAAAGTACAGAGAGGGAATTTTTGGTTTTGAACGTTAAGAAAATATCATGTATAACTCCACGCTAATTTGGATTTTTTTTTAAAGATTTTATTTATTTATTTGACAGAGAGAGAGAGAGAAAGAGCTCACAAGTAGGCAGAGATGCAGGCAGAGAGAGAAGGGGAAGCAGGCTCCCCATTGGGCAGAGAGCCCCATGGGGCTCAATCCAGGAACCTGAGATCATGACCCAAGCTGAAGGCAGAGGCTTTAACCCACTGAGCCACCCAGGTGCCCCTGGATTTTTTTTAGAGGAAAAGATAAATTATCAAAATTGGCCCCAAAAGATGTCCACTTAGCTATGTCCCTAGCTTGAGGCTCTCTGAATGAAGACCCTTGTCCACCTGGTCACACACTCCCCACCTTTGGCACGTTTTTACCCTCTCTCTAGGGGAGAGGAGAGTGCCTTCCATTTGCCACGCTCCATCCCCTGTCCCCTCTGTGAGTTATGTCAGGTGGCTGGCTTGGGCAAGTTCCAAAGGAACAATAAACACTCTTCTCAAACTAGCTGGAGAAGGCTAGTAACTCCTGGTGATTTCAGGCTGGTCTCCAAGCTGCTTGCTGAAGTTAGACGTGGGGACGGAGTTCTTAGGGAATCCGCCTGCTACCTGTCCAGACTCATTGCTCGGCCCCACAGCTCATCAGCTCTTACCTTCTCCCTCTGGGAAGGAACAGAAGAGAAGATGAGCTATTACTGATGAGAAGATGGAATTCTACTGTCTCTCCCTGATCCCGGCTTCTTCTCAAAGCGTACCAAAACTAAATCCTCCAAAAGCTACTATGTCAGCTATGACCCACTTAGCATTCCAAGAAATAGGGCCACCTGAGGACATCCTCTGAAGTTCTGAAAAGAATGGGATAGAGTTCAAAACCACCTTTCAGAGTGTACAAGCAAGACAGACTAAAGTATTCACACTCCCCATACAGATGTAGTGAGGACCTGCCTCTGTGCCTAGTTTCCCGCTGTGTCCTCTGTATGGAGTGCTCTTTCCCATCTTGTGATGGCTTACTTGGCTTCAGGTGCCAGGTCAAAGCAACCCGGCACCAGGAAGTGCCAATGATTTCCCCTTCGTAAATGTCTAGCTCACAAGCTCCCGTTGTCCTATCTCTTGCGGCATTGTTTCTCTCGCCTTCCTGTTATATAGACAAATGCAAATGCCTTAACTTCGCCACTGGACTGTAGGCTTCTTTATGGCACGGCCAATGGCTGATTTACTTTTATTTCTCCCGTGGGCAGTCAGCAAACAAATGAAGTATACAGCATTATCCTAAAAGTTACTTGACTTCCTGATGCCCAGGGAAAAGCTGCTTACTTCTGTTTTTCCTGGGACACTTCCTAAGCAATTTCTCTCTCAAAACACACTAATTCCTGCCACCTTCCCATTCCTAGATTCTTTTCTAGTGCACTCTCATGTTCTAAACGAGAACATAACACCACCTTGACCTGCAGGCAGGGAGAGGTGCTAAGCAGTAGCCACAAAGTTCTTCCACACTCCTCCATTCCATCCCCAAAGGGAACCCCTCACAGGAACTGTCTCCAGTCACTTTAGGGAGAAGCTAGGGGCCCCGTGCTGATGTATCCCTGTGCACAGTGATGCAGTGTGGCCCAACTGGAAGTGCCATGGCCCCCAAGTTGAAAGCCCAGACTCTTATCTTAGCTCTCTCTGACTCTGATCTCTTGAAGAGCCCCTTTCTTCCCAATTTCTTCTGTGTAGAGATAAAATCAGTGCCCCCGCCCAAACCTCTTCCAGCTTGCTAACCCTTTAAGTGAGATCTTATGTGAAAACACAAATAAATGAAAACAGAGCTGTCCTCGTTGAAATTAAAAGGGATGCAGCTTAATCTCACCTGCTAAATTTCTCTTTGCCCCACTGGCTCACCACCTGCCTCTGTTGGAGCCCCAGGGAACTTCGAAGGTCCCTATGGGATGGTCTGAAAACCACTGAAGAGAGACAGTCACTGAGGAGTCCTCCTAATCTGAGTTTCAGGTCCCATAATGTGGACACAGGGATAGCCCAATGTGGAGGGGACCTGAGGGCAGCAAAAGTGATGGAGGAGAAGAGCCCGGCTTCCACTCAGGGACAAGATCACAATGTGCACAGGCCACATACCAGTATCCCAGGCTTTACTAATTGTGGGGCTGCTTAAGGGCAAGACTGTGTTTTATTAATCCCTCCATTTTCACCACCTAGCGCTGTGGCTGGATCCAAGCTGTCGTTTCTCCATCACATCCGATGACTCTCAGTAAGTAAGAGTCACCTTCCACGCCTCCTCTGAAAAAGCATCAGGTTCTACCCTGCCTTGCATCTAAATAATTTGTTCGTGCACCGACCTTGTCACTATGCTGTGAGATACTCAGGAGCAGGGATCTTATCTTACTCGTCTCTGTATCCCAACCACCCAGAGAGGACAGAATGGGCCACGAGTGAAAAGTCAGGAGAATCAACCTGGAGGAGTTCAGAAAACAGGAGGAGAGCCAGCAGCAGAAAATCTAGGTGGGTAGAGGACAATAGGCTGTAAAGGTGAGTCAGGGTTAGAACACAGTGCCAGGCTCAGTGGGCAAAAGGAGGGTTTGAGAAGGCTGGATAGTAGAGCATTCCTAAGTGTGGGCTTTGCAGTCAGTAAGACCCTTGTTCTGGCAACCAGTAGCATAACTTCTCTGTTCCTTAGTTACTCCTTTGTCAACGTGAGTAGCTAGCATTACTTACCCCATAGGGTTCTTTTGAGGATAAGGATGCGTGTAGAACAAATCAAAACCTGAGATACCACCTCACACCTGTCAGAACGCCTGAAATCAACAGCACAAGAAACAACAGGTGTTGGCAAGGATGTGGAGAAAGGGGACCCTTCTTGCGTTGTTGGTGGGAATGCAAACTGGTGCGGCCACTCTGGAGAACAGTTTGGAGGTTCCTCAAAAGGTTAAAAACAGAACTACCCTCTGATCCAGCAATGGTACTATGGGTATGTATCCAAAGGATACAAAAATTCAGATTTGAAGGGGTACATGCACCCGATGTTTACCAAAAATGGCCAAACTATGGAAAGAGCCTGAATGTCCATCAACTGATGAAAGGATAAAGATAAAAGGATAAATGTGGTATACACACACACACACACACACACACACACACACACTCACACATACAATAGAATATTACTTAGCCATAAAATAAGAATGATATCTTGCCATTTGCAGCAACGTGGATGGAGCTAGAATGTATTATGCTAAGCAAAATAAGTCAGAGAAAGGCAAATACTATATGATTTTGCTCATATGTGGAATTTAAGAAACAACGCAGATGAAGATATGGGAGGGGGGAAAAAGAGAGGGAAACAAACCATAAAAGATTTTAATGATAGAAAATAAAATGAGGGTTGATGGAGGGTGGTGGATAGGGGATGGGCTGGATGGGTGATGGGCATTAAGGAGGGCACTTGTTATGATGAGCACTGGGTGTTGTATATAAGTGATGAACCACTGTATTCTCCTGAAACTAATTTTACACTGTATGTTAACTAACTAGAATTTAAATTAAAAAAAAATGTTTTAAGGGGCACCTGGGTGGCTCAGTGGGTTAAGCCTCTGCCCTCGGCTGAGATCATGATCTCAGGGTCCTGGGCTCAAGCCCTGCATCGGGCTTTCTGCTCAGCGGGGAGCCTGCTTCCTCCTCTCTCTCTGCCTGCCTCTCTGCCTACTTGTGATCTCTCTCTCTGTGTCAAATAAATAAATAAAATCTTTAAAAAAATATTTTAAGGGAAAAATAAACATCTAAATTTAAAAAAATAAACATCTCAATTAAAAAATCTCTATTGCACATGGTACAAAAACATCTCTATTTCACATATTAGTATGGTAGCATGGTGCCTGGCATATAATAAGCTCTCAGATGTTAGCTATTATTATTTTACCATTTTTGTGTGCAACTCATAAAACATTTTTCCCAAATCAGCAGCAATTTCTCAGAAATATTTGGTAAGTAATTCCCTTTGGGGGCTGTGAAAATAGAGAAAATATAAAGGAGAGACTCTCAATAAGCTGCTTATAAATAGTTAGGCATTGTCTTAGTCTGCTCTAGCAAAACAGCACAGCCGGGGTGGCTTATAAACAACAGAAATTTATTGCTCACAGTGCTGGAGGCTGGCAAGTCCAAGATCAAGGTACAGCATGGTAGCCTTCTGGTGAGGATCCCCTTCCTGTTTAGAACAGGTGTCTTCTCGCTGTGTCCTCATACAGTAAAAGGGGCTAAGCATCTCTCTGGAGCCTCTCTTATAAGGCACTAAACCCATTCCTCAGGACTCCAAAGCACCTCCCAAAGGTCCACTTCCTAATACAACTTTTGGGAGGGATAGGATTTCACCTATGAATTTGGGGAACACCAACGTTCAGACGATAGCAGGCAAAGTATGCAAACATAAAAAGAAAATGCACTTAGAGATACAGAAGCATGCCTGATCTCTCTCTCTCTCTCTCTCTCTCTCTCTGTCACACACACACACACACACACACACACCTTTTCCAGGTGTCCCTTGGGTTAGAATTCTGCAAACAGTATCTCACAATAAGCACTCTTGACTCTGCTCCTTTAGGGATGCTCCCTGAGCCAATATGGAGGAAAGAGTTCTGATCACTGTTCCCTTGAGAAGCCTGTGGTTGCTAGGGATAAGGATAGCCTGTAATAAAATGTTGTGCATGAACTGATAAAATAACTATTGTTATTGTGGACAATGGAGTACAAGAAATAGTGCCCTAGTTCATTTATTCATGCTCTTGAATTTACACCTCCCTGGTTTTGTTACACACCGAATCCATCCTTTACAAAGCAAAAGTGGATATATATATGTGAAATCAATATGCCCTACTTCATAGACCTGGTTTATAAAATAGGTTCATTTTCCTCTTAATAATAAAATCTATATGACTCTAAAGTTACACTTGCTGCTGAGAGGTTTTCTTCCCTGCCCTAGGATTACCTTTCCTATGATTCTAGCTTATTGGGAGAATTAAATAAGTTATTACAGGGAAAGTGTTAAGACTAGTGTCTACCTCGATTCTAATAGAGTAGCAAGCACTCAAGAATCAGTGTTTATTATTATTATTGCCATCAATATCATTCCTAGTATTTCCAGTTTGCCTGTTGGAGACTAAATTTGGTGAGCCAGCTCAAGGAAAAGGATGCCACAGCCATAGTAGTGACTCACAAAGATTCCAATCCCTTTACGGCACCAGGTAGAGTTGTGCTCACTCAACCGTTAGTGGTTGGGTGGAACCACGTGATTAGTTCTGGCCAATGGGTTGTCACTGGAAGCAATGGCCAGCTCCTCCCCCGCTGGAGTATTTCTTCGAACATTGCGGACCTGGACCCACCAGAGCCCTGTTTTCCCTATGCCAAGACGAGCAATTTTTCACATAATGGTTATCCCTTCTATCTCAGTCCCCAACTGAGAACAATGATAAGATGGAGCAGAGTGCATGCCAACCTGCAATGGATACACAGTATGAGCAAAAAATACTTCTTTATTCTTTTAAGTCAATATTCCCTTGGGTGATAAGATGGCTCAGCCTTGAACACATGCTTCATCCTCTATCTGACCATCAAGGCCTTGTCACCAACCACACCACCTCTCCATCACTGTGACATTTTGTTCTCCTTTTGTATCTTCTAGTATCAGTCAGCACTATCTCAGGCATCAGAAATTTGCAGTGTTGAACATCGAAAGGGAAAGAAAATGGGAGTTTCCAGCCCTTGAAAAACTTGGTTCCTTATGCAAATATGCGCAAGCCTGCTCAGTAATCTTTAAGCTGTCTATACTAGGGCAATGTGTAGCTTTGTCACACCTCAAACTTGTCTCTCAGTTCCCACACATCGGGCACATGGCCCTTTCTCCTATCCCTTAAAAGCACTGGGCAGAAATCCCTGTTGATCACTTCTCAGGACTTTTGCAATTTTCTGTCTTCAGGCCTGTTCCCAAGAGGACTATAAGTTCTTTAATATCTGAGATTTAATACCCCTCCATTCCCTACCCCAACTGCTTAGCACAATGCCTGGCTTATGAGGGGCCCGACCTCTGAAGACCTGTGTTAGGTATTACATTCTGCCTGAAGCCCTTTCTTGACTTCCTCCTATCTACCACACACTGCCAACTATGGTAGAGATAGCCATTCACTCTCTCTCTCTTTTTAAAATGCGTTTAATTTTAAACAACTTTAAATTTTAAACATTTTTTTTTAAATGGTTTTTTGGTCAGAGAGAGAGAACACAAGCAGAGATATCAGAAGGCAGAGGGAGAACCAGGCTTCCTGCAGAGCAAGGAGCCTGATGTGGGACTTGATCCCAGGACTCTGGGATCATGACCTGAGCCAAAGGCAAATGCTTAACCAACTAAGCTACCCAGGCAACCCCCATTTACTATTATGTTCTCCCAATCCCAATAAACTTTTTTTTTTAACTTTTTTTTAAGATTTTATTTACTTGACAGAGAGAGAGATCACAAGTAGGCAGAGAGGCAGGCAGAGAGAGAGGTGGAAGCAGGCTTCCCTGCCGAGCAGAGAGCCCGATGTGGGGCTCGATCCCAGGACCCTGAGATCATGACCTGAGCCGAAGGCAGAGGCTTTAACCCACTGAGCCACCCAGGCACCCCCCAATAAACTTTTATATTTTCTTACTACCCTTATTTATTGAGAAGCTTGTCTTCTCCTTATAAATCATCTCCCCTAACAGGCTGAGATTTACTGGAAAGCAAGCTTTCCACTAATTTTTGTTTATTTTCTTCATAGTCCCTACAACTAATGCATCGCTGATCTAACCCTGCAACTCTTAATGCATGTATGTTCAATTATCAGATGAACATACAACTTATATTTCCATATAAATTCACACATCTTGCTCATAATTCGAAGTATATAGTATGATTTGGGCTTTAAGAAAAAAGAATGAGTAAAAAAGACTGTCACAAGAAAGAAACAAAGAGAAGGAAAACAGACAAATATGTGGGTATCCATCAAAATCAACATCTGTCACTAGCAACTGTTAAACCTTCCTTAAAATGCTGTGCGTCTTCAAGTCTCAGATGGACACTTTTAGGTTTCTAGTTTTGGCCTCTCCAGATCACAAAACAAAGACAATGGCATGCCATTCCCATAGACTTGCCCTTGTGAGATCCAAGAGTAGGTGCCTCCTCAGATTGTGCAACTGGGCTTTCATTTGCCTCATGCTAGTCCAGGTTCTGTCCTTGGCAGTATGCCTTGATCTTGAGTTGACAGTTGTTGAGCATTTGAACACCCAGTGTGCTGGAGGAGGTCCCTCCCCTTATGGTGCAGACCTGCCAGTGGCAGGCATGCTCTCTGTGTGATATGTACCCCACTGATATAGCGTGCAGTGGACACGGTGAGGACATTTGGAATTGCTCTTGACTCCTCCCTCTCTTCCCCATATAACCAGTCAAGTGGTGGTGACCCACCGTTGTCCCGCTTTCCTGGGAAAGGATGATAGGAGGGGGACCAGAGCAGGACGGGAAGAACCTGGCAGATGTTGTAGGGTGATGTGATGGGTGAGCACACACGGAAGACCCTTGAGTCCTCTCTCCTATAACTGGCTGAGCTTTGGAAAGGATGAGCAGGTAGGAGCAAGAGTCGGTACAGTTTAAATAATTACTCTGCTTCTTGTATGCACAAGGGATATAACCCTGGGGCACATGGTTCCTTACATTTCCAACATCATCTCTTACTCCCCTTCAATACAAGCTCCCCATGCCAGTAAGTCTCATCTCTGATCTTGAGAATACTAGATTCTTTTCGACTTCCACTCTTTTGCTCAGTGTCTGACCATCTATACAGCCCTTCCCTTCTCCTCTGTTTCTAATCTGAGCATTCTGTCAAGGCCCGCTTCTATCTTGTTCCACCAGTCTCCGCCTATGTGGTCTCCCTCTGCTATGAATACCTGCCACACAGTGTTATCATCCACTTAGGCACTTAATTGCATGCTGTCTCATATCATTATCTTAACATTTTCCATGTGTCTATCTTATCTGCCTGACTTGACTGTATTCCCTCTGAGGCCAGGGTCTTGGTTGTGAATGTCTTCTGTTTTTCTCCAAGAGCCCATGTGTGTCCATATATATATAGTGGGAGTCAAATACTTATTGGTGGGGTGGATAAAGAAATAGCACATAAATGTGGTGCTTGGATACTTCCTTTACATGATCCTGTCAAAATGACATCATTTGATAACTCACCATAACTCAGGTTGTTTCCCTAATAGTGGAGATAGAGTCCCCTAATTCATTGCTGTTTTTACTCCCTCATTAGGAAGGTGTATAGGGAAAATGCACATGCACTGGTTGCATAACGTGGGGCAAGCCAAGAACTATCACCCAAACCATACCTGGAAAGGGGGGTGGGAATACAGTTGACCCTTGAACAACACAGTTTGAACTGTATAGGTTCATGTATACTTGAATTTTTGGTTCTGATAAATTCAGTATAGTACTGTAAATGTATTCTTCCTTATGACTTTCTTTTTTTTTTTTTTTTTAAAGATTTTATTTATTTGACAGAGAGAAACATAGCGAGAGAGGGAACACAAGCAGAGGGAATGGTACCAGGAGTAGCAGGCTTCCCGCCAAGCAAGGAGCCCGATGTGGGGCTCGATCCCAGGACTCCGGGATCATGACCTGAGCCGAAGGCAGACGCTTAACGACTGAGCCACCCAGGCGCCCCTCCTTATGACTTTCTTAACATTTTCTTTTCTCTAGCTTACTTTATTGTAAGAATACAGTAAATAATACATGTAACATGCAAAACATGTGTTAACCAACTGTTTGTATTATTGGTAAGGCTTCTGATCAACAGTAGGCTATGAATAGTTAAGAATGGAGTTGTCAAAAGTCATACATGGATCTTGGACTGCATGGGGGGCCAATGTCCCCAGTCCCTGTGTTGCTCACTGGTCAACTATAATAGTGATAGCAGTGATAGCAGAAGTGATGTGAGGGGCGTCATCATTGCTTCCTCAACATCCAAACCCAGTTTGTTTGTTTTTCTAGTTCTCCCTGACTTACTGGATACTTGATCCAACTCAGGCCAATGAATTATGAGATGTTTGCTGTTGCCTCTTTCTAAGAAGCATTTTCATCAGGTGAGATCTTCCCAAAGCTTCAGATGAAATTGCCACCATGAAAGGCATGGCAACTGAATCAAACTATTCCTGAAGTTCAACCTATCCTGGACTTCAATTAAAGGAACTTTCTGCTCAAGCCACTTAATTAGATTTTCTGTTACTTGCAATCAAATATACTATAACTGATCCATATGACAATAATAGCTGAAATACAAACTCACAGAGTAATTGGGAGAGCAAAGGTTAATTACCGATGCAATATTGTTGTGTAGGCTTTATTGTGCAAATGTTTGTTGCTGAGAATCCCTTAGTTGAGATGTCTTCCCTTAAGAGATAGAACTTGGAGAGTATTTTAACCACATAGAGGACCTATTGGGTTGTTCATCTTGGAAGTTAAAAAAAATCTCTTATCAGAGTTGATCAGAAAGCCTGAAACATTAAGATAGAAGCTGAACAGAATAGGAAATGCTGCAGCCTCTATACGTGACTGACTTTCTAGAAGGAAATGATTTACATCAAACCTGATGCCCGGCCCAAAGTCAGGGCTAAATAACTCTTCGTCTTTAATATTTCTTTTTTAAAAACAAATTAGGCATACAGGGTACAAAATGTAAAGGTTACAAAAGTGTTTAAGTGTACAATCTCTTTCGTCCCCCCAGCCCCTCCGTCATCCAACATACCTTCCTTTACCAGTTTCTTATGCATATTTCTAGAGCTATTCTCTACATTTACAAACATGTATGTTTGTGTATTTATTCACACAAATGTCAGCATCCCATACACACTGTTCTGCTCCTATTAAATTTTCTAGGATCACCAAATGTATCTTAGAGGCCTCTCTATATCAATGTCTATTGAGCTGTCCATTTCTTTTTAACAGCTGCAGAGAATTCCAAATACATAATTTATGTTCCCATGAACTTGACCAGTTTTATGGTTGGACAGACTGTTTCCCATAGCGTGTGATATCAAACAGTGATGTAACGATTATCCTTCTGGAGCGACATTTCACAGAAGTGGGAACCCATCTGTAGGACAAATTCCCAGTCGTGGAATTGCTGATTTAGAGGGCATATGTGCAGGAACTCTTTTAATTTTTGCGTTCAGGAATACTGAAGCCAATGAATTTGTGGAAAGCCCCCCGGGGCGCCGAAGCAGCTATCCAAAGCAGCGGGTAAAAAGGCGAGGGTTACGGGATCTGCACGCGGGACCCCTGAGCCCGGCTAGCCGGCTGTCCCGCAGCCCCAGCCGGCCTCCCCAGCCTGCCTCCCCACGTGTCCCGGCTCTGCGCGCGCCCCGCCCCGGGCCTGGGCGGGAGCACCCGGCACGTGCGATTCCACGTGAGCCTTCCGGCCGCCGTGCATCCTGGAGGTACGCATGCGCCTGCCGCCAGGGAAAGTAGGTCAGACTCCTCCTCTCACGTGACCTGATCCCCTTAGCTACCCCCGGCGCCTCCCCGCCGGGGCGCAGCCGGGAAGCGTTCTGCAGCCAACGTGACGGGGCCGGGCGCGGGTGGGGGCGGGCCCCGGTCCGCGAGCGCCCGGAGCCCGGGAGGATTCGCCGGTTCTCCTCCCTCCGGAGCGCTCCGCTCAGAAGTCGGGCGGGCAAAAGGGAGCTGGGTGCGGGGCCTCCGGGAGCCTGGCTGGAAAAGAGTGGGGAGAGGAGAGCGACCTCAAATCCCTGCCAGCGGCACAGGGCTGAGTCCCCTTTCCTGCTCTTTGAAGCAGTGCCGCCTTCGAGGAGGGGACGCGCTACGCGTTTCAGTGTAAACTGAATGGCCCGACCGTTTGCAGTCCCCATTTGTATGCAAGGTAACTCAGACATTCGTGGAAACAAACTTTGTGGCACGAAATGTAAAAGAATGTTAGCGGTTCCTGGAGGGGTTTTTTTTGTTGTTTTTTTTTGTTGTTGTTGTTTTTTTAAGATTTTATTTATTTATTTGACAGAGATCACAGGTAAACAGAGAAGGAGGCAGAGAGAGAGAGGGGGAAGCAGGCTCCCTGCTGAGCAGAGAGCCCGATGTGGGGCTCGATCCCAGGACCCTGAGATCATGACCTGAGCTGAAGGCAGAGGCTTTAACGCACTGAGCCACCCAGGCGCCCCCGGTTCCTGGAGTTTTGCAGGAATATTCCATAGGCCCCATTTCCAAACTCCTACCCATTGCCCCCCAAAAGACACTCCCTGTAGAGGGATTTTAAGCAGATTTCTCACCTTCTGCAAGAGACTGAGGAGGTGACTGTGGTGCTGATGGAGCTGGGTGTTTAGGGGTCAGGGGTGGGGTTGGTGGGAAGGCAGACCGAAATCAGCTGAAGCTTGAGTTTTCTGTATTAGGAATAATATTATTTCTTGCCCCTGCCCTTTCTGCTTTTTATTTATTTATTTATTTATTTATTTATTTATTTATTTATTTAAAAGATTTTATTTATTTGACAGAGGGAGAGATATCACAAGTAGGCAGAGAGGCAGGCAGAGAGAGAGAGAGGGAGAAGCAGGCTCCCCGCTAAGCAGAGAGCCCGATGCGGGGCTCAATCCCTGGACCCTGAGATCATGACCTGAGCCGAAGGCAGAGGCTTTAACCCACTGAGCCACCCAGGCGCCTCCCCTTTCTGCTTTTTAACTTGTTGCACAAAGGACAGAATCTGCCTCAATGAGTTTCAATCATTTGGGGAGACTGACAAGCAGAATCAATGGGATGGACTAGAAATGCCTTCACAGAGGTGTGCCCAGGTGTTACATAAGCACGGAGGAGGAGGGGCCCCAAGTATGGGGTGGGAACCCTGAGTCTTGAAGGCTAAGTGGGAGTTAGCTGGCAGAAAAGTAAGGCAGAGGGGGTGGAAAAGGATTCCAAACAAAAGAAACTACTAATAGTTACATAATATTTCCCTCAAGGAGCCCTTTACTATAATTGTCTTAGCCGTGCATATGGTTAGAATGTGTACTGTTTCCATTTACATTATTCTAAGCCAGTCTTTATTGAACATAGTTGCCCATAATGCTTTTACCCATCCACTTTTAAATAAGTCCCCCAGAAGTGGGATGACTATATAAAAGATGCAAATATTTGGTAACTCTTGATAAAGCGTCATCATATTATGTTCCCAAAAAGTTTCACTAATTTGTGCTAAGGTAGCATTGAAATATTTAGCATTTGGGCAGTAAGTCGCCCATTATTTATTTCAAATCAGTGAAGCCTGATGAGATTAACACCTGATTTAGTAGAATGCCATAAATCATAATACATGCATTTCTGGGTTTTGTGACCCATGATAAAATTCAAATTGAATTCAAATTTGAAAAATGGAAACTATCAGACCAGTGCATTTAATCCTATACAGGGAACTACGTAGCAAGGTACAAGGTTGGGTTTGGAAGGAGGATAGGAGTGAGACAAACTACAGCAGCACCAAATACCTGTCTCTCATTGCTCCTTTCTAACTGTAAAGCAAGAATAAGGGGGGGCGGGGAGTAACAGAGAAGGTAGCTCCACACAAGTCAGAACAAGCCAAGAGGCTTCCATACAAATGTCACAAGAGCAGCAGATTCAAAGCGGCCCAGATTTGACCCAAGAGGCCACTGTAACTTGCAGGAGGAAGGCTGGTGACATGTTTGGGAACAAATCCTATGTGCTTCTGAAGTTGGTGTCTGTTGGCATCTCTGCTTGCAAGGAGAAAACAATCCTGTGACATTCAGAAGAACATAGAGGAAAAGGGTAATTTGGGTCATATGGACAATGAAAGCAGAAAGGATCTTGCTTTTTGCCTGTATTAAGCTAGGTCATGAAGGATAACTGAAGCATGGTACAGTCCTCATGTTGTGAAATGACTGAATATTTTAGGAGCAGGGGACTTACCTCTCCTCAGCTCCAGGAGTCGGCCTCCACTGAATTCACAAATCGGGATAGTACTGTTCCTCTTTTTATGAAGATTACGGGGGTTAATTCAGCAAAAGCAGGTTCAGTTCAAAGAGTGGCACATATGTAGTGCTCAGTGAACATTTGTTGTTGATACTAGTATAACAATGACTGATTCCCTCAGAGGAGGCCTGGACTTGCTTCAGTGGTCATGGGATGCCATTCTTTCTTCTTGGATGGGGGTGAAGAAGTGTGTGTACCTACTGATGTCATCCTTCCACCTTCAGGGGAGTCAGCCCAACCACAGGCCTGATAAACAAGGAGGAGCAGAAGAGGCCACACCCTGATCCAACTGCTCTTGTCGTCTGAGCTACCTCTGGACATTTCAGTTGTTTGAGACAAATACATCCCAGCTGTTACGTCAGTTACTGGAGGTAGGTTTTCTCTTTTTCACCTGCAGAAACACCCTCACTGATTCCAAGCCCAGGTCCTCATTTTAACTCAAGGGTCAAAATGATGACACTGGCATTCCATTCTGAGCATGAACTTGTTAAAGAATGGGATTAAATCTTATCTCCATGGCAGATGAATGCAGTGATTCAGTGTATCCATTTTCTAGGGCTACCATGACAAAATACCACTGCGTGGTAAGACTGGGTATCTGAAACAAAACAAATTTGTTTGTTCACAGTTTGGGAGGCTAGAAGTCCGAGATCAAGGTTTGGCAAGGTCCGTTTCCTCTGAGATCTTTCTCCTTGGCTTGATATCTTCTCCCACTGTTTTCACGTGGGCTTCCCTTTGTGTGCATCTGTGTCCTAATTTCCTTTTCTTATAGGGACACCATTCATACTGGATTAGGACTCACCCTAACAACCTTATTTTAACTAAGTCACATCTTTAAAGACCCTCTTTTCAAATGTAGTCACATTCTGAGGAGGCTAGGACATCATGCTATGAATTTTGTTTAGGGTGTGTGTATTGGGGGGGTGCTGGGGAAAGGAGAGAGATTGAGTTTAGAAGAGCAAGTATAGATCCAGAAAACAGCACACAATGACGTTGTGGCTAAGTCTGCCCTTAAATATCTGTCCTCAAAGAACAATTCACATTGATGACAGGAAAGCAAATGTAGAGGTAGCTTTGGTTGTTTTACTCTTTGGGGAAATGGGTAACTCTTCTAAAGAAAGTGTTTCAGGGGGCGCCTGGGTGGCTCAGTCATTCAGCATCTGCCTTCGGCTCAGGTCATGATCCCAGGGTCCTGGGATCGAACCCCGCATCGGGCTCTCTGCTTGGCAGGAAGCCTGCTTCTCCCGCTACCATTCCCTCTGCTTGTGTTCCCTCTCTCACTGTGTTTCTCTCTGTCAAATAAATAAAATCTTTAAAAAAAAAAAAAAAAAGTGTTTCAGGCTGACTTTTCTTTTCTCCCTTAACTCTTCTTGGTTAAAATGCTGGTGCTTTATCCAAGAGTAGAATCTCCTTTCTAGACATGGTTGAGCAGCTGTTTGTGTTCTTTCTACTGTCAGTAAGGCAAGTTTCCAAAAAAGAAGGGACAGTTTGGTTTGCATGCCCAGGTGGGTCACTGAGACGTATGGTTTGTGCTGTGTGACATGAAGGAAGTCACTTCCCCACTCGGGGCTGTTTCTTCACGTGTCAAATGAAGCTTTTGGATTCCATGATTTCTAAGTCATTTCCATCTACTCATCGTATGATTGGATGAAAAGGAAGTGTTTTGGTTTCTTTGCTGGACTTTGCTAGTAAAAAGTCTATTTATTATATTCAAAAACTCTTTCGCAGTGTACAGGTGGTTTTGAAACCCCACCTGCACCAGTTAGTCACGGCACACAACGAAGGCACATTTCTCTGAGAATGAGATGATTTGTATCTGCCATCTTTGTGTATCTCCGCGTGTTTATTTTGTTGTACAATTCTTTGATTGATTGACTGACTGATTTTACATGGGAGTGGGGGGAGGGGAAGGGAAGAATTTTTGGTAGTGGAAGCCACCATTATTGCATCATTGCTGCCCAGGAAAGGCATCGCTCCAGCCCAGAGGTTCTTAACCAGTGATACACATCAAGATCACCTTTTTAAAAATACACATGCTGTGACTCCACTTCTCAAAATTTAAATCCATGAGTCTGGAGAAGGACCTGAATGTGTGGAAAGTTCTGCAGGTATAATGTCGTGTACCACCAGCTCTGAGCTGCAGGTTTGGACCAAACACTTACCTCCTTCCCATTCCCAGGTCCTTTTAGCCAAGGATACTAAAGACACCTTGTACAGCTCCCATTAACGAAAATATATCTGTAATCAGGAAGGACACCTCTTTTTTTTCCTCCCAAAATTACACATTAGGAGTTTTAGCTGGTTGTGCAAAAAAAAAAAGTCTAATTCATAAAATTTTACCTATTTTGCCATTCTGATTGCAGTTATTTCTGAAACTAGGTAGAATGTTTTGCTACAGAGCCCGTGTCCTCTAAACGACAATAAAACTTTGTGTGGCCTTGGCAATAGATTGAGAGCAATATTGAGAGCAACACAGAGTATCTGTGTTCTTTGTTAAATCACTGAGGTACGTTCTGGAATTACAGCACTAACGTAACGGGAGGTTTGATTCCATTAACACTCCTGGAGGGTTTATTCAAGGAAGCTACATGTGTTTGCTGAACTGTAAATTAAACAGGTTCTAGGCTTCCACTTCTTTGTATTTGCATCTCTGTAGCTGCATATGGAATTTGTTCTCACTGGACACCAGGAAAGAACATCCAAGGAGAGTAAAAGAGGAAACAGTACTCAAAACATAGAAAAACAAAGAATTTCCTGCTTCCTCCAGAAGTCCAGCTCTTGGAGGAGTGGAATAAGCAGATATTGTGGAGTCGAGCAGAACTGGCTCAACCCCCAGCAACTCTTGCCACAACTGGTTGCCATGTGTAACTACTTGTTGCCCCTTCTGGGCTTCAGGACTCTGACCTGGAGAGGGTGGAAGTCACACTCATGGGGCTCATCACTCTGAGGATCGGAGGGAAGATGGTGCGTGTAATCTAATTGGCAATAATAGGCATCCTTGAAGGGTTCCTGCATCATCATTATTATCTCTTTAGGAACAAAAATAGGTACAAGAAGCAAGAATTTGGTTTTTCTTCATGGTTTCCTCTTAATGAGAGAACTTAAGAAGAATTAGACTAAATTTAGAAAGTTCTAATTTGCCTGTTGGTAAATAAGGATATACAGACTTGGAAGTGGCTACTTCTTTATAGGTGAAGCACAAAATGTGTACAAATACTAAGGTAAATGTGATTATCTCAAGGGGAGAAAAGAGAGAAGCCATTAAACTTCCTTTCAACTGCACATTAGCTGTGAATTTAATAGCTTTTCTTAAAAAATAGTGAAAACTCATACTCCTTGTAGTTGACCTGCTGCTACAGTTGGGCACCATCTTTTTCAATATGGGGGAAGTGGATTCCAACAGGATAGTTGTACTTATAAGACCTCAATTCTTACAGGATCTAAGATTAGTAAAGTACAGAGCAGGTAGCTGTAAACTGTCCTTCCGTTGTTGTGAGGGAAGGGGAAAAGAAAATTGAGCCTTGAAAAAAAAATATGAACGTGGTACCTGGTGGTTCAGTTGGTTAAGCATCTGCCTTCAGCTCAGGTCATGTTCCCGAGGTCCTGGGATCAAGCCCCGTGTGGGGCTCCCTGCTTGTCAGGGAGTCTGCTTGTCCTGCTGTCTCCCCCTACTTGTGCTCATGCTGTCACTGTCTCTCTCTTTCTCAAATAATTGAATAACATCTTTTAAAAAAATTTAAAAAATAACCTCTTAAAATCTTGAACTTGCTTGGGGCAAAGTCTTGTATCAACCTGAATGTCTAAGAAAGTGAAAGCCAGAAGGAAGGAAGGGTTGTGATGTTAATATCAGGCATTCAAAATCAAGGCGAGGTATAACTACCATGAGGTATAACTATCAAATCTTTTTGCGCCAAATAACACAACAGAAAACTGTAGAACATAATACGGTTGAAGTAACATATATAAATATCAATGATTTACCCTGTAAATAGAAAATACATGCTCTTTTTTAAAGTGTTCACACATTTATATTTTTAAATTTAAATTTAATTAACATATAGTGTATTATTAGTTTCAGGGGTAGAGTTCAGTGATTCATTAGTTGCACATAACACCCAGTGCCCATTACATCAAGTGCCCTCCATAATGCCCATTGCCCAGTTACCCCATCCCCTCACCAACCTCTGCTCCAGCAAACATTTATAAAAATAACTGCATATCCTTAACCTTACATTCAAAGGAGCTAGAAAATGAAGAACAAACAAAACCCAAAACCAGTAGAAGGAAGGAAACAATAAAGATTAGAGCATAAATAAATAGAATAGAAATAGAAACTATTTCTATTATAGAAATAAAATAGAAACTAAAAAAAAAAGAAGAGTGACTATATTGGGATGGATTCACAGAAACACTTGATAAGTGATCAGATATGGATCAAGTGTTAGCAGTGGTTATCTCTGAAGGGAGGGGTCAGAGTGAACTTTACTCTTTTATGTGTTCTTTTATATTGTTTGAAGACTTTCTAACTGACACGTATCACTTTATAAGAAAAAGTAAGATTATTTTCATTTTAAAAGAATGCTTAACAATTACTGGATATCTAATGTGCTGCAGGGGTAAGTATTAAACATGTGTCCTGACACATCATTTCATTTCGTCCTCGGTTTCTCCCTTCCCCCCACACATCTTCCTCTACTTCTATAATCACAGAAGCTTGAGGGGGACATGTAACCCCCAGCTAGAGACTGTGTTCCCCAGCCTCCCTTGCTGCTAGGTGACCAACCAATTGGATGCTCATTGAAGAGATGAGCGTACCCTCTGCTCATCTTTTCCTCTGTTAACCTTTCTTGCTGCTAGGATATAGATGCAGTGGACATGGTGTAGTGAGCCATACTCACCAAAGCCAAAGGGGGCCACCATGTAGAGAGTGGGGAGTAACAAGAGAGAGGACCTGCTTCCTGACACTGTAGGGCCCCAGATCAGCCTTGGACTGTTGCAGTCAGACTATCTGAGGTGGGGTTGCAGGGGTGGTGGTGATGGAGTAAGCATCTATCTTATCTAAACCACTATTGATTTGTATCTGTTAAAGCTGCCACATCAATATTCTGTTACTATTTTATATTGTACAGCTTTTATACACAATTGTAACATGTCTTAGGACCATAATTATTTAAAGATTATTTATTTATTTATTTATTTATTTATTTGACACAGAGAGAGAGAGATCACAAGTAGGCAGAGAGGCCGGCAGAGAGAGAGGGGGGGAAGCAGGCTCCCTGCTGAGCAGAGAGCCTGATGCGAGGCTCGATCCCAGGACCCTGAGATCATGACCTGAGCCGAAGGCAGAGGCTTTAACCCACTGAGCCACCCAGGTGCCCCAGGACCATAATTATTTAAAAATTTGCATTATGTTGAATATATTTCGGTGCTCACCAATAATCCTTATATGTTTCAACACACCCTCCCCCCCCCATAATAAATACTTTATTCTAAGCATGTTCGGTGCCTCTGATATATCTTTTCATTCCGGAAGGGATATATAGGTGATATATTCTCAGAGTTCTTCATATTTAAATGACATCTTGATTGTTTTTAGAATTCTTGAATCATGCCTTTTCCCCCTTTAAGTCTCTGGAGATTGCTTTTTTTTTTTTTTTTTAAATCTATCAGGCCGAAGGGAAGTATTGAGATCAGCCTGATTATTTCTTCTTTTAAAGTAATCTGACTCTCCTGCTAGGGTGCTTGCAGACTGGAAACTTTGGAACAGCAGTTCCTTAAAGATTATGTGACAACATTGGTCAGTATTTAATCATTTTAAAAGAACATTATAGATTATTCAGTGTATAAGTTTCTGGCTTCCATTATTTCATTTTCTTGTTCTATTATTTAATTTTTCTTTTTATTCTGTTGTCTTCAAAAACACCAACTATCATAACTAATTCATCCATTCAACAAATACTAAATAAATGTTGGCCACCACTTTTTTTTTTTAAGATTTTATTAATTTAGGGGCACCTGGGTGGTTCAGTGGATTAAAGCCTCTGCCTTCGGGTCAGGTCATGATATCAGGGTCCTGGAATTGAGCCCCACATCGGGCTCTCTGCTCATCAGGGAGCCTGTTTCCCCCTCTCTCTCTGACTGCCTCTCTGTCTACTTGTGATCTCTCTCTCTGTCAAATAAATAAATGAAATATAAATATTTTATAAATAAAAAGATTTTATTAATTTAGAGAGAGAGAGAACAATGGGAGGAGCAGAGGGTGAGGGGAAAAGGGATATCAGGCAGACTCTGTGCTGAGCGCGGTGCCCAAAGCAGGGCTTGATCCCACAACCCCGAGATCAGGACCTGAGCTGAAATCAAGAGTCAAGCACTCAACCGACTGATGCCCTGGGCCACTACTCTTCATATTACTACCTGCCAACCAGGCATTGTTCCAGAAGCCAACAGTAGAGTAATGAAGAGGACAGACAAAGTTTCTGCTCCATGGAGCATGCTTTTTAGTAGGAGGAGGCCGAAAATAATTAAACACCATCATTTCAGATGGAGATATGTTTTAGGAAGAAAAACCAGAGTGACATAAGAGTGTGACCACCACAAAGCAGTGGATCAAGGACAACTGCAGTGTTTGAGCTGAACCCCCGAAGGACTCCAAGAAACCATTCATCTAAAGAGCCTCAGGTCCTTTTTGTCACATCACACATTTAACCCCTTGGGAAATCCTGCAAGGGTTTCTGAGAATTGATTTCAAAATGGATCTTGAGTCAGATCACTTCTCATCACCTCGGCTGCTACCACCCTGGACCCAGCTCCCTTCCTCTCTCCACTGGTCTCCCTCTTTCCACTCATGTCCTCCGAGTCTGCTGTCCTCTAGCGTCCAGAATAACTTGTGAAAATTTAGTCACCCACTGTCGTTGGCTTGCACAAATCTTGACGCCGGCATCCTATGATGGTACTTTCTACCAGAAACCATTTATTTCCTCTTTCTCTCCTAATAAAATTACCCAGTTTTAGTGAGGCACATTTCCCAGCTTCCCTTGCAGCCTGTTTTGACCACGTGGTCAAATCCTGGCCAGTAGGACACAAGCAGAAGTGATGTGAACAGCTTCTAGCTTGTGCCCTTCAAAGGAGAAGAGTTGTCCTTTCCTTCTGATTTCTCCCGGTTCTGTTTTCTGGCACATGGACCCATGTGGTGGTGAGCTACCTTCCACCATGGAGAAGATGGCAAACTCTGGGCGGTAGTGGAATAACAAGAAAGAGAGTTTCTGACACGCTGGAGGGCCTTGGACTGCTTACCTTCAGAAGGTTGCATCAGAGAGGAAGTTCTATATTACCTAAATCATGGCTGTTGAGAGCTGTCCGCAGAAATGATGTGTGGTACTGCTGGGCGATTCCATTAAAAGAGGCTCCCATTTCTGAATCCATGCTGCCTGCTCCCTCTGCTGTATCCTCTTGAGGATGGCAGAGCCATCTACTAATCCCAGGCTGCCTACATATGGACAGTTCTACGAGAGAGAGATAGACTGTAACCTATTGAAACCTCTCTGCTGTTGGGATCTCTTTGTCACAGCATCTTAGATCCTGCCTGACCGATATATTTCCTTCCACACTTAAATGTGAACTTCTTAATCTGAAGAAGAGTATGCCGATCTCCTAGCAGTGTTTGGAACAAGGTATATACTAAAAATATATCCATGCCTTTCCCCGTCCCTTCACTCAGCACCTCCTTTTCATGCCTGGAACCCTGAAGGTCAGTGTGACTGAATTTTAATGGGAAATCAGATACCTGTAATTAGAAAAGGTGGTGCTTAAGACGATAGTATCACTATAGGTGTATGTCAGGAGCTGTTATATTTTTGACATTAAAAGGTTTCTATTTCTTTGGAAAAGTCAGGCAATATGGATTTCTTCCCTTTTCACTATTCTGGATAGCTTGTCATCAGATCTGTGCCTGGGTTTTCTCTTCTCTGAGCACCTCAGGAATGGATTCCTTAGGTATTCATCTGCAGAAGTTCGATGTGTTAGCACTGCTCTTGTCTTAGACTGTTAAGCCCTGTGAATAGCAACCCACTGCCGGGGCATTAATTGAACTGGGCAACAGTCAGAGCCACGATTGGACCCCCACTAGCTGTTGCCACTCCAGAATGAAAAAGGCCACCAGTGGGGTTTCTACCAAATACTAACAATGAGATGGGTGCTTCACACACATTGTTTCTTGCATTCCTCACAAGAGCCCTAGAAACCATCATGATCATCCCCATTTCATTGATGAGAACACCAAGGCTTGGATTTGGCTGTTTGTCAAAGAGTGTTGAGCGAGGCAGTTATAAATAAAGCCAGATTTTCTAAAAAAAAAAAAAAAAAGCCAGATTTTCTTCCATATCTGTGGTTAAAAACTCTTGTTGCTCCTACCCCCACCCCCAACCCCACTCCCTACCCTGAGCTTCCAGCCTGTGAGAAAGATGAGTAAGCTCCAGATTCGAAGTCAAGAGAAGGGAATTTTCATGACCTTGGCCACTTTGAACTCCATCTCTTCATCTGAAAATGGAAGGATGTGGAACCTGTAGCCACTGAGGAATGACCTCTGATGCTTCACAATCAGCATATTAGGCCAATTTCTCTGCTCCTGTTACTTAGATCCACACACTTCCCACGGGCCAAGCCTCCCTGTATTCCCCAAGGAAGCAGACGGTTAACTGCTTCACTCACTAGAATTTATTGAGCATGATCTAGGTGCCTGGGTCACACCAATGAACAAGATGCATAGGATATCTGGCCTCACCGAGCTTATACTTTGGGGGTGGGGGGGTTGGAGGCTGGCCATAAACAAACAATTACACAGTTTTAAAATTATCTGGAAAGGAAGCTTTAAGAAAAAGAGCAGATCAGCTTGAAGGATGGTAGCTGTTTAGGCCGAGCAAGACAGGCTGCAAGGGAGGTGGGACTTCTAGGGAAAGTGGAAGGAAGAGCACCAGGCAGCAGGGACAGCAGGTGGAAAGGCCCTGAGGCAGGAAAGAACTGAGCAGGTTTGAGGAACAGAGGCCTGAGTCAGCAAAACTGGAAATATGATTAGGGACCAAAATCTGTGGGGCAGGCTCCGAAAAGCTGTGAAAAGGAGCTTAGATTTTAACTATAAGAGGCCGCAGAGAGCCAGAGAAGGATTTTAAATAGGAAAGAAAAGTAACCCAACATCCCTATCTGTTTTTAATCCTAGAGCTTTTGGGGGGTAACTTTTATTGATGTATAACATAAATTCAGAAAAGTCCACATATTATATGTTTGGCTCAGTACATTTTTTTTTAAAGATTTTATTTATTTGACAGCGAGAGAGGGAACACAAGCAGAGGGAATGGTAGCGGGAGAAGCAGGCTTCCCGCTGAGCAGGGAGCCCGATGCAGGGCTCGATCCCAGGACCCTGGGATCATGACCTGAGCCGAAGGCAGACGCTCAACGACTGAGCCACCCAGGCGCCCCGGCTCAGTACATTTTTAATAATGCGGATGTCGCTATTTAACCAGCATCCAGAAACAAAACATCACCCAAGTCCAGAAACTCCCCTCCTGTTTTGTTCCCTTCACTTATACACCTCTGCCTTATGTCCTCTTGTATTCCTAGAGTCCTACAAGTGGTGATTATCAATTTTTTTTAAAGATTTATTTATTTGAGAGAAAGGGGAGGGGCAGAGGGAGACAGAGGGAGAGGAAGTCTCAACCAGACTGTCCACTGAGCCCCTATGTGTTGGTGGGGGGATTCTATCTCAGGATCCTGAGATCACGACCCTGAGATCAGGACCCTGAGATCACGACCTGAGCCAAAACCAAGAGTTAGACTCTTAACTGACAGTGCCACCCAGGAGCCCCAGTGATGATTAAATTTTCAGGAATTTATGAGCTGGTTGTTAAACATACCCATTATTTATTTTTAATTTATATAAATTTGCATTTAAATAAGTTATTTTATTTTTTTAAAAAAGATTTTATTTATTTGACAGAGAGAAACACAGCGAGAGAGGGAACACAAGCAGAGGGAATGGTAGCAGGAGAAGCAGACTTCCTGCCAAGCAAGGAGCCCGATGTGGGGCTCGATCCCAGGACTCTGGGATCCTGAGCCGAAGGCAGACGCCTAACGACTGAGCCACCCAGGCACCCCTAAATAAGTTATTTTAAAAGCAAAGGCAAGAACTTCTAGGAAATACAAACAAATGTAAGTGACAGAGAGCAGATCAGTGTGGCCTGGAGATTGAGGAGGGTGGGGAAGGGTCACCAAGAGGCACGGGGAAATTTGGGGCAGAGTGGATACACTCATTATCTTAATTGTGGTGATGGTGTCATGGGCGTATATAGATGTCAAAACTTATCAGATTGCATACTTAATCATGTGTAGCTTATTGTATTTCAATTACACCTCACTAGAACTGTCGAAAAGAAAAAAAGAATGCTTGGACATAGGTCACTAAATATTTGTTGACAAGTTAAATAAATATAGACTAGACTAGGAGAGTTTGAGGATGGTAGAAATCAAGCGTGTAATTGAACATTTGAAGTTACTTTAATCCTGTATTCTCAGGTAACATTAGCTGTTGGGGCTTTCAAATTTGTATGTGAGTGAGGTGCTGGAAAGATCATTTGGCACACACACAAAAAAATGTAATAAATATTCAAAATTCGCCAGTTCTTAAGCATTCTACTACATTTTGTTATTTATGCTCTTGAGGTCACATACATCTATTATTGTGTCTAGTGGAAATCCCAAATATTGCACTATAGCATAGCCCATCCCAACTCTGTATTAACTGACATCACATTAGTAGCCTCAAAATGGCCAGAATAAGGGTAAATAAGCTAATACTAAAAAACATGTCTTTCTTTTTTTGGACAGCCAATTGTTAAACATTTGTCAGTCCCCCACATACACCACCATGGGTAGCCACTACTAAACTGGCTTCTAAACCCATAGAAACTTCATACAGAGGACATACTCTTGAGGGGCTGATCTCTTTGGCTTCATCCACATTGTACTTGTGAGATTCATTCAGATCACCGGATTCATTAAGGGGAGAATGAATAGCAGGGGTCCAAGGATGGGAGAAGCAGACCCCTATAAAGAGGTACTTCTGGCCAGACTTTGCAATTGGGATAATATCTGAGAATGGAGTTAGGAGAGGGAGGCAGAGCTCTGAGATGGAACCCAGTGATTGGCCCTGATCCCAATGTCAAAGAAGGTCATAGCTTCTGGAAAAGTTCTAGGACCCGGAAACTGCGCAGAGGAGAAGGGATTGAGGACCGTATAATAGGTGAAATGCATCTTGTCTAAAGAGGGGGCACCAGCTAAGGGATTTGTAACTGATAGTTGCAGGATTAGGTATACAAGAAGTGAACGTATGATAAAGGAGACGAGACTCTTATAGACAAGGCAGATTGCAACTGTGAAATGAAGACACCCATACTTTAGCAGAAAAAGCCGGTATTATCGTAGATCCTTTGTTTTCAAGACTTCTTTGGTTTGAAACAGGATGGGGAAGGTGACTAACACACAGGAAGAGAAAGAGAAGGATTCTTATCTCAAAGGTAAAATTATACTGATAAGCTATAGAGAGGAGAAAACCAGGATAAGGATTATAGGGAGCAAAGGTTATTTTTTTCAAGGTTCAATATACAAAATCCTGAATGAGTTGAAAGAAGAGGAAGCACATCCATTCTTTTGTGTGTTTGTTCTTTCACTCATATGTTTAATATTTGTGTTTCAGGCAGCAGGCTCAGCACATTTGATGAAGAGGCAATGTCTGAGCCTAGAACTTTGCTTTTAGAGGGAAAGAAAGCATACATAATATAGAATAGTCTTTCTGCTTTTCCTCCCCTTTCCTTTCCACTTCCATAGCAATGCTCAAGGGAAGATGTGCTCTGTGAGGGGGGAGAGCATTGATTCTTTTTCTGCTTATTTTTTTCAACTCATAGTATCCTATTGTAGAACTGTTGAGATATTGTGAGAATTAATGTCAAGATAAACTCTAAAACTAACCTAGGGTAGCATTGTTTGCGGTAGGATCCCAGAACTCCACACATCAGAATAACTTTCTGTAGTGAGTTGAATTTCATACCCCCAAAAAGATATGTCTCCAAGTCCTAAACCAATGAATAGGGACCTTATTTGGAAACAAGATCTTTGCAGATGGAATTAAGGATCTTTACATGATTGCCAAGGAACACCTGAGCCTGCAGAAGCCACAAGAGGCAAGGAAGGCATCTCCACAAGTGCCTTCGGAGGGACCGTGGCTCTGCCAAAACCTTGATCTCTGGCCTCCAGAATTGTGAGAGAAAATTTCTGTTGTTTTCAGACACCAAGTTCACTGTAATTTGTTAGGGCAGCCCTAGGAAACAGGATACTTTGTCAAAAATGCAGATACTCGGCACTAACCCAGTCTGCTGAAAGAGAATCATTAGCAGCAGGCCTGAGAATCTGCATTGTAATGAAATCCTCCAATTCTTGTCTATAAAGTTTGACAGCTACTGATAAGAAGGACTGAATGTGGCTTCTGTCATCCAGGCAAAAACAGCCCAAAGAGCCCAATATTTCAAGATTTTTTTTTCAATTGAAAAAAAAAAGGAAATCCCATAGGCTGCCTGCCATGTTCTTAGCAAAGAACACAGGATTATTAGACAATTGTATGAAATACTCAGATTACTAGTTATTGGAGACTTATAATTACTTAAGCACCGACTGCGTAGCAACTGGATGCACAAGCCTAAAAACATGGTGGCAGGTTTCACTGGATGGGAAACCTTCTGAATCAGTATGTACAGAAACAAATGAGGAAGGAGAGCTGAATGGTCAGGGTTTAGTCCGGGCAGGTAAACAGAAACCCAAGCAGGAAAGGTAATGGAGAATCTGGGAGCATTGATAACAAACACGACTAACATTCACCTGGGGATAAAAGCTGACAGGCAAAGGAGGAAGGACCAAGCTACTGAACTCTGTAAATGATATTTCTCACTCCTTCTGAAGGGAGGCATATAAGAATAATTGAAATGTGAGAGTTAGAGGAAACAATGCTTGGGAAAACTGATGAGCACGTTTAGGTGACCCAGGCAGCTGACTCTTATGTTTTGGTCTTGTCCCCATGAAATCTGTATATTTATGCATCTACTTATTGAGTGTCTTCTAGGTAGTAGGTACCGTGTTATAGTGACAAATGTCAAAAGGAAAGAGCCATACTCTAGAGGGGCAGTGTGGGGGTTAACATGTAAGCAAGGGTTTCGGGAATCCAAGGAAGGACTTTTTCTGGAGGCTTTGGGAAGGTTTCAGCAAGGAGTGACAGCTAAGCTGAGCCTGGAAGGTTGAGTAGGCAGGCATTCATCACGTGAAGAAAGGAAGCGAGCATGAAGTGTGAAAGCATACTCTTTCTAACTCAACCAAGTTAAGCTTATGATTACTCTGATTTACTGAGTTCATACTTTGTGCCAGGCACGAGTCTAAGGTCTTTGTGTGTATTAACGCACTTAATCCCCACCTGTGAGGCTAGTACAGTTGTGATTCTCATCTTACTGTTGGTGAAACTAAAGCACCACAAAGCCTAGTGACTTGCCCAAAGTCACCCATCTAACAGATGGGGGAGCCAGAATTTGAACTCCAGTAGTAGTCTTATTACTCCAGAGCTTCCCACCTTTATACTGTGAGTGCCTTCCTCCTAGTGGGGCCGAGGTATAGGTGTAGGGGCAGGGGGTGGGCAGGAGCCTGACATGAGTCTGAAGATTGGTGCTCAACTGGAATGGGTCTACTGCACCGTAAGAAGGTTGGGATTCATTCTACATGTAGCATAGAGACACTGATGTCTCATAAGCAAGAAAAAATAAAATCAGTACTTTTGAGACATGATTTCAGTGGACAATAATTTTGGGGTGGGGATGAGCAGGGAAAGTGGTAGGGGAACAGTAAGTAGGCCATCGGGATCTTCTAAGGGGAGCTGAAAATGTCTTCACAAAGGTACAGCATTGAGGATGGAAGGGAGGGGGCTCGCTTTCTTTCTTTCTTTCTTTCTTTCTTTCTTTCTTTCTTTCTTTCTTTCTTTCTTTCTTTCTTTCTTTCTAGAGACAGAGAGCAAGCAAGGGGAAGGTGTGGAGGAGGGGCAGAGGGAGGGAGAGAGAGAGAGAGAGAATCTTAAGCAGGCTCCACGCCTAGCAAAGAGCCTGACTTGGGGTTTGATCGTAAGACCCTGAGATCATGACCTGATGAGGCAAAACCAAGAGCTGGACATTTCACCAGCTGAGCTACCCAGCTACTCCAAGGGAGAGGGTATTTCTGAGAAATAGGCTCTGGCTTTGACTTTAAGAACTGCATTTTTGTTCTCAAAAGCCAAATTGAAGGATAAGAGGGTGGGTCAATTCTGCAGCTTTTGCTGCAGAATTTAGTGATTGGGTAAATTGGTATCATTACGGGAGGTAGGTAATACAAAAGAAGATGAGTTTGGTTTATTTGAAGGCTGGAGGAAAGAGGGATTAAAATTAGGGTTATATTTGGATTAGATATTTGGGCCTTACTGCAGGGCTGTGGCATCTAAGCTTAACTTGGTTGAGTCAGAAAATTGTACTAGCCAGCCAAAATATTGTTTTTATTTTTCTCTCTATCATGATGCCTTGATATCTTAACGTTTTTTCTGGCTGGGATAGGGTGAGAGGCTGTCCCCTTAGGGGCTAAGCAGTTCTTAAAGGTAGCAAAGGACTCAGCTAGGAGTATGCCTTTGATATGCAAACGAACGAATCCACAGCCATTCTTCCTCTATCCGGCCTGGAAACCTGAATTTTTTTAAAGACTATTTGAGTGAAAGAGAGAGAGAGAGAGAGAGCGCGAGCTCAGGCACATGCCAGCTAGCATGAGCAGGGGGAGCTGGAAAGGCAAAGGGAGAAGCCGACTTCCCATTGAGCAGGGAGCCCTATGCGGGACTCCATCCCAGGACCCTGGGACCATAACCTGAGTCAAAGGCAGACCCTTAATCAACGAGCGACCTGGGTCCCCCAAACCTGAAGTTCTTTAGTCATCCCAGAGTCAGGTGCTGGGCAACTGGGGACCACCAGAACTATTCAAACTAACTAATCCTAAACTCTTCACCCAGCCTTGCCTTGCTTTCCTATGTAAACTCCAACAAAGGCCATGGCCTTGGTTCTCCCCTTGCTGCTCTGCCTCTGCGTGGTGCTGGTGCTTTCCTGCATGGTCCTGCATGCTGTGCCCTGCATCTGGTTTCTAGAACCTGAGTGTTAATAAACTTATCCTGAGCCTCTCTTTGGTCTCCTCCTGTGGCCATGCCTGACTGACCATCACCTAAAAGAGCACAGAACACAGGCAAATTCACCAACTCTGTCTCCGAAAGAACCTTTCCCTGGCCTCCGATTGCCCTCTTATCCTTGGCCAAAAACAACTGAGAAGAGAGACGAAAGAATATGTTCACCTCATTGTAAATCCAGTTATCCTCATGGAAAAGCAGGTCTGGGTGGAGATAGGATATCATCCTCATAGTTTGAAGGCATTTTATTAGACTATCAGCTTTCATTTGGATAAAACACTTAAAAGGGGCTGAGTTCAATTTATGCATTGTTTTGCATTCAGCCAGCATTTATAGGTGGTTGGTGGACGTGGAACCCAGCACTTGGAAGCAAGGCAGCTACTCTGTGACTGGGAAACATAAGAAGATGAGGTTGTAATACCCAAACAGATGGCCTGTAAATGTGTGGGGAGGAGAACAACCAGGGCCCTTAGGAGAGGGGAGCAGGCGTAGGGTAGTGGTGGCTCAGTATTCAGACCAAGGTTTTTGAAACTCAGCACTGTTTTTTTATTTATGATTTTTTTATTAACATGTAATGTATAATTTGTTTCAGGGTACAAGTCTGTGAATCGTCAGGCTTACACATTTCACAGCACTTACATAGCACATACCCTCCCCAATGTCCACAACCCAGCCACCCTATCCCTACCCTCCCTACCCCCCAGCCACCCTCAGTTTGTTTCGTGAGTTTAGGAGTCTCTCATGGTTTGTCTCCTTCCCCATCCCATCTTGTTTCATTTCTCTCCCCCACCCCCCTAAAACCTCCCACCCCGCCTCTCAAATTCTTTG
>CM053619.1:23409408-23445168 GCA_028646535.1 Procyon lotor | reverse complement strand
ATCTTTAGGGTAAATACCCAGTAGTGCGATTGCTGGGTCATAGGGTAACTCTATTTTCAACTTTTTGAGGAACCGCCATATTGTTTTCCAGAGTGGCTGTACCAGCTTGCATTCCCACCAACAGTGTAGGAGGGTTCCCCTTTCTCCACATCCTTGCCAACATCTGTCATTTCCTGATTTGCTAATTTTAGCCATTCTGACTTGTGTGAGGTGGTATCTCACCGTGGTTTTGATTTGTATTTCTCTGATGCCAAGTGATGTTGAGCACTTTTTCATGTGTCTGTAGGTCATTTGGATGTCCTCTGCAGAAATGTCTGTTCATATCTTCTGCCCATTTCTTGATCGGATTATTTGTTCTTTGGGTGTGGAGTTTGAGAAGTTCTTTATAGATTTTGGATACTAGCCCTTTATCAGATATGTCATTTGCGAATATCTTCTCCCATTCTGTCAGTTGTCTTTTGGTTTTGTTGACTATTTCCTTTGCTGTGCAAAAGCTTTTGATCTGGATGAAGTCCCAATAGTTCATTTTTTGCCCTTGCTTCCCTTGCCTTTGGAGATGTGAAACCTCAGCACTATGGACATTTTTGAGCCAGATTAATTCCTCGTTGGAGGCTGTCTTGTGCACTGTAGAATTTTAGCAGTATCCCTGGCCTCTACCCACCTGATGGCCAGAAGCGACTCCACCCTCAGATCCTGCAGTTCTGACCAATAGAAATATCTCCAGACATTGCCCGATGTACCCTATGGGAGGAGGCCTAATGCTCTCTGTTTGAGAACCACTGAGAGAAACTTAGATTGGTTTCCAGTTTCTGCTGCTTATAATCTGTGTGACCTCACCATGTTGCTCAACCTCTCAAAGCTTCAATATCCTCATCTATAAAACGAAGAATGCGATGGGCATTTGTGATGTTGTCCACCAAAGAGTTCCCTCCTCTTGGAAATTGCTCTTCCTTCCACCCCAACCATTTAATCCCAGTTGGAGTAGCCACACCCTTACCAGTTACAGGCCACTGCGACGCAATCCAAGAATGGGGAGCTGATCTAAGCTGGGCCCACCGGAGCCCTTCTCCTGGATTTCTTGAGCTAAAACTCAGAGGGTTTGTCCCTCTCTGATGGAGGAAAACTAAAGATGTGAACGCCCCGAGCTGCTGGAAGTCATGTGCCCCAGCGTAGAGAGGAGGTCAGTCTGCAGGGAGAGAATGTAGTCAGCACAAAGGGAGAAGCAGGAGACCGTGGAGAGACAATGAAAAGGCTTCCAGTTCCCACCCCCATTTGCCTGGGACAGTGCAACATTGGTTTAGGACACAGCCGAGGATCTTCCTCACTAAGAAGTATTAACACCCGTCTCACAGGGCCGTTCTGACACTAGACGGCAACGTTGCACAGGAAGCAGGTAGCATGATGCCTGGCCCAGTCAGCACTCTGCAGACAGTGCTAGAACGAAATTCATTCTTCCACTCCTCAGTTTGCATTCCAGCAACTGAACAGCCTATATAGTTCAGCCCAGGCTCTGTTGTGCCCGTGCCCTTGTACCTGGCCTTCCCCTCCTCCCTGAGCTACTTCTATCTTCAGAACCTCAAGGGAGGTTCTTAGCCCCTCCAACACAGTTAATCACTTCCCTGATTGTGCTCCTTTTTTAATCTATCAATTATACATGTTGCTCAGAAACAGGCATCTGGTTAAGCGGCTGTCTCCCCACCAGACTGCAAGGAACTCAATACTTTGCTTCTTTGCTTTCCCCCTCAGAATCCAGGATGGCACAAGACAGGAGAGCCTTCCACTAGTGTTCTGTGCATTGAGGGGAAGACACTAGGGTACTGTCTCAGGAAGGCAGACCTGCTGAAAATTTGATCTAAATGCTCCATGCTTGCCCCCACTCCCTCAAGAAAAAGAAAAGAAAGAAAGAAAAGTAACAGATGAGGAATAGTGTGCTTGGGGCCCAGTAAATGCAGACTCCAACACACCAGGAACACCACCTCTAGCACCTTGCAAAGCCCAGCAGATGTGATGCCTACCAGACAGAATGAATAGATCCTTCAAGACGCTTCCTCCTGCTCCTCTCACCCTGGCTGTGAGTCCCCACGATGGAAATGTCCACATCCACTCACTTCCTCAGTCGGAAAGAAGTCACAGCAAGGCCCTGTGCAGCTGGCTGGCCCTTCCTCATGTCATTAAGGCCATCTGACTCACCTGCCTCGCTCTCATTCCATGCTCAGCAAAATGCTCCTATGGAGAGTGTGTCCCTACAGGGCAGGGAGCACACTGCCTAGCTGACACAAATTTTTAAGTACTGCTTGAAGTTCAAACATATCTGACGTGCCCAGAGCTCCTTTCTAAAGGAAAGCTGCGCCAAATTAATCTGGTTGCATACAGTCTGTGCCATGTGTCAGAGTTAAATCAGTTGCCTTGGCCTCTAGTAATTAAACCAGTTACCAATGTCCCAACAAAGACACCCATTTGTGGGCATTTGGTTATCCAATCACTTATGAGATGGCCTCTGTGAGGCTCTGCCCAATGTAAAACCTTCCTTTAGGATGGTGACAAAGTCTACCAATCAGAACCTCTGTCGTAGGATGAAGGCACAATGAATGGAGGGCAGCTGGTCCTGTATCCCTGCGTGATGAGAGGCCATTGTTTCAGTTCTCCCCAGGTCTGCAGGATGCTTGTATTTGGTCCGTGAGCACACACATGCTCCTAGCAGTTTCGTAGTCTTCCTGTCCACCAGATTAGCTGAACAAGAAATCGATCACCTCAGGGCATCTAGTCTTATGTTTCTTTTGCACCTAAAGAGCCTAACATGTAGCTGGGAAATTGCGTGTTAGATGTTACATCATGTTAGTGTTGTTGATGTAAGTCACTTTTGCTAAACTTACCAACCCCAGATCCAGAGCAATACTAAATTCTGAGTAATGGTAATTGCATGCTTCTATAGCTCAACTGTCTCTAGCTTCAGCTCTATTTCCTTGATTTAACATAATTTTCCCTTGTTAATTAATCCACAAATTTCTATTCCTCTCATCCCTTAGAAAGATAAAGGAAATGGGCATCCCTTCCCTACTCTGCCTGAGGGGCTATTTGGAATTCCCTATATTTTGTTTTCCCACTGAACCTCAAACTCATATTTCTTTTGGGTCCTGGGAGCAGTAGAAGGTGTCTGCCCTGGTGGGAGGCAGAAAGAGGTGAAGAAAAAAGGACACACGTGTTTGGAGGGAAAGTAGCCTCTAAGATCACAGACTGCACGGAGATGCAGACTCACAGGTGGGAGGCAGCATCTCCAGAAAATGCAAATATGCCCCAATTAACAAGTCACATTTGCTTAGCCCTTCACAATTTACCAAGCACCTCCAGATGTGTGATCGCATTTAGTCCCCCTAGCCACTCTGCGAGCTGGGAAACATAGGCCTTAGTTTATATTTCACACAAAGAAGGTTGAGATCAGAGAGGTTATCCAAGGTTACAGGACAGGGGCAGAATTCGAACCGATTGGAAGCCCAGTGAGTTTATTGGATGGATGTTTGCTCTTCATTTCCAGTACCCAGATTAAGAGCACAAGCTTCAGACTTAAGCAGAGCTGTTCATAGCTTCTCCGTGTATTAGCTAGCCATAGGACCATGGCATGGCACTAATTTTTCTCTCACTGTCCTCATCCATAGAATGGGGATAAAATTTCTATATGCCCTGTATTGGGGTTGAGAGTTATAAATGAGATAATATATTAAAAGTGCTTAATGCTGTACCAGAACCCAGTAAAGCACACAATAAATGTGCCTTCTTCTCTTCATACTGCTGTGATGATTATTTTAGCAGGAGTAATAGTAAATACCGAGGTACATCTGGCCCCAAACCATTCCATTGCAAAGCACTGCACTGATCTTTTTTCTCACCTTTACCACATATATTCTTTCTCTCCTTCTCATATATGCTGTTTTCCTCCTACTACCTTCCTATCCCATTTACATAAAGCCTCTAACTCTTAAACATACACCCTTGGCTTGCTGCCCCTTATGTCTGTCTTAGTCTTTCTCACTGGAATTTACTAGAGAATCACAGGACTCAAAGAAGAGGTAGAAAAGCCTAGCCATGGTCTTTAACATGAGTCATCCTTGGGAGGAGAGCTTAGCATTCCCAACACGTGTTTTTTTTTTGGTTTCGGGTTTGCATATTCCTGTCCCAGGCAAATAGACTTGAGGGTCTCCAAGAATTAAGGCAGTGCGATATAATTTTCCTTTTCAGTGTTCTAGCTGGTTTAGAGATTTCAGGAAGGAGGAGGACAAGCTGGGTTAGGCGTGTCCAGCTGAACTCCCATGTGATGCCTTTCGCAGCTGAATTAATTCCCTGGACAAAGTGCCCTTTCTGGCAACAAGATAAACAGGTTCATCTAGAGGTTTGGCTCGCTGGCGTATAAAGCCCTTTATAACCACAAAGTTGGGCTCTTTCCACCCCAGGCTCCCAGCCCCTGGTAGGGTACAGTGGCAGGCATTGTATGCTCAGCAAGGTTTCACACCCCTTGGGAATCTGAAACACAGACACTGTTTACACCTCAAATGAGCTCTTTCTGCAGACCTGTGGAGCTGGGGCCAACAATGGCCGCCTCACATCTGTGCCCACTGGGCTACGAGAAAGACTTCCCTACCCAACCTCACCACTCAAAATCCTGAAATGACTGGACAGGTGGAAACCACTGGCTGGGCAGAGCTGATTTCCAGAGCTTCAGAGCAAAGTCAAGCTGTGCTGGCATCTTTTAAGAAGTTGATTCTGAGAAACCTTTCTTCTGTGATCATTCCCATTTTTAGAACCATTTCACACCTTGGGAGCCTCTAGTATCCTTCCTTCCTTGAAGAGTTTTCCACTGACTTGTCAAATTTTCTTTTTGTAATATTTATTCGGCTTTTTCCAACAAAGGATTTGATTTTGAACTTTTTTTTTAAAGCATTGAAATATTGATATTGGTAACCAGGAGCCTCTAAGAGATGAATATTTGCTCCTGTACATAAAAAGCAAGTTGGCCATTGCTTCTGCCTCCAGACTTTTAAGTTAATGTGGACGACTTTGTAGAACGACTGGTGGTGACAAACCAAATGAGCCATTGAAAGCAAGCCATTTATTTTAGCCATGAACTTTGATGAACTTTGTTCTGTTGCTTGGTAACAGTCAGAGCCTAGGAAATTTACAAATAACATTATTCTATCCTTGAATATTTTGTCCCTTAAGGGCAAAGGTTTTGACCAGGGATGCCTGGGTGGCTCAGTCAGTTAAGCCTCTGCCTTTGGCTCAGGTCAGGATCCCAGGGTCATGGATGGGGCTCCCTGCTGAGTGGGGAGCTTTCTTCTCCCTCTGCCTGCTGTTCTCCCTGCTTGTACGCTCACTCTTGCTCTCTCTCTCTCTCTCTCTGACAAATAAATAAATAAAATCTTTTTTTAAAAAAGGTTTTGACCACCCACAAATATATAGTCATATAAATGCACCAACTAATTCAAGGAGGGAAATGAACATCTTTTCAACAATTGCTGCTAGAATAATTGGAAGTCCCCATGAGACAAATGAAAAAAAAAATTCAACCCCTACCTCAATTCTATATACAAAATAAATTTGAGATAAATCATAGACCTAAATGGAAAAGCTTTAAATTATAAAGGTTTTAGAGGAAAATATCTCCAAGACTCCAAGTGGTCAAAGGTTTCTTAGTTTGTGAAAAGTAATAATCATAAAGGGGTGCCTGGGTGGCTCAGTGGGTTAAAACCTCTGCCTTTGGCTCAGGTCATGATCTCAGGGTCCTGGGATCGAGCCCCACATCGGGCTCTCTGCTCGGCAGGGAGCCTGCTTCCCCCTCTCTCTCTGCCTGCCTCTCTGCCTACTTGTAATCTCCCTCTCTCTCTCTCTATCAAATAAATAATTAAAATCTTTAAAAAATTTTTTTGAAAAAAGTAATAATCATAAAAAACAAGTTGGTAAATTGAATTTCATCAAAATTAAAAACTTAGACTCATGGAAAGACAATTTTAAAACATTAATGGGCAAGCCACAAGCTGGAAGAAAATATTCACAACATATATATCTGGTAAGAGAACTTGTATCCCAAATATTTAAAGAACTCCTAAATTCAATAAAAACAAGACAGTCCAGTTTTAAAATAGTTCAGAAGCTTGAATAGATACCTTGCAAAGGGAGATTCACAATGACTCAGGAACACATGAAAAAGTGGTTAACATCATTTGTCATCAGGAAAATTCAGCTTAAAAGCACAATGAGACATTGCTATCCACACACTTAACATGACTCAAATTTTAAGAAACCAACACCACCAAATGTTGGTGAGAATCAACCAGAGCGACCAGAACTCTCAACTGGTGCTGGCAATGCAGGAGAATTCACCTAATACAGAAAACAGAACTGTTCGGCAGTTCCTTACAAAGTCAAACATACCTCTGCCCCATGTTATAAAAATTCCACTCTGATGTGTTTAGCCCAGAGAAATGAAAACACGTTCACAAATTGTGTCTTCCAGTTTCCTTTCTCCATATCTTTCCCGCATGCCATTTGCATTCCTTTTTTCCTATTTCCATCCTTCTTACTTCTATATGGACAAATACTGTGTAAAGGACAAAGATCGCTCTGGGAAACAAGATCACTTGAACTGCCAGAGGTCTCGTGGGAAAGTGAGGAAGTGCAGAGAGCCATGAGCAGGTGGATGTGCCGGGAAATGCTAGTGGACTGTTGCCCTTTTGTGCACCTGGAATCTATAGTCTGTTTCTGGCCAGTCTGAGAGGATGCTCTCAGCTATCCTACTTAATGGGTTTACAGGTCCGTAGGGGAATGAAGACCTGGAAATAGCTTCCTCACTGAAAAGATGGTGGAAGAGTCCTTTCTTCTGTGAAAAACAGTATAATAGAATTGAGGGATTTGGGAAATTCATGAAAGACCTTTAGCTCTGTGCCCAGCTCAGACCACCTTCTCTGGAATCCCTCTTCTAGTATAAGTACCTGTGTCACCTTCGTCTACACATTTTTGCTCTTTTCAGACTATACAGTATAATGTTTGCATATGTCAGGCCATAATCTATTCCATTAGAATTATGTCTTATACATCTTTTCCTCCCTGGTCCCAGCACAGTCCTTGGCATATAGTTGATACTCAACAAATGTAGGTGGCATTAGCTAAAAGGCTGATGTTTTCAGAATTTGGCTGAAATTTGAAACATCATCACACTATCTCAGAATGTTAATTTTTCCTTATAATTTTAGAGTGAAGAGAACTGCAGAGGTCACTTGATCACAGCCCCGCTCAGAGGGGAAGGTATTTGCTAGAAGTCACCCTGCCTGGTGCCCTTGTGTGGTCTTTTGGCTTTCCTGGCTCCTGGCTCCCACTCTCTTGGCTTTCAGGTGCCTTCTCTCTTACACTTCTCTCCTGGAGTGAATTGCAGGGAAGTAGAACCCATCAAGACTCCACCATATCCCACCCCAGAGACAGCCTTGACAAAGGCCTTTGTGTCTCATAGAAAGAACATTTTCTTTAATTTGTGCCTATACGTTCTTGCAGACCCTTCCCCAGGTCATGCTACCCTGATCTTAGCATGGAGTTGTGGGGAGAGAGGGAAGACCCTGCCTGCCTGCCTGGAGCTCTCCAGGCCCGAGGCCAGTGGCCACGCCCATGTGGAGAGAAGGCTTCGCATAATAGCTCCAGCAACCTCCAGCACCTCGTGCTGACCGTCAGGGCCAGATACTGAAGCTGCTGCTATGGCAGTGAAGCCCAAGACCCTTCTTAAGGAATACTTTACAGAATTATTTTAATTACTGTGCAAATCTTGTAACCTGACCAGGGCACAGCCATCTGTACTCTCCTATAGCAAATACTTCTGAAACTGTGCCTGCGTGCGTGCGTGCGTGCGTGTGTGTGTGTGTGTGTGTGTCTGTCTGTCTGTCTGTCTGTCTCCTCTGCCCTTATTCAATCCCAGGCAAATGTGTATCCCTCTGAATCCCCTCCTGACAGCATGGGAAACTGCTGACAGCGCTCCCTCTGTCACTGCCTTTTCACCCTACTTTTGTATCTCATTAGAACTTCTAAGCAAGTCCTTATTTTTCAGTAGTTATGGGAATGAAGCAAGAGAGAGGGTGCTAAGCGTGGCTGTGGCCAGGAGAAATATTTAGAAGGGCATTTACGTTCCACTCGATCTAAACCAGTCATTCTCAAACTTGCTGCTCATTGGAACCACCCCGGGGAACTTTAAAAACTAATGATGCCTGGATGTCAGCCCAGAGGTCTGATTTAATTGATCTGGGATGCTGCCTGGGCATCTGGGTTTTTGTTTTTGTTTTAACTCCCCAGATTATTCCTAGGTTGAAAACTACTGGGAAAAAAAAATTCTCATTCCTCTTCCTACCCTGAAAGAGTTGAGCTCTCAGCCCAGGTCGGTGATCCGGGGTACCTGGCACCTGTCTCTTTACTAAGGGCCAGCTCTGCAGGGTCCTGGAAAATCCGCGCGCGCGACGACGCTAAACACGTGGCGGCGGGGCGGGCGGGGCGGGTGGGGCAGGCGGGCGGTGCCGCGCGTGGCTCCGCCCCTGCACGCCTATCGGCGCGCGGTGCGGGCCCTGACGTCACTCTTGTCAGGGCCGCGGCACATGGGCGGCCGGATGCGCTGAGCCCGGCGCTGCGGGGCCGCGGAGCGCGGGGGAGCAGCGGCCGCCGGCGCAGGGAGGGGGGTGGGGTGGGACGGCGCCCAGCCTCGGGTGCTGGCGCGTGGGGGCCGGGCCGGCGCGGTGCCTTCCGCCCTTCTGCAGCCATCTGCATATTTTTTCTTTCTTTTTCGCAATTTTGAACATTTTGCAGGACGAGGGGTTCGAAGCAGGTGAGAGCATCCTGCACGTCGCCGAGGAGCCCGCGGGCGCTTGGCGCGCTCTCCAGGGACCATCTGCACTGGGAACCCGAAAGTTTTTTGTTTTTATTTTCTTATGCAGATGTATTTATAAAGATATAAGTAATTTTTTTCTTGTCTCCACCGCCTTGAAAGCGAGTACTTTTGGCAAAGGACGGAGGAAAAAGCTCAGCAACATTTTGGGGGGCTGTTGGGTTGTTTTTGTTTTTGTTTTTTTTTAAGAAAAAAATTTGAGTGCATCGCGATGGAGAAAATGTCCCGACCGCTCCCCCTGAATCCCACCTTTATTCCGCCTCCCTACGGCGTACTCAGGTCCTTGTTGGAGAACCCGCTGAAGCTCCCCCTTCATCACGAAGACGGTGAGCGCTGCCTTCCTGGCTGCCCCGCTCTGGGAAGAAACGACGCTCCTGGGGTCCCCTTCCTTGGCCGGGCAACCCTGCTGGAGCATCCATCCCCTCCCTCCCTGTCCCCTGGCACCCTATCCCTGCTTTGTTGAAATTTGAAGAGCTCACCCATCACCCCCCCTCCAAAAGTGGGGGGGGGATCCCCTCACTGAGCAACGTTTAAAATAGTGCTGTGACCGACCCAGGCTCTCTGGGTCCTGGTCCTGCGGCGCAGGTGGGAGTCATAACTTGACAGGTCAGTGCTCCCTAGATTGAGGCTTTCCCGCACGCAGAGTGAAACCGCCTGTGTGAGGGCAGAGCTTCGCGGGCTGGGGAGGAGAAACCAGAGGGCCTGGTTCTGTTGGGGGCGGGGGGGCGGGGGGTCTTGCAGCATAGCTTGTGTATTGGGCCAGTGCTACTGTTTGTGTGTTAGTTGGCATCCAGAGCTCTCGAGGTGTGAGCGGAGCCTCGTGCTCTCCCTGCCTGGGGTAATTCAAAAAGCGGGGTGGGGGCTGGGGCTCGCGGGGGGAGTGGTCTCCGGTCGGGAAGCTGTGCACGCCTCCAGCTCTGACACTTTCCCCGTGCACTTTTCCTGGTGGGAGGGGAGAGCAGAGTAGGCTCACGTGTAACCGCGCTGGAGCCTCCTCTGGCTTGAGCCCTGTCTTGGTAAGTCCCAAGCCTCCCCCAGGCAACCTTGGCTGGAGCGGGAGAGGAGGGGTCGGGCGAGGAGGCGCCGAACTGAGCTGGTGCCGCCAGGGATTTGTCAATTGGGCTGATGCGGTTTCATGCCTTCAGTGTCACAGTAGCCAGTGAGGACCGGGCGGCTTAGAGTGTAAAAGTCTTGAAAGATCATTTGGCTACAAATAGCTTGGGAGTAGTCGCATCTTCTCTCCTAGCAGGGGGACAACCTGTTGCATTGCAAGCGTTGAGGGGTTTGGTTCGCCTTCTGCAGAGTATAGCTTCCCTTTTAACTCTCCTTTAAGGAGTAGCACTTGGGAGGAAGGTGCTGCCTGCAGTCTTTTGCATCTGTGGGTGTTTTAAGTCAAATTCTCAGGAGATGAGACTAGAGGATTAGAATGGATGGCAGCGGAGGCTGTGTTTCTCTGAAGAAGAAACTCAGAAGCCAGATTCCCTAATCCCAAATTCCACCCGCGCCTGAGTACTAGAATGGGCAAAATCCAGTGCAGGGTTTAAAGATATCCTGGGGTGAGCGGTACTTCCAGGTAGGACGTAGATGCATACCTCCGTTGGTGGTATGTAATCACCTTCCCAGTAGCTGTTCTTTTGACAGATTGCATATGTGTGTAATTCTTGTGAATTGGATCATACTTAAGCTTTGGGGAGGAGGAAGGAAAAAATACCAAAAAAACAAAGAAACAACAAAAAAAAAACTCCTTTTGGAAAATACGAGGGGCCCCAGAGGCTTTCTAAACAAACATATGTGGGCTCAGGAAGTTCTCAGTTTTCTCCTCTGCCATTGGTCAAGTTCCTTCAGGTCTTAGAGCCTCTGTGTCTTCCTTACAAATGGGGATAATAGCTCTTTGCAAGTTTATTATGAGATTTCTGGAGATGGTATGTGAAAAGTGCCAGGTATATAGTAGGTGCTCAATGCATGCTTTCAAAGTAGGGTGGAGAATCTCTTCTTTACCAAAATTAGAATCCTCAGCTCACTGGCTGAGTCTGAATGACCTCATATTGTTACTATAATGAATTTCCTGGAAGAGAAATCATGCCTGGTTATTGGCTGTTTTCTTAAAGATCACAGCATTTGTATGTAACTGTGGTGTTACTTTCTCACTGTAGATCTAAATTCTTTGTCTCCTCAAATCAAGTACTTGAAAACTGCATCCCCTTGTTTATATGCTAGATCAGCCTGTAGCCCTGTCCCAAGGACTAGAGCTTTCTTTCCAAAGTAAATAGGAAGATGTTGAAAAACAGGCAGAGATCCATGTCCTGTCTGAACTTTTAACTCTAGATCCACAAAAGCCAGCAGCTAGAGAAGAACCCTGGTGTTTGTGAGAACATTCTGAACGTGGTGTTTTGTAGCAGAGGCCAGGAGGGGTGATTTAAAAAGCAACACTTTTTTTTTTTCCTTTTTTAAAGTCCAACTTTCCCCCCTTTTCTGCAGCATTTAGTAAAGATAAAGACAAGGAAAAGAAGCTGGATGATGAGAGTAATAGCCCGACGGTCCCCCAGTCGGCGTTCTTGGGACCCACCTTATGGGACAAAACCCTTCCCTATGACGGAGATACTTTCCAGTTGGAATACATGGACCTGGAGGAGTTTTTGTCAGAAAATGGCATTCCCCCCAGCCCGTCCCAGCACGACCACAGCCCTCACCCTCCCGGGCTGCAGCCAGCGGCTTCCTCCGCGGCCCCCTCCGTCATGGACCTCAGCAGTCGGGCGTCTGCACCCATTCACCCAGGCATCCCATCCCCGAACTGCATGCAGAGCCCCATCAGACCAGGTAAATTCTAAAACGATTCCCCCTTTAGATGGGGAAGAGGGTGAAAGGGAGGGACAGGGCAGGGTGAGGGGGTGGGGCACAGATATCCTCACCGACTGCAAGGCAGGCTGGCTGGCTGGTTGCCTCTGAAAGAGGAAGCTTGTATTTCACTCACAGCCCTGATGGTCCGGTGTCTGTGAGCATCCATATGTCCAAGAGTGTGAGCTAGATGCAGATTCTATGGACCTACCCCCAGAAATTCGGATTTTTCAGGGTTGGGGTAAGGGCCCAGGAATATTCATTTTGAACCTGGGGGAATACTGATGCAGCTGATCCGAGGACTGCAGTTTAAGAAACACCAGCCTACAGTGAATAGTTTGGATACTGTAGGCACTCTTCTTTCCTGCCCCCTGCCCTCCTTCCCCAAATACATAGATATAGGGTCTTGCTGAACAATGTGGGTAGACTCTCTTCAAGGCTGTGTGTGGTTCACCTACATTCATTTTTCTCTCACCTGAAGGGAAAAAAAAGAATATGAGCTAGGGGTGTGGGGCCGATCACCTTTTTATCCTTTTCTCTTGCATTTTCCTTGATTGAGAAATTGAATGTAAAAGCGCCTCTCGCTGTTAAGCTTGGTTTAGCCTTCTTCAGGCCTGGAACCCCATTATTCCTATAAACTAAATCATTCTTCCAGTATCTTTTTTTCCATTTTCATCTGTTCATTACCCTTAATCCATGTCTGTGGAAGCCTGCATGGTCGGCTGTAAGTGGTGTTGAAATACTACATAGAAACATCCCCCGAATTGTCCAGGACTTCAAAACCCACTGCTCAGTGCTCAGAAACACAGGCTGAGGTGGCTCAGCCCAGGCTCCGTGCTGTTAACACTCTCTGGTGCAAAATGAACAGGAAGAAAGCGCATTTCACGTGCACAGGTAACCAGGAACAAAGGCTGAGCCAGAGCAATTGCCAGGAAGGTCACCGAGCTGAGGGCCTTTGCTGCAGGGGACACAGAAAGCAGGACAATGGAGGACTTGTGCGGGAGATCATTCCTGAACTCCGTGTCCTTGCCTCGCGTAGAATTTCTGTGACATGCAGAGCGAGACTAAAATGGAAGGAAATGATTCAGAGGAGGAAGAAAACACCCCTGCCTTGAAATATTAGTACTGGTGTGCAGGTCTTTCTGTGCCGGCCCCCTTCTCCAAAACCTACTTTAAGTGATAACTCAAGGCCGCTGGCTGGAATGGAATGAAGTCTGAACCTCTTCCCAGCCCAGGAGGCTGCAGAAGCTGGGAAATACACTCCTTGGTGTGACCCCAGGCCCTTACTCCTGGCAACGCCTAGTGCCATGGTTTTGTTTCTTCCCAGGAGCAGGTAATTAGCTGAATAACCCTTGAAATCAGGGAGAAGGAGCTGGAGCCCCAGTGAAAAGGTGCCTCGTATCTCAGTCTCTCTGCAGAGTGAGACTTAACCACTTTGTAGCTTTAAAAAGTGATGTAACCTTTCTGAGCCTCAGTTTAACCTTTGTATAGGAGGGTATAATTTTTATGGGATTGGGTTAATGTGAAAGTTATATGTAATTACTAAAGGGTCCAGTGACTAGCAGTACATGTTCTGTTAATGAGAGCAGTTGTCATGGTTGTACCTGTGTCAACTTTTGTCATTGATTTCAGTCCTGTCTTCTGAAATACCTTCTTGAAATACTAGGAACAGTATATAACCCTCCCCCCTTCTGGAAAGAAATACCAAGAGATTTTGACCAACAGTTATTGGATTGGGGCATACCTGCCTTAACACTTAATTTTTCCGTCCCCTGGCAAATACAAGATGTGTGCCAGGTTAGAAATATGTATTTTTCCCGAAAGGCATCAGTTCCTACTGAGAATCAGGAATCAGGGTTTGAGATTTGGAGGCTTCCTTAGAAGCCATTAGTCAGAGCTTGTTCGAATCAATACTAATCAATGAGTCTCAAAAACTTGGGTGACCCCCCTCCATTGCTCTAGCAGCAGTGTCCACAGTGGCCAAACTCTGGAAAGAGCCCAGCTGTTGATGGACAGGTGAATGGATAAAGAAGATGTGGTATGTATTTACAGTGGGATACTACTCAGCCATCCAGAAAATGAGATCTTGCCATTTGTAATGACATAGATGGAACTAGAGGGTATTATGCTAAATGAAAAACGTCAGTCAGAGAAAGAGAATTGTATGATCTCACTCATGTGTGGAATTTAAGAAACAGAACTGAGGATCATAGGGGAAGAGAGGGAAAAATAAAACAAGACGAAATCAGAGAGGGATATAAACCATCAGAGACTCTTGATCATAGGAAACAAACTGAGGGTTGCTAGGGAGGAGGAAGGTCAGGGGGGATAGGGTAACTGGGTGACGGATATTGAGGGCACGTGATGTAACGAGCACTGGGTAGCGTATAAGACTATAAATCACTGACCTCTGCCTCTGAAACTAATAATATAGATTAATTCATTGAATTTAAAAAATACAAAAATATAGAAATATTAAACAGAGTATTTGGGAGGAAAAAAATAAAAGCTGCCTAAAAATAAAAGAATAAAAACAAAACCAAAAAAACACTTGAGGTGCCCCAGTCAGATTTGCAGTCTGTGACAAAGGACTCCTGAGTTTCAGCAGAAATCGTTTTGTTAGGTTACAGGGGAGAGGTGCTAGACTCAAAGAGGGCACTGGAATCTCGAGGAAAAGAAATCCCCAGAAGGAAATAGCACGTGTGTAGCCTGGAGCATTCTGGGAACTAGATCACTTCAGTCTAGATCAAGATTTCCCAGCCTTGGCACTGTTGAGGTTTCACCTAACTCTTTGCCGTGGGCCACTGTCCTGAGCCTTGTAGGATGTTCGGCAGCATCCGTGGCCCCTAGCCCTTAGATGCCAGTCACCCCGCCGGTCCTGCCCCTGTCCTGTGATGAGTAAAAGTGTGTCCTGTCACTGCCAGCTGTCCCCCAGGGGGCAAAATCACCCCTATTGAGAACTGCTGATAGAGACTTCCAGTTTGGGCAGCAGAATCTGGGCAAAACTCAGGATCCTGTCACACGCACAAGGATACTTTTTGCCTCCTGTGATGCTTTCTGGCAAAACTTTTGAGAAGGTCAGGTGACATTAGGTTGCCGAGAAGAAAGATCATGTTAATAAGAGCATGATTACGCGCTGTCAGTCGATGAAACTATGACGTCCAGCGAATCGGAAGATAATTGCAAAGCAATTTCATTAAACATTTGTTTTCTGTATTTGCTCAGCATGTGTTTTTTGAGTTATGCTCAGTAGCCTGGTGTCATTAGTGCCACCTGTCTGGTCAAAAGGAAATTAAGCCATAAGCTGACAACTAATGCATTTCTAGGTCCACCCTGAGTTTGTCTTGGAATGACAAGGTGAGCATTCTTACGAATTCTCTTACCTCTTACCATGATGGCCCCCCAGCCCCCTTTCCTGTTTTGTGCCCCCCCCCCCTTATTCCTCTGTCTAGCTGTCTGGTTAAAGAGTAAACCAAATATCTAAAGAGTAACAGTCTTTCTTGAAGAAGTAACGCAGGGCTCCGTTGAGACCTCCCGTGGCCAGGGGGTGGGGGGGTGGTGGCTCAGCTTGCTGGGCTGACATCTTGCTGAAGGAAGAGTGGCGATTGCCGGCTGCTGTAGTCACCTGCCCCGTCCTCTGTGGCATCCAGGGTGCCACATTCAGGACGGTCTCAGGTCAGCAGAGATGGTGGGAGTCACCCTGACTGCTGCGATGTTTGCCTCTCAGATGCTGTCGGAGATGATACCCAGGAGTGCTCTCCTGGAGCAGTGCACTGGGCACTGGGAAAATAAGGATCTGTTTGCCCAGAGAGTTGAGCGATTGCTTTAAGGACAGCAGTCCCTTTAGGGAAAGTCATCTATCTGTAGCAGACAAAGGCAGAGTTATTTTTAAATCACATGCTTGTAAAGCCAGATTTGAAATCGTTTCCTCTGGTGGTTTTTCTTTGAATAGCTTGGGGGTGTCCTACCACGGTTAGACCCATATTCAGCTGAGAATTAAGAAGGCTTTCTTTCTAGTTGTGAGCAGAGAGAGTGGGTCATGATGAAGGCTGGTTACGGAGCGAAGCGAAAACCCTTCCATGTGGTGGCGTGTGGGAAGAGGGGGGCACGAGTGGGCGGCCAGCGGAGAGTGGGGAGGTGGGGGAGAACCCACTGTACCTTTGCAGGATGGCACGTGTCCTGTTTCTGCCGACCGTCCTTCATGATCTGGTTTTGGCGTGGAAGGAACATGCTGGCTGCGGGGTCTGAGCAAGGACGGAAGGGAGCTGGTGGGTCTGGGCTTGTGGGAGGTCCTGCCCTGGCGACAGGATCCTCTTGCTTTTTCACAACACCAGGAGATGAAGCCTCAGATTCTCCCTCCCCTTCAGGGCGTGCAGCTCTGTATTTTCCCCTCCAGCACACTGATATGTCTGCAGGTTGGGAGCATCGTGATTGATAGTTGCTGTGCACTGCGCCTCAAGTATCTTGGAAGTGCTTTGCATTCATCGGGATCAAGGACATCATGAAGGGGAGAGAGTCAGCTTTTCTTCTGGAGGCAGGCAGACATTCTTCTGTCGCTTGTGAGAGTGTATCTTCCCCATCACACGCTGTAGAGGACAGGCTTGTCCTTTTCTCTTCGCTCTGACCTGTTGTGACATTCCCAGGACAGGAGTTCCTCATCTTCCGGCAAGAGGGGTTTTCAGGTGGGTGTGGAAGGCGGGGTGATGGTGAAGACCATAAACTTTGGTCCTGGGGGCCTGGGTTCCTGTCCTGGACTGACTCTGGCCTCTGGGCAACTTTGGGTCGACGTCCTTACATCTTTAAGCCTCAGGTTACATCTCAGTAGCGTGGAGATGATAAACAGTCCCCCCTCCCTTGGGGGTTTTGCACGGTTAAATGGTGGTAGCACCTGACCATCGGGCACGGCGTGGGGCACATGAATACTCAGGGCCTGGAGCTGCTGTTCTGATGTCAGTGGTATGGGAGCAGGGAAGGAACTAGACTGTATTCCCAACCCCCGTTTTCCATTTAGGGATTTGTTTCATCCAGTCCCCTTCTCTCTGCAAAAATAGGACATGCTTTTTTTTTTTTTTTTCCCTTTTCCCTCCAGCATGCCCAATCCTTCTTCTGTGTAGCCTGCTTGACTTTGCTCCTTCGTTCTGGATTAGGACAAGTGACTTCCTGGTGTCAACCCAGCAGCTTCGCTTCTGGGTTAGCAGCGCCTGTTCTGCCAGTGTGGAAAGAGCCACCCACTTGGTGCCCAGCCCCCCACCCGCCCCCCCCCAGCTCTCGTGCGAGCCCTGCAACCCTGGCCACCTGCCTGCATGACCGTGTGCTTCAGGCACGTGGCTGGGACCTGTCGAGCTTGCCCAGGTCTGGGTGGTGTGCTGGCTTGCTCCTCTCCCCCACCCCAGCCCTTGCTTTTCTTCCCAGGCGAGCTACAGCAAGTGCCAGCAAGAACTTGTAATCCTGACCCTGGCATAAGAAAGCTGAGCCCTGTAGGGCAGTTTGTACGCCAGGGAAGCCTGCTCTGCCCGGCACCATAGCCAGACCCCAGACTCGGCCCTCTCTGCCGCGCCCGTCTGCCCAGAGGCCCTGTCTTCTCTGCACCGCTGCGGTGGGCAGGATTCCTGGAGGCCGCCTCTTGCCAAGGGTCTTGGCAGAGTCTTTCCAGTTGAGCACTGTGCCTAGCAGACTAGAAAAATAGCAAGATGAAGACAGAACTAGGTGGAGGAGAAAGGAAGGGGTGGGCAAGGAGGGATGTGGAAAAGCTTTGATAACATCCTAATGTAGAAAGCCAGAGGATGAGAAGACGGCAGGGATTCATTAGGCTTCTCTGGAAACTCTCCTGCAACTACACTGATCACTCTTCCCTGGGAGTCATTTTTTATGTCTCAGCAGTGAAAATGGAGGAAGAGGGAAGTAGCAGGGGAAGTCACAGGATTTAAAAAAAAAAAAAAGAACACTGGGGAGGGACAGGGTCTGCATTTGATTCCGTAATGGAAATGATTGAGAATATCTTTCACTCAAATATATTTGATATTCCTCCAGCATATGTGTTGACCTGAAAGCCCCTAAACCATTGTTTTGGAATGAACGTAAATTTCCTAAAGACCTCCATGTTTGCCAGCGCCCCTCCCATTCCCAGCACCCATCAGAATGGCCCTGTGTCTGAGGCAGTTCTGCAGGGGCCCTAGAGCAATGGCTCAGAGCCTACAATCCAACCAACCGACCAACCTGGGTGTGAACCCTGACTCGTGCTTGCTCAGGATCTCGGGCAGGTCATTTAAATTATCTGCTTCTGATTTTCCATCTGGAGTTTGGAAATGATCACTGGATCTGCCTCGTGGGATTGGGGAAGGTCCCGTGAGCCAGTGCAGAGCGAGTGCTTGGCACCATGCCTGGCATGAAGGAAGCACTCAACAGCCGTCCCTAACTGCCTGTGAGTGGTGTCCTCACTGCCATCTCATCTTTCTCCTGGGAGGACCTAGCACTGGTCTCCTGGTGAGTCTGCATATGCTGCCTCTCCTAGCCCATTAAAGCCTCTGGTCAAGGAATTTGAATTTCTCTGCTCCTTTGCCCAGTCTTGCTTGCCCCCCTCGGGCTCTGAGTTTTAGGTAACCTGGGGTAGCTCCCTGCAACCTGTAATCATTCCTCCTTGCTTGAGAGATTAAAAACTAATACAGACAAAAATGCAAATCAAAGAAGTTCCTGATTAGAAGGTTTCTCCCTGACATATGTGCTAGCAAAACAATCAATCGATGTTACCATTGAATTTTAATAACGGGTATTAGTAATTCAACTTGAAGGCAATGGAAGGACTTCAGGAGTAAAGACGCTATAAGGCATATCAGAGTGCTGGAGGAGGAGAGAGATCTACTTCACCCTCCTGTTTACAAGCAAGACTTTGCATCAACATTCCAGAATAAGAATTCTTCTTTCCCTCAAATGATCCTATAATGGATAAATCCTTACTCTTCCCGTACCTTCCTTTTCTCTTCTGCAGGGTCACATCTTTGTTGGGTTTCTGTGAGCTTTCTAAAGGTAATGTGCACAAAGGGTCCAGCATGGCCCCTGGCCCATAGGGGGCCAGCCTTTACCATGCATGAGTCAGTTCTGTTACTTTTCTTTTGTCAGTGATGTGAAGGTTAAGAAGCGACAGAGGAAGTTATAGGAGCAGCGTGGCTTGTTCCCAGAAATAGCATCAGCTTTCACTTTGTGGTGTGCCCCAGGGAAGACAGACAAGGGTACAGCTTGGCTTCTGGTCTCAAGGAAATGGCAATTTAGTGGGGACGATGGAACTTTTCGGTAAAAGGGTAAGTGACAGGACAGAGTAGCATGTCCTTGGTGCCAAACGATGGAGACAGAGAGGCCTCCAATAAATCTACTGAGAAGAGGAGGTGGAAGAGTGATCAAGAAAGTGAGTAAAATGCTTAAAAACAAATAAGGGAGCAGTGCAGACAATAGGAAACCGCCAGACCTCACAGGGAGCAGCCACTGCCCGGGGTAAGAGCCCGAGGCGAGTCTTCTTGGAAGCCCTGGACCCTGGACAGGTCCGGGGGTGAGAGGTGGAGAGCCAGAATGGGGAGCCGGCAGCAGGAGGGGCAGAGTTGGAGGGGCGGGATGCCCGGCAGGCAGTGAGGGAACAAGGAGTAGATAAGTTTGGCTGGTGCAGGAAATTCTCATGAAGGAGTCAGGGCGAGGAGTCTGGAGAGGCAGGTGCCAGCCTGGCCGGCCGTTTCGTGAATGCCTGGCTATGAACTTTATCCAGTAGGCAGTGGGGGGAGCCACTGAAGGTTTGTGAGAAGGGAAGTGACATGTGGCCGTTTCCACTTGGGTTCAAGGTTGGATCTTAAGCATTTTTAGATTCTTCACAACTGTTTCCTCTGGCAAACTGGGACTTCCTTATTATTATTATTTTGAAAATAAATACTCTCCCTTGAACATCAAACAGCTTTTGCAAACACAATGTTCTAATGATCTAGAGAAAGTAATTCAAAAACACAGGGTTTAGGTTTCACTTATAAAGCCCATCATTTTGGGCTTTATGATTTTAGTGACTGGGGGAAACACTCTTTGGCAAGGAAATAGTTGGAGGGATTTGAATGGTTCAGAATTTTAAAGTCCAAAAGCAGGCCTGGTCTCATAGGAGTGGAGAAATAGATTTTAATAAACCCAACCCATTAACATTCATCACTTTTAAATGCTTCTATTTTATAAGCTTACTAGGTTTGCAAACAAATGTACGGAACTGACTTCCGAGTGTGGTTTTGCTATTGTTCTGTGTGTATATGTGTATGTGAGAGAAAGAAGACAGTAATGCCTCAGTGATACAAATACTACTTGACTATAAGGATTACCTGCAACAGTAATATCCAGCTAAAAATACTTAGCCAGGTTTCTGGGCAGCTGATTAATTTTACTCCTGAGAGACAAAGGAATCATTATAGTTTTGCATTCTTGAGTCCTGACCTTGTATGTGTGGCTTCCTTCTTCCCTGAAATCGGAACTAACTGCCCGTCATGCTTAGATATGGTGCCTGTGGGGTGGGTGTGTTGCTTTGGGAATGTTGCTGGAGGAAAGGGGCTTTGTGTGTGTCGTGGGGACAGGGTCTCGGGGGCGGGGGATGGGGGGGGCGGGTTGGGGATGCCGAATGGCACATGCATGAGCTGACTTGCCCACATACCACTGAACTGTACTCTGGTATCAAGCCAAGATTACAGAAGGCTGGAGGAGTTGCCCCAACCCAAACCAGTTAACTTAAATAAAGTAATAACAGTCAATGTGTGCAGTTTCACCTCCAGCTACGGGCAGCAGATAATCACAGGAGTGTTGGCAGAATTGAGGGTCTGTTGGGGGAAAACCATACGGTACTTGTTTCTGTGGAATTGGCTACTGGTGGATACACACTTTGTGACTGAAGATGGAAATTCCTAAAATGTTTGTTTTCTTTCTCTTCTGACTTTGACAAATATCCTTAACTGTCTCCACTCCCTGCCCATCCAGCTCATGATGGGAACCCAGTCTCGCTGTCTGTCCTGTAAAATCACACAGTTCCACTGTCACACAAGGTTCCTGAAACTTTTGTTTTTAGAAGTTTAATCTGGGATTTTTTTTTTTTTCATTAATGAATTTTGGAAGAATGCTTTGGAATTTGAGGTCTTCTAATGAGAGATGGCTTCTGGCTAATGAAACCTCTTTCTCTCTCAAATCTTGCCTGGGAGACCGTAGATTCCTAAAAACAATGAGTGCCTGCTACAGAAAGATGCTCCGGGGAGCTACAACACTAAATCATCTGTGACAAAATGTTCTCTTAGAAAGTGGGATTGCATAAATGGATCAGCAAAAATAAGTGCTTTGGCAGAAAACTCCTCGAATGGGGAAGAGCAGTGCTTTCTTTCCTAATTAGCTCTGGGTTTAACAGTCTGATTCGATATCTTTGCGATGGAATCCAGGCCCGGACAGCAGAGCAGAGAAGGAGAGTCTCGTCGCTGTTCTGTAAGTGCTTCTGCACTTAATGGAAAGAGTTAAGAAGCGAGGCTGTTCATTCATGCACAATAAATGCCTCTTGAACCAAATTGAATGGGAAGAGGGAAGGTTTGTTTCGGCAAGGATGCCACCTGGTCCTGACCAATGGAAATCCATGCTAGAAACCAGATGGACAAGATCATGTAGTTACGCAGTAATCAGATTACCCAGATCGGAGATCTGAATACCCTAAGATATGAAGAGTACTTCTAAGGAGAGTGGCAAACAGTCCAACTCCATCTGCCCTGAGGATTAAACGGAGGATAAACGGAAGACTCCGCTCACCTTAGAATCGATTCATTATGCTGTGGGCTTCCTTAGTTAGGAGGCTTTTACGAGAGAAAAGTTTAAAAATAGGATGGGGATCTCAGATCCAGTCAAAATAATATCGCTTTTAAGAGGCCAAAGGCCACCAGGAGATTTAGAGAGGAAAGAATGATGATCTAGAAAGAAGTAAAAGGCTTGATAGACTTTCCGAAGATAAATTTATGAAACCGACTTTGTAAAGAATTTCATAGAATTTATTTCATTACAGTTGATTTCTTTATATTAATACACTTTCCCAGGGCAAGTGGGTGCCTTTTTTCCCTGGTAGAATCTAGCATATGTTTTTTTCAAATGTCCCATAACCACCTGAATGATTCTTAAGATACTAATTACATCCATGTCAAAAAAATAAGTATTTTTCAACATTGTAGGTGAAATTTACTCAAATAGAACAGGCCATTTAGTAGAATTTAGTTACTGGATCCCTTACAAGTTTGAAGATGAATGAAATTTCACTACTTCAAAAGCTAGGTGTGAAGAAGCAAGTTCAAGAATGCACTTATTATATTGTTTCTCTTCCTACCCTTCAGCTTTCCTGATAGTCGCATTGCATTGATTCAGATTTCATGTTCATTTGACCTTTTATTGATGAAGCTGAAATTTACATCTTCTTTATGAAGAGAGATATCACCAAGCAGATTAATTATGTAAATATAATCATAGACACATTTAACTTATTTGAGTACAAACTCATCTTTAAAGGCCTTACCTGTGTGTATATAAACTGATGTTCGTAGTTGCAGTGTGCATGAGTGAGTGGCAGGAGAATGTCCTTTGGACATTTGCAGCAGTACAGATTGGAGTTCCTGCCACATTGTTGCAGCTTCTCTCTGTCTGCCTCCCTCCCCCATCTGCTCTACCACACTTACCTTTTATATTCATTAAACTTAAATTTTCCTATACACTGTGTGGAACCCAAAGAGCGTTTTTGTTCATTTACCTACCGTTGGAGAAGATATCCTACACCAACCCCAAGGATGGTGGGGTTTCTTTGTTTTGTTCTGTTTTTCCTCGAATTTGACTGATGAAATAATCATCTGTCGGAGCAACTTCCCCTCATTCTCACTGTTCTCTGAATCAAAGAGCAGCATGATGTGGGGGTTAAACCTCTGGCCTGAACTTAGATCTTGGCTCTGTAACTCATCTGCCTTTATTTTTTGCTCTGAATGTTGGGGAGATCATACCCGCTCCAGAGGACTCCTGGAGGAGTAAATGAAGTGATACATGCAAAGCCCTTGAGCAGCACTCAATATAGGAGTGGTAGCTTTCATCATTGGAATCTCTGTTCGACTCTTTCTTGTCTTTGTCTGCCTCCCTCGTCATCGTAGGGACCCTTAAGTAGGAGCACATCTCGTGCTACAGCACTGATGGTCTGGAAACGGCCCCCCACCTTCCGCGTCACTGTAGGGAAGAAAGAGCCATGAGGAGGGAGGAACTGAGTATCCTGGGTGTGAACTTCTGTGGAAAGACCTCCTCCACCTCCAAACCCTGGTTGTGGTCCTGTAATAGTGTAACCACCTGCTTCCTTGGGTGGCTCATGGCTCTGCTAGGAGATGGATGCCCCACAGGCCAGGGCTGTGTCTTTCATCTCCATCCCCCAACCAGCCTCTGACTCTGTGCCTAAAGAAGTGTGGGAGTGGGGGGAGGAAGAAATGGAACTTATATACATCTCTCTGAGGCCTCTCAAGCTTTTTCAACGTGCTACAAGATGTGTGATTTGGGTTTCTTCTTTTTTTCTCTTTGGTGACACCTTTGGGTCATGCAGTGGAGAACTAGCAGCGCCCCCCGCCCCCCAGTTGTTGATGATGGGCTCTTGGGTGGGGGGAGGCAGGATGCTGGGTCTCCAGTGGTAGCCAGGTCTCTGGCCTTCTGCGCCCCCAGTGTAAACCTCTTAGACACTTTCTTCTTAACTCCCCCTACAAGATGGGAAAAGTGTCATGGAGATTTCCAGATAGGAAAAACGGACCCTTCTGTTGAAGTGGAATGGGAAGGTGAGGAAATTGAGAAAACCAAAGTAGATTATATGGAAGAAAAGTATGATAATAGTTTTTACACAAGGGAGATGACAAGAAGTTGATTAGTTTAAGAATTAGGCTTAACCTGATATGACTTTGTTTTTCAACCAGATTAGAGATGTGGAGTTCTTGGCATAGGTTTAGCTATAGTACTTAGTGTACTGTACATATGGGTGTGGCAGGATAAAGCTTTTCAAGGTACAACAGTCCTGTCTTAAGATTAACAAAGTACATCAAACTAAGAAAGATTTCCCCCTCTGGATTCCAGCTCTCTGAGCATATTTTTACATCTAATGAAATATCTCTGCGCTTTCCTAAAAGAGTGGGCACAATGCTCCTAAGTTTAAATCAGCTAAATGCATATGAAATCATAGCAATACCCATTATGTGTTAAAGTCAGGTTGGTGCTAAGCGCTTAATGGAAGAGGTTAGGAAATCGGCTCCTATTAGAAATGATGTTGGTTCCTGGAGTTTAGTCTGCTCCCAAGAGGATTGCATATTGTGGCTAGGTCTCCAAAGTACGTTTTCTCTTTTCTTCATCAGCCCTTCCACTCTGATTACAGGCAGCTTAAAAATAAATTTGGGCATGTCTCGGTGGCCAAAAACCATGGAGATCAGGATGATATCATCTTCAAGGCAGAAATAACAGGCTTTGATAAAGATATTCAAAGAAACACAGTCCTAATAGCACGAGCATGTCACAGTTGGACCCTCTAGGCACTGAACTAAATTGGATTTGGAGCCGGAGTCCCCTGAGAACCCATGATACCTTGGGCAGGTCACTTAAATTACAAGCCCCTCCCCCACCTTTCCTCACCTGGACCATGGTAGCCAATCATAGGATGGTCATGGGGTTAAATTACATTAAACGGGCAAATCAGTGAAGGGACCTGGGATTGTGCCTGTTTACAGTTGTCACATAGTATTAAGTTTTAATTCAGAGTGAGAATCTAGTATTATGTATTTTTTTTTTTTTAAGATTTTATTTATTTGACAGAAACACAGCGAGAGAGGGAACACAAGCAGAGGGAATGGTAGCAGGAGAAGCAGGCCCCCTGCCGAGCAGAGAGCCTGATGCGGGGGGCTCGATCCCAGGACCCTGGGATCATGACCTGGGCCGAAGGCAGACGCTTAACAACTGAGCCACCCAGGCGCCCCGTACTTTGTATTTTTAAAGATTTTATGTATTTGAGAGAAAGAGAGGGAGAGCACAGAAGAAGAGTGAGAGAAGCAGACTCCCCACTGAGCAGAGAGCCTGATGCGGGGCTCCATCCCAGGACCCCGAGATCATGACCCAAGCTGAAGGCAGACGCTTAACCGACTGAACCACCCAGGCCCCCGAGAGTCTGGTATTTAAAGATTACTTTCTGAAAGTTACTTGTAGTTCAGTGTTGGGACTCTCCCAGTTTTCTGCATTGTCAGACTGAGTCTTTGCAAAGCCCCATGGTGCTTCCTTAGGTACACTAAGAGATCTTTATAGTCCCAGCTATGCTATGAAATGTCTTAAGCAAGTTGTCAACCTCTCTTGGGTTTTACTTTTTTATCTGTAAGATGAGAATAATCTATATTCTCCTAATTTACAAGTATTTCATAAATATAATTTAGCCGGTTAGAAAATTGACCAAAGTAAATTCAAATTAAAGTATTACATTGGGTTAGCGTTATTATTTTCATTGGGTTTTAGGTGGCAGAAGGGGATGGGGCACCTGGGTGGCTCAGCTCACATTTGCCTTCAGCTCAGGTCATGATTTCAGGGTCCTGGGATCAAGTCCCGGGCTGGGTTTCCTGCTCAGGGAGGAATCGGCTTGTCTCTCTGCCCCTCCCCCACCCATGCTCGCACGTTCTCTCTCTCTCTCTCTCTTTCAAATAAATAAATAAAATCTTTAAAAAAGAGAGAACTTGTAGCAGCAATTTGAAGGCCATTTAACAGGGCACTGAATTTGGAGTCAGCCAAATCGAGGTTCTAGAGCTAGTTTGCCAGGATGAGGTTGTATGTCCCTGATCACCAAATCTCTCAAGGCCTCCGTTTTCTTATCGGTAAAACTTGGCTGCTATTTTTAGCTCTGTGACTCTGTTCTAGGACTACTATAGGCCGGAAGACTAACATTCAAATTTTGGTGCAAAAAATGCAGCCTCTCGGGCTGATGGTACTACTCCCAAGCAAGGAGATAGATGGATGGAGAATAGGGCCTGCCTCTCATAAAGAATGATGGAGTTTAAATACTAAAGCTGAAAAGCAAAAGACATTTGACACCTTTGGAAAAAATAACAGCCTTAAAGCTAGTTTCTTCCTTAAAAATGGCCTTCGTTCTGAATGATAACCCCTGGTTTCTGTCTCGTATTCGGCATTCCTGAGTCCCCCCAGAAGCAGGTTATCTGGTTGGAATTACTGCTCCAGGAGTTGGATTTTTTAGTAGCAGTTGATTAGGCAGTCAAAATAAAAAATGTTTTAAGGGATGGGGAGGGGAGGAAAACCCCGAGGCACACAGCTAGTTCTTTGGATGGCAACTTCTCTAGAAGGGCAGTGGCCAGCTCTGCTTTCGGCTTGCTCCCCTGCATGCATGGATCCCCCGCCCCCTCCGCCGGGCACCATGGCAGCAGGTTCCAGCTCCCAGCCGGCTGCAGTGCACTGGTAGGTGCCCGGAGTGGCCTCTGGAAAGACTAAAGCCTGGGCTGGGCTCAGCGGAAAGAGTTATGCGATGAATTAGGGATGTCTGCCACAGGCACAGGTGAGACCGTATTTGTAGCAAGTATTTGCTGCCCCGACAGAGCAGGTTGGGAAGATCCTTTGGTATTTGTCCCTCCACTGGGCAGAAGATCAAGGACTCGGGCCAGTGCCGTTTCTGGTGTCCTGGAAAAGTGTTATTCCAAGCCCCTGGCACATACCAGTTTGCGCTCTGCAGGAGGCTTCTGGGGAGTTTGATAGAACGGAAGAAGGGAGGTCTTTGATTGTGCACTGCGATCACGGGGCAGGAGTTGCAAGGTGGATAGAAGCTGTAAAAGCAACAATCCCCATCAGGTTCCAGTGGACACTGCAGTGGAGGTCAGGCTTGGGGGGGCGCTCACTGCCTCAGCAAAGGCCTCCACAAACCACCAAGCCCATCAGGTGCGGCCAGCAGTCATGGCTGCAGATTCCCTGGGAAACCTGGACCTTGGAATGGCCAGGAGGCTGGGCCCCTCTGTGCCCCACACTGGGGTTCTTTTTTTTTTTAAATAAAGATTTTATTTGACAGAGAGAAAGATCACAAGTAGGCAGAGAGGCAGGCAGAGAGGGGGAAGCAGGCTCCCTGCTGAGCAGACAGCCTGATGTGGGGCTCGAACCCAGAACCCTGGGATCATGACCTGAGGCGAAGGCAGAGGCTTTAACCCACTGAGCCACCCAGGCGCCCCACCCCACACTGTGATTCTTGTGCCACCACCTTCTCAAAGAAGACACCGGAGAGTTTACCAGTTTGCTTGGGCTCGGGATGACCTTCCATTATCCAGGTTGATGGAACCGATATTCCAAAGTCTATTTCTCTTCTGTTTTAGAATGAGCTTTATGGGTTTGTGCTTTATGTGTATGTGGATCTGCTTTCCTGGTGATGTTTGAACCTGTGATGCTGCTCACAGCTCCTGGAGTATGCCTCCCATAGCCAGCTGAATGTCTCCTAGCTTTAGATCCAGGCACTGAGCCAGTGGAATAGTAGTGGTCCCATTTTATTGAGAACTTACTCTGTGCTCCCTGGATCAAGGTTACTATGTGACAGGGGGGTGGGGCCGGGGGGTGGTGGCCTTGAGGTTAAACATTGTGGAGAATCTAGAGGGTGGACCGAGAGAGCTTGCAGAGAATGGACCTGGCTTCCTCTGCTACTATGGTTTCTTGCTGTTTCCGATGACTGCACTTGAGTTCTGCATACAATTAACTTTCAATTATCCTGAGGCCGATTAGCTGGTTTGCAGATTAACCAAGGTGAAGGCTCACCTGGGCCTGGGAAGTGCTCATCAACTCAGCTGCTCCATAATTAGCTGGTTATGGCTGATTGCCTGCCCATGGTCAAGGAGCCTTGGGGTTGGACTGCTGCAGGCGAGGAGAGCGGAGGAGCAATGTCTTCTAGGACTTTCCACTCCCTTCAACCAGAGGAACCCATTGGCCCATAAAGTCCTGCAATCTCCAGCATAGTCCCTGAGAGGTTCAGAACCTGGGATCCTGATACTCTGCCCCTGGTACCTCCAGCCTCCACATTGGGAAGATTAAGTTGACCAGAGGGCATAGTGAATTTTGGAAAATCCTGGAGATTAAGTGATCTGCTGTGTTAAAAGGAGGCCCAGTGGAGGGGGGTGTCAATCCCCACCTTTTCCTCCTTAGCTGGTGACCCTCCCCATCAAAGATAGAGGTTGATAGGTTTGAGATACTAAGCAGTGGGTCCCTCTTGAGGTCAGAAGGGGGCCAATGCCTCAGTGGCAATGAGGCCGGGGTTGGCTACAGAAGCGAGGTCTTCATGGCCCAGGCCTTCCCATGGTGATTGTTTTGGTTGCTTATGATTCCCTCCCCATGTTTGCCTGTGTTCATAGAAAGCTGACTGCATTTGCTGGGCCTGGGGTGGGGGGTGGGGTGAGGGAATGGAAGTATGTGTTTGCCACCCCTTACACGGGATCAGAATATATATAATTGAACCTAGGAGTCAAACTGCATTTGGGGTAATCTCTGGAGGGGACGAGGTGCCCAGAATCCCAGGTATACTCCAAATCTTGAGAAGGCGTCCACGAAGGACTACCAAGAAAGAATAAACATTTGCATGGGCTCATGTTGGATGGGATTCCATGGATTATTTTTCTTTCTCTAGCAGCAGTCCCCTGAGCACCTGACAGGGCTTTTCCTCCAGGACTGTGCTCTCATTTTGCACTTGCAGGCCTGAAATGCCTCGCCTTGACACCAGTGAGCTTGCCGACAACTGCCGTCCCTTTGCAGCCAGGACCGTGGGCTTCCCTGGGTCCTTCTTCCTGGCTCACGTTTTCCCAGGGCTGCTGGTGTGTACCGTCTAGAGATCACATTTTATTAACACAAAGAAATCTGCTTGGGCTGCCTGGCTCTTACAGTCACGTGGAGGGAAATGTGCTCCTTTGGTACCACCAGCCTGCAGCTCTCTGTGCAAAATACAGTCGAGAGCTGGGCACCGGGCCAGGCTTACATTTCACTTTGGAACACACTTTTCGCATCACTCCTTGGCAGAACATCCACGACAGTGTCTATTTGGGGAGTAAGTTAGAGAAGTGTTGTTTCCCTCTGATGAGTGGAGAGAGATAGGACCTTTAAAAAATATTTGACTTCTCCCCATCTTTGCCGTCTTCGGGGTGCCCAGGTAATGAGGCCGTGCAGCCAGACGTGGAAGCTGGGCCTGAGAGACGCCCCTCTCCCTCCCAGGATCTCTTGTTTCCCTTGCTAAATCAGTAAACATAGCCAGGACCGCCTGGGACAGAGAAGCTTAGGCCAAGGTAATAACATCAAAACCAAAGTCCTGGAACTCTTGAGTAAACTAGTCACCCTCCCAGATAAAACAACTTTGTCGTCCAAATCTTTCTTTCCAAAGATCTAAGACTTTCAAATGTTGGTCCAGGGCCAACCACTGAAGGCAGGAACTTCAGCAAGCCTCCTCAAATGGCAAACACTGTGAAAATAAACAAGTGGACCTCTTCCATTCAGTTTTCCCTCCCTGGTCTATTTTTATTTATTCCTCCCCCCCAACCATCCCTCGTACTTTCCCACTTTGTAATACCCCCACCCTGCCCCACTTCACCTCCGGTCCTATCCAGCTTCCTTTTCTCAGGGACCAAGCTGATCATTTTTGCTTCGGGAAAACATAGATCTAATTTCAAAAAAAAGGTATGGGAGGAGAGAGGTGATCGAATAGACTTCCCTTGGTATCCCCTCCTGCTCAGCTATTCTAGGTAGCTGTCTGGTGCCTGACTTGGGTTTGAAAATAAAATCGCTTCTGGAATTTTAAACCCTCCTTAGGAAAGATGAAAATGATTCAAAAGCAAAGATTTATGGGAATAATGCTAACGTCTCTTCTGTCAGTGCAGTAGACCCCTCTTGTAACAAATGACTGAAAATAAACTCCTCCTTCCCTGTCATGCCAACCCATAAATTCCACGGGGATTTCCCCAAGTGCTGAGCCTTATTCTGATTGTGGTGTTCTCGGCTTTGGACTTTTGTCGCTGTCGCTGTTGGTCCCGTCCAGCCAGGCAACAATGAATCAAGATCTGAAGAAACTTCCCAGCAGGGTGCCTGGGCCCCGGGGGGCCCATTTCATGGGACAGGCCACCAATGGGAAGCCCCCTCATTTGTGAAAGATGCCCAGAACCTCGGGGAGCAGGCTGCAGCCTCCCGCCGGTCACCTGGTGAAGCCTTGGCTTACTCTGCAGAAGGGAAGTGACAGAAACGCATTCCACCTGTCGCAAAAACCTGCTGGTAATTAGCTTTAAAAATAATGCCAAGTCCTCACACGGCTGGTAGAGGCATCAGCTCGGTGGGGGGGTGGAGGGGTGGTACGAGTGCTACTTGACAGAGTAATACTGTCGCAATCCCATTAGTCCTTCCAGGTGAGGTTAGAGAAGGTTACTGGGGAGACGGCAGTCGCCCTGCCATTTCAAAGAGCTCTCCTGAAGGTAATGAGAAACGGTCTCGGTTCAGAAGTTTATCTGAAGCTTTGTTCCCCTTCCCCTTATAAGCCAGACAGGTGTTGTTGTTGTTGTTGTTCTTGTTGTTGTTGTTCTTGTTGTTGTTGTTGTTGTTGTTGTTTTTAATCGCATTTTCCTTGCCGACCGACCGCGGCCCTAGCAGGTGATGGAGACGGCCTGTGGTCAGCATCAGGTGTCAGTTCTCCCTTGCTCATGCGGCTTCTCTGCCTGGTATGTCGACCGTGGTAAATGTGTAAGCCCTGGCCAGTCGCCACCTGCCTCCCAGCCAGACACCTCCTCCAAGCCTCTACCCCCTGGCCTCACTCGGGGAAGTGTTCGGGGAATGTCATTTCATTTTATAATTAACTGAGGCAACACACAGCGCACTTCTTCATGCATCGTAATGGCAGAGCTGTTATCACTCAGAACACGCTATGCCTGCACTGCTTTTGAAAATCCGTAGTTTAAGTGGTCGGTCTTGAGCCTGGCCTATCCTCTTACCGGTGTGAGTATTTTAATCCCGCAGGGTTTTTGTTTTGTTTTGTTTTGTTTTCTGCATTTTGCAGGAAACGAAATCCGGGAAGGTGTGTTGAAGCCTGTGCTCCCTTCTCCCAAAGCACTTCTGCATGTACGCAGAGGGGCTTGTTGGCTTCGCACCTGACTTAGAGTTTCTCAGAAGCAGGGACGAGGCTTTTCTCCCCAGCACCGAAACACATGCTTTAGACTACATTGGGCCTTCAGGAAACATTTATGGAAATAACGAAGACATTGCTTTCGTTATAAGTAGTTTTTGTTTTTGTTTTAAAGATTTTATTTATTTGACAGAGAGAAACACAGCGAGAGAGGGAACACAAGCAGAGGGAACGGTAGCGGGAGTAGCAGCAGGCTTCCCGCCGAGCAGGGAGCCCGATGCGGGGCTCGATCCCAGGACCCTAGGATCATGACCTGAGCCAAAGGCAGCAGCTTAACGACTGAGCCACCCAGGCGCCCCATAAGTGGTTTTAAAAGAGAACGTGCGCCAACTTTCCTGTGCTCATGGGTGCTGGCAGGACTCTGTTGATGGCACGGTGAGGTCCTGTGGGACAGAGCTGAGTCAGGGTGGTCTCAGAGGAGGCGAGGCGCAGACACACACGCGTGCTGACCTGGCCAGAGCTCCCGAGTGCTTCAGAAGGCTCCAGTGAGCTGCTCTTCGGTGTGAACCTTTTGCTGTTTTCCAATTGATTCTTTAATAGGCAAGGATGAAGAGTGCTTTCAGACAAGAGCACTTCGGTGCTCACAAATAAAAGTGGATATTGACCCCCCGCCCAGTTTTCCCTCCCTCGATGACGGGCGGAGTTGGTGGCCAGCTCCAGCCTGCAAGTTCCCAGGTCGCCTGTGCGAGTTCTTAAAACTCATCCAACAGGTTCTTGATTGAGCTGGGTAAGTAGAGTTCCATGTTGGGTTAGGGGAAGGGAGAAATGCAGAGGGACGTTTATTTTATTTATTTATTTATTTTAACAGTTTTTTTTTTTTTTTTTTTAAGATTTTATTTAATTATTTGACAGAGAGAGAGATCACAAGTAGGCAGAGAGGCAGGCAGAGGGTGGGGGGGAAGCAGGCTCCCCACTGAGCAGAGAGCCCAATGCAGGGCTCGATCCCAGGACCCTGAGATCATGACCTGAGCTGAAGACAGAGGCTTTAACCCACTGAGCCACCCAGGTGCCCCGAGGGACGTTTATTTTTTAAAAGCACCCATTTAAGATTTCTTCAGTTCATAGACCTGGGAGGATGCCCGTTGGTATGTTAGGGGGGTAACTTCTCTGAGTGTAGGGTTTGGTTGGTTTCCAGAATGGTGCTTCTGCCCATGCCCACCAGCAGTGGGGTGCTAAAGCCAACTTGGTCCTGCTGGAAAGGAGGGGGCTTCCCAGGTCCCCGCCCTGAAGGCTGGCGGTCCCCCACAGAGGGGCGTGCTGTTGGCCTGCTGCTCCCCCCACCCGCCCATAGCAGGTCAAGAGCTGCATTTGTGATGTCCTCAATGTTCCTTGCAGACTCCATTCTAAGTGCCCCGCATGCTGTGTGCAGAGAATACAGCCTGAACCTTCTAGCGACGCCCAGAGATGCTAGAGCCTTCCCCCAAGTGGTGCGGCTCCTCAGTTTACTCTGCCTCCGTTTAGTGGGGTGCCGGGGAAAAGCACAGCCAGGTCACAGAGGTCTCTGGTGAGAAGAGTGCAGAGCATTATCCAAGCAACTAAGGTACTGGAAACATTATTTTGAAAACGTTTTAAAATACAAAAAAAAAAAAAAACTACAGAGCAGGCACCCTCCCTCCTGTCTCCCAGAATTAACATTGGGACCTGCTGACCTTGGGTATTGATATACAAACGTAGGTAGCCAGTTGTGTGCGAATTGAAACGTTACAGATCCATGACAGATGGCATTGGGGCATTGGGGAACTTTTTAAAAAAGAGAAATGTATTAACTCCTTAAGCAGCCCTGAAATCATTCCAAGTCTGTTTCCTCAGGTCTTAACTCCCTCCTAGCACCTTGCTTGCATGGTATTAATAAATGAACCTGTTTTTAGTCTAGAAAAAAAGCCAGACCAGTTCAGTAGAAGGCTGCCTTTGCAGTTGTACTTCAGCGGAGGGTGGAAGGGAGGCTCTTCCGCAGGCCCTTCTGGTTGTTTCCCTTTGAAAGGAAAAGGGACATCCTTTAACCCTTGACCTTGCTCCAAGCCAAAGACAAACAGACAAATACACAAAACCAACATTAAAAGAAGGGCTTGGTGTGCAGCCCGAGGACTCCAGGAGTGCCCTGTGGTGCTGACTCGCCCCAGCAACCTGGGGGTTCCTGCTTGTCAGTCTGCTCTTTCTCTCCTGACTGATGAGATCCTGAAGATCAGACAGCCTGCAGCGGGGACCACTTCTTCTCTGAACATAGAGCTTCCATCAGACAGAATGGGTAGAAAAGACACAAGACCAGCTCCCCCTTCTTTCGCACATAGTCTGAGCACAAGGCTAAGTGGTTTACATGTTATGATATTAAAACTCAAACCACCTCTGGGTACTACCATTATTAGTACTTGGTACTAATATTAGTACTGTCGGTATTAGTACTGTCAGTGTCCTTTCACAGGTGAGAAAACGGGCCTAGGGAGCCGAGGACATCTGAAGGGCGCATGCTCAGTGGACCCCATGAGGCCACTTGGTCAGACGCTGGAACCCGCCACTGCTTCTGGGCAGAGGGCACTTGGCCTGTGGAAGGTAGACATCCTGGAGCATCTGAACACCTGTGTCAGGGGTGCAACATAGTGACACATGCGACCCAGGAAGCTAGATGTGGAGGGGACGCAGACAGAAGGAGCCACCACAATCTGACGAATGTGTGTCCATGGCGGTCCTCAGTTCTCAGCCAGTTGCCAGAGAGTCCGATTTTAAAGGACACAGAGAGGCTGGTTTTCAAAATATAGGCTTTACTGATAAATCAGGAAGGATTTAACTGAAAAATGAATTCTGCGCTTTTGTATGACTCTCAAATCCACCGTACCTTCCAATATAGTTTTAAATGTGAAACACCATGAAATGATAAACACGTGGACCCAGGAAGACATTGGGATGCCCTAGTGGGGTAGTAGGAACATTTAATGCCACTGAGCTCCACCCAAAGCACAGTCTGTGTACGTGAAGATAGGATTCAGCTTTCCAGGGCCCACCCTCCACTGACCCACCCCAGTGCAACAGGGAGACACATGGATTTCCCCCTTCCCCACCCGAAGAAGTACTGGGGGGAAGCATGCACGGGTTCATGGAGATGCTGGGCATTGGCTCCGCATTGCCATCGGCCGGATGAATGGAAGCAGTTGCAGGTGCTTGCTCCGTGTTCCCCTCTGTGTGTTTCTCAGAAACATGCTTAGTGAGAGCTCCTCGAAGGCTCGGAGCACGGGGCTGAGGTCTCCTGGAGGACTGTGTAAGTGAAGCAGCAGAGAGCATGCGACCAGCACTTGGTAAATATTGGTTCCCTTCCCCTTCCTGTGTGTGAGGCGAGTTGTATGAGTGAAGCATCAGCAGTAGGAATGCAAAAATAGATCTCCATGTGAGGATGTGGCCTCTTTTCCCCGAGTGCGGACCAGATGTCAGGCTGCCTGCTGAGGACTCCAGGAATGTGGTCGCTTCCTTCTTTGGGGCTTCGTTGCTTCTCCCCATATGGAGAAGCCTCCCTTTCAATGCACTTCTTGGATCAGGAAGAAACAAGAATGAAAAAGAAGATGGTATAAAAGTCTTAGGAATGAACTTTCTATATTCTCTGTCTTAAAAGGGATTTGTAATGTGTTATTTAGATCTTAATTGCAAGTCTAATATCTGGTTGTCACATCAGTATCCCTGTTACTTAATAACATAATAAAAATTAATGGAGAATCACAAGCAAATGGACATTTGTTTTGGAGTGCATTTACCCATTTTTCTTACGAGATATTTACTGAGAGCTCACTGCTTACCAGGCACTGAACTAGGTGTTTGGGATTCAGAGATAAGAAAGATACGGCCCTGGGGCGCCTGGGTGGCTCAGTCAGTTAAGCGACCTTTGGCCCAGGTCAGGATCCTAGGGTCCTGGGATCCACTCCCACATCGGGCTCCCACCTCTGCAGGGAGTCTGCTTCTCCCTCTGCCTGCTGCTCTCCCTGCTTGTGCTCACTCGCTTTCTCTCTCTCTCTGACAAATAAATAAAGTCTTAAAAAAAAAAAAAGAGAGAGAGATATACTGGCCCTTGAACTTGAGAAGCTCTTGGTCAGCTCTAAATGGGGTGTAGGGAATATCAGAGAGAATCCTTGACTGTATCTTGAAGAATGAGCAAAAATGATGTTAATAGGAAGGATACATTTAAGTGACTCATTGAGTTTTTCTTGACTAATGTTAAGAATTAGTCTCTATTAAATATGCAAAGGAAAAAAGTGCACTGGAAACAATTCTGATCATTGTGTTATATGATAACACTGATCTGGAATTTAAAAAAAACAACAGTAGGGGAAAAAAGAGACTAAAAAGAATGTATACGGTGGTTAATCCACAAAAGGGCTCACTCCCTCCAACCCAGAGAAAGGAAACTTTGCTGTGTGGTGAGGGGCCTGGTGCTCGGCGTTTCCAGCCACGTTTCTCAAGCGTGGTATGTTTAAAGAAGATGTTGGGAGGTTAGAGGCGGCAGGCATAATTGATATGATTTGACAGTTGCTGTGGCAACACACCCACTTCCAGAAAATCAGCGTTAGTGGGAGGGCAGGAAAACTCGTGGCACTTGCCCTGGGCTGCCCTGTGCCCCGTACTTTCTGGGCGAAAGGTGTGGATGGATTTAGAAGTGCCCCCACATGGCTGATCACCGCCTGCCGGTGTGACATTGACTCTGGAATAAGATAAGGAGATGAGTAAACCAGAGCAAAGACAACAGGGAAACAGTGCGGAGGAGGAGGGGGTGGTCTGAGCAAGCATTGCCAATTCCTTTCAGGAAAACATCTCCTCGGTGTTGTATCTGAATATATTGAAC
>CM053619.1:23387188-23408908 GCA_028646535.1 Procyon lotor | reverse complement strand
GGTTTGAAGGTAGTTTCTAATCTTCTTCCAGATTTAAGTTCTTTTGTTCCACCCTTTCCTCCAGAAATCCTCCCTGGCCCTTTTGGAAGTGACTTTCATCAAGATGTTTTTAAAAAGAAGAAAACGGTGTGCCTGCAAGTTGCGGTCTACATCATGGGGTGGACCTTGTGTGCCCCAGATCTTTCAAAGCAAGCCTTGGAGGAGCTCAGATTTAACAATACAGGAGAAAACCACACGATCATCTCAACAGATTCTAAAAAGGCATTTGAGGAAACGTAATGCACCGTTTCTGATTTTAAAAAAAAGAACTCTCAGTACAATATGTTGGAGCTGCCTTAGTTTGTCAGGCTGCACCTGTTAGGTTGCTAGAAAACCTTCATTCTTGAACACTTCCTAGGAAGTATTTAAAAACTTTTTCCATTAAAGGCTGGGACCAAAAAAAAGGCCAGGACAAGCAGCAATCGCTAGTCTTTACCCGTGTTACTCCTCGTCTTGCAGAGCCTAGCTAATGCAGTGAGGTTTTATAAAAGCAGGAATTATCAACACAGAAAGGAAGCAACAATTGTCCCTGGAGACAGCAGACAAGATTATGTTAGTTTTCTCTTAGAAAACCAAATTGGCAATGCTAGAGCAATTAGGACTAATAAGAGAGTAAAGTGGCTGGATATAAACCCAGTGTTTTAACCAGTTTTCTCGATGCCATCAATAACCAATTAGGAAGTATCTTGGAAAATTTACACTAGGAACAACTACTATAAAACGTTTAAGAGGTATACCTAGCAATAAACGTGAATACTTAAAATGAAGAAAACTATAAGCCTTAACTGCTAGATGTAAGAGAAAGGCCAAAAAAATAAAAATAAAAATGGACAGTTGTACTGTGGGTATACTCAATATTTTAAAAACCTCATTTGTCCCTAAATTGACTCATAGCTTTCATGCAATCTTCATTCAGAAATCTCAAAAGAAAAACCTGACAAAAATCTCAATAATAATTTTAAATATAACTTAATTGGTATATTCTGGAATTCACCTTGAAGAGTATAAGAATACCAAAGAAAATTTTTCAGGGATGCCTGGGTGGCTCAGTTGGTTAAACATCTGCCTTTGGCTCAGGTCCTGGGATCGAGTCCCACATCAGGCTCCTTGCTCAGCAGGGAGCCTGCTTCTCCCTCTGCCTGCTGGTCCCCCGGCTTGTGTGTTCTCTCTCTTGGACAAATAAAAAAATAAAATCTTTAAAAAAAAAATAAAAGGAAACCTTATTTTAAAAAAAAAGAATACCAAAGAAAATTTTCTAAAAGGAACAGTAAGGGGTGCAGAACTTGCCTTGTCAAATATCAAGCCTTATTGATATCATTATATTAAGACACTTAGAAAACATTAAGTATGGGGCGCCTGGGTGGCTCAGTCGTTAAGCGTCTGCCTTCGGCTCAGGTCATGATCCCAGAGTCCTGGGATCGAGCCCCACATCGGGCTCCTTGCTCGGCAGAAAGCCTGCTTCTCCCACTACCATTCCCTCTGTTTGTGTTCCCTCTCTTGCTGTGTTTCTCTCTGTCAAATAAATTAAAAAAAAAAAAAAACATTAAGTAAAATTCCTTGCTTATATTATACACAAAACTAAATCCTAGGTGACTCACAATTCTAAAAATACAAATCCATTATAGTTGTATTAAAGAAAAGCATAGAATAATAGACATATATAAATACATATGTTACATATAGAGAGAGATGTATACATTTGTGTGCATATATAATATAATTTTTGGGTAGAAGATAAGGAAGTTAGAAGCCATAAAGGAGAAGATTTCAAGATATTACTACATTACAATGTAAGGTCCTGCCATTAGTGGAAAATTCTATTAGCAAAGTTAGAAAACAAACAATAGTCTGGGAGAAAATATTTTCTATAGATAAATCAGATGAAAGGATCATATCCAATCTATATAGAGTTCTTACAAATGAGTAAGCCACAAAATCCATTTAAAAAGGAGCAAAAGACAGGAAGAGATGGTGCATAGCAATAGAAATAAATACTCGATAAATTGTTGAGATGTTCAGGGATGCCTCAGTTGTTAAGCATCTGCCTTCCACTCAGGTCGTGATCCCATGGTTCTGGGATCTAGCCCCACATTGGGCTCCCTGCTCCACGGGAAGCCTGCTTCTCCCTCTCCCACTCCCCCTGCTTGTGTTCCCTCTCTTACTGTCTCTCTCTCTCTGTCAAAGAAATAAATAAAATCTTAAAAAATAAAAAATAGTTGAGATGTTCAGCCTCACTAGTAATAAGGGAAATGCAAATTAAAACAATAGTGATATTTTTGTCTATCAGACTGACATTTTAAAAATTAATATTGTGCAGAAATACACGCATAAATGTTGGTGTAAGTGTAAATATATATGTGTAAGTGTAAATGTATATGACAATTTAACAGTACAGTTATAAAATGTACATGCCTCTTAGATGAGTAACCCCACTTTTAGGAATCTCTTCTACAAAAAATACTCACCTAAAAATCTATCAGGTGGAAATGAGTAAGTAAATACTACTCACCTTTTTTTTTTTTTTTTTTTTTAAGATTTTTATTTATTGGGCACCTGAGTGGCTCCCTGCTTGGCAGGGAGTCTGCTTCTCTCTCTGCCCCTCACCTCCTCACTCATGGTCACTCTCTTGCATATGGCATATGCGCTCTCTCTCTCTCAAATAAAAATTTTTAAAAAGTTTAAAAATATATATTTATTTTTGAGAGAGACAGTGAGCAACAGAGATCACAAAGGGAGAAGGAGAAGCAGATTCCCCGCTGAGCAGGGGGCCCAATGTGGGACTCAATCCCAGGACCCCAAGATCATGACCTGAGCTGAAGGCAGATACTTAACCGACTGAGCCACCCAGGCGCCTCAGTACTATTCATCCTTTAAAAAGAACAAAGTAGTTCTATCTGTACTAACATGGGAAATTGTATATGGTATATTGAAAAAGTAATTTAAGATATATGGGTAGTGTGATCCTATTTGGGTTAAATGATTTATGTGTAAAAACTAAGGTTCCCACCAAGCAGTTAAGGGCAGTCACCTCTGGGAAGAGAGGCAAGATAGATTGGGGACGGGAGAGGAGCACTTCTTGACACATTTCTGCATTTGTTGAAATTTTGCAATAAACATCTTTGGTAATTTACAAAATTTATGTAATGATACATTCTTAGGTTAAAAATTCTTCCATTAAAATTCTGAAAATCCACAAAAGTAGGACAAAATAATAAAGATCCTCCTTTCCATGACTCAGTGGCACTGTGGACATTTTAGGATGAAGAGGGGAAAAGTGAGTCCAGCAGAGTCCACACCTTAGAAAATATAGATGGCACGAGGGTATCTTTGGGGAGAAAGAGGACCTGATTGTGTTTCTCAGGTTCACTTGGGTCTGTGGCCATTTGCTATCTGACCCGGGGGAAGCCACTGACCTTGTCTATGGTCCAGTTCAGTTTTCTGCATTCTGCAGGTAGGCCTGACCTACTTCCATGGAAGAAAGGACTGGAGAGAAAGAATGCCAAGAAAGGTTCTGCCTGAATGTGCAATGTTATTGTTAGAATGCCCACAAATGAATGTCAGAATCCGGGGTCTCAGAGGGCCACCATTAAATGGGGAGTACTCTTTGGAGACCCTGACCTCTGAAGTAGGTACCACGGCGAGGAGTGGGAGTGGGGTGGGCATAAAGGAGATAAAACGTGAAAGGCCATGTTGTCCAGTAGAGGAGAGTTGTGTGTGTGTGTGTGTGTATGTGTGTGTGAAGCTTAACATTTATAAAGCAATAACGGAGAATACTGCAATACAGCATCATTACAGAATTCTGAAGTAACTTAGAGCAATTAGGTTTGGGAGATATTAATTGTGAGATGCTTCCAGAGGGTAGGAGAGGGTGCATGTGCCTGGGCGTGTGCCTGGGTTGTAGGGGAGGTGGGGGAGGAGTGGTGCCGGGAGCGATAGAGCATCGGGGAGCTTTGTTACTAAGTTCAAAGAGAATTTCTAAAGGGAAAATAAAATCCCCGTTTGACTCAGATATGGCTCATTGTCTGAGGCAATGTCAAGAGGCGCAAGATCAAATCTAGCTTGACACCATCCAATACTGAACCCAGCAGTCTAGAAGCCGTCGCTGAGCGGCAGCTTGGCTAATGAGAAATCTCTGTCCTCTGCCAATGCCTCGGGGGCCCAGCTCTTCCTCTTTGGCAAGCAGGAGACAGAGCTCAAAGTGAAGAGAGGACCTCAAAGGTCAGCCCGAACATTCATTCTGCAGGCTCCCCACCAGGCCTTTCCAGAAAACAGATGAGTGTGGTTTTACAGTTCAGCTAGAACGGGAGCCAGTGGCTTCGTGCTTCGACCTGGGGGTAGGTTTTAATGAAATCTGAAGGAAGTTTCACACGTCCAGCCATTAGCAGTTGGGGGGGAGGGGGCGGGGAGCAGTGTGCCCAACACCACCAGGCTGTCTCCTCTCGTTTATCCTCTGGGTGTGAAAGGAGCAATTGTAAAATTCAGAGGCAATTAGAAGTGAAGATTCAGAGCTGCCCACGTCAGCCTCGCGGGCTGTTATTAAGTTCACTTTCACCAGGAGGACAAATCCCGTTATTCGGGGGACGACGGTTGTGTGTTTCAGCAGTTGCGCCTGCAGAACCCTCGCGTGTAAGTCAGGTCCTCCCCGGTGCATCCTTTCTAATTTGTGAAATACATTTTGAAGCTGCCCTCTTCCCACTGTCCCCACTGCAACCGCTCCTGCACGCGGGGGTCATCACAGCAGCCTGGACGCCAAGCTCCCGTCTCCAGCCATGGCTCCTTCAGGCCGTTCCTCACGCTGCCTGAGCCCTCTTACCAAACTTGAGCTCTGCTTGTCCCTTCGGAGCTCAGAATCCTTCGGTGACATTCAGAGCCTGGTCTAGTATCCCCACTGCACGCCCCCCTGACCGCATCTCCTGCATTGTGCCTCTCTCCTCTCTGAGCCAGTCCTGTGGCTACCCAACACTGCTGTGGCCCCTTGCAAAGATGGCCCTCCAGCTGGTTTCTGTTCCTGTTTCCTGTTACCTTTTTTCCCCAATTACTCTTTGTCTCAAATCGCAGCTACACCAAGTGTCACCTCTAGAAAGTGTCCCAAACCTCTTTTGTGTTAGGTACTGTCGCCCACTCTCCAGAAGCACATGAGGTTTACTCCTATCCCCGCCCCTTCACTGTATCCTAACGGACTGGTTAGGGGTCTGATTCCTTGACTCACTTGGAAAACACCTTAAAGGTAAGAATCAGAGCACCTGGCACATAGTTGGTGCTTCACGAATGTGTTCTAGGAAAGAATGAATTTTTAAAATTTTTTAAATTTAGTTTGCAAACATGGGTGTGGGTCTTTGTTTTGCCTGATCTGACATGAGTCAAGTCATATTCAGCCTGCTGTGTTCTTAGTAACATGACGAGAATGAATAAAATACGGAATGTTAGTCATTTAGTAAGTCGAAGACTCTTACCACTCCTCCTGGAGTTTCATGAAGTGGTTGTCTGATGGGGCTCCCCTGGTGTTCCTGAATGAAAGCTCTCGCCTTGTTCCAGGTCAGCTGTTGCCAGGAAACCGCAATACACCAAGTCCCATCGATCCTGACACCATCCAGGTCCCGGTGGGTTATGAGCCAGACCCGGCAGACCTTGCCCTCTCCAGCATCCCAGGCCAGGAAATGTTTGACCCTCGCAAACGCAAGTTCTCTGAGGAAGAACTGAAGCCACAGCCCATGATCAAGAAAGCACGCAAGGTCTTCATCCCCGATGATCTGAAGGTAAATTGGAACTGGTCATCAGGCTTTGGGCATGTGGAGGGTGGGGTCAAGAGGTAGATAAAAAGCGTGACCTCCAGGAAGATCACACAAGCCAGTGAACAAAGGACTTGTGATTTCTGATCCTATTTCTTGGCATGTGACTCTAAGCAAGTTGCTTTCTCCCTGGGTGTCTTCTGAAATATGCCTTTCATGTCTTGATATAGCACAGAAATAAGGAGAAGCAGTAAAATGTTGGAATGATTTACAACCCACGAAAGAAACAAACCTGGTACTATCTGCAGGGAAGCCTGTGAAAGCCCAATAAAATCAAACCAAAATCTTTCAGGGTTGGAAAGAGAAAGGAAATTATTTGCAAAAGGACATCTGGACCACAAAGTCCTTCAAGGGTTATCTTCCCTTGGGCAATTGATTGATAATCAATTGCTGCCTTAGCCTTATAGACCCAGGGAGTAACAACCAGAGATAGGATCTCTGACCACCTTCGGATGACCTGGGTGGGATTTTCTTAAGGAAGCTGGTGGGTTCCCTTACATATTTATATGTAATGTTTACTCTGTGTCTTAAGTAATGATCACCTGAATATCTCAAGAAAAGGTTAATTCCAGGTTGTTTGTTTTCTGCTACATTGAGGGGACACATTATTTAGAAAGGAAAATAGATTTATCTTACAAAGTCTGATACAACTTGAAACAAAATTAATCTGACGCATTTAAAAATAATTAGGAAGAGGATTCGTTCCAAAACTATGCCATGTCCTCTCATCCCAAAATAGCACCATTTTTGATTAGCCATGGCTTAGAATTTTTTTGTGTTTATGTTTCCTTCCAATCATATGGACAATAGAGATATGATTGTATGCATTCGAGGCCTTGAAATCGGGCATAATTAGCCTTTTCCTAGCTTCTGACCCCCATTTCCCAAAACTGGTGTGTGGATGGAGGGTCACTTGTAGGCTGGGCACATGGGAGTTTGGGACATGGTCCTGAATCCAATTTAGACCAGTTACCTATTTATGCTAGCTAGAAAGAGCACTCGGAAAAGGACATTAGCAGATTGAAATCACTGCTGTCATCTACGTACCCAAGATTATCTTGAGTGAGGCAGACTCCTCAAACGTCAGGCTGAAAGGGACCTCAGAGGTTCCTTAGACCAAAATTACCGTTTTGCAGTTGAGGAAATGGAGCAGGGAGAGAGTGAAGTAAGGTGAACACTGCTGGTTCGTGGAAGGCCTGCTCCCTGAGTCTTCTGGTTTCCAGAAGTGTCACTGCAGCATGTTGGCTGTCACCAGTGGCTGTCACCCTAAGAATCCGAAGAGTAAATTTCATAGTAGACATACCGTGAAACCTAAATGAGTCTGGGAACTGGGGGTCAGACTACGAGAGGCTAAGAAAGAACGAGGCAATCAGGTCCCGGGCAGCTGAGTCTCTCCTTTCAACTGGATGCATTTCCTCAGCCATCTGACCCTGCGTGTATCCTAGAGCTCGTGTCTTCAGCTCAAGTGGGGAGCCATGCAGCATGGGTCTGCTTTTGAACAGAGAGGAGTTTGGAAGGATGATCCTCAGTAGTAGCTCTAACTTGCAGCCAGACCTTCCCAGGGTCTCCAGGTTTACAAGTTCAAAGCAAAGAGCAGGCTTACTGAATAACCCAGGTCACCCTGGCAACCGAGAGGCCATGGGAAAACTGTGTGCTGGAATTATGCACAGTACTCCTGTCACGGCCGGGCCTGACCTTTTTCCCATGGCAGGTGGGTAGCAGGCAGGAACGTTCTCCTGCCAAATGTCCTTGGATGTCTTCAGTTGTGACGGAAGCTTCAGGCCACAGTTTCTCATGAAAAACGAGAAGCAGAGCGGTAACACAGTTCTCCTTCTGGCAGAGAGGACTGAGCCGGAGTGGGTGGGAGACGTGTTTGTGGCCCCCAGCATTGCGAGAGCACACCAGTCAAGCGAAACGACCCCCCAGGAAATGGTCTTCCCCACAGCTGCCTAAACCCTCCCTGGAACCATTCATTTGGGTTAGCATGCATCTCCTGGGAGAAGTAAGCAGTGCGGGTCCTGGGATTCCTGGCTGAGAATCAGTTTAATCACCCTGATGTCTTCATACTTGTAACTGTTCATTCGTTCGCTTGATGAATACTTTTTTTTTTTTTTAAGATTTTATTTATTTATTTGACAGAGAGGCAGGCAGAGAGAGAGGGGGAAGGAGGTTCCCCACCAAGCAGAGAGCCCGATGTGGGACTTGATCCCAGGACCCTGAGATCATGACCTGAGCTGAAGACAGAGGCTTTAACCCACTGAGCCACCCAGGCGCCCCTTGACAATACTTTTCAAAGGCTTGTGTGTTCCAAGCCCTGGGGCTATAGAGAGGGGAGCCAGAACTGACATTGTTCCTACTCTCAAGGAACTTCTAGTCTCGCAAGAAAAAGGGATCATTGACTTGTTGTGGGGGAGGCAGTGTGGAACACAAGACCTTCGGGAAGATGATGGGGCAGGACTGGGTGGGGTAAGTGGGTAGCCAGGTGGCCCGGGGCACAGAGGAAAAGAGGACAGGAATGTAGTGCCAGATTTGTCAGCCCCACTCAATAGCCTGCTTCCCCCTCCCCCAGCCATTCCACGGTAACAAAGGGGGGCAAGCTGCTTTTCTGGTCCAGGGCAGTCCTCCTTCCATCATTCATTCCTGCCTTCCATGACCTGGGCTCCACCCCTCCGCCCAGCTCCCCTTCCACCTGAGATGGTCCCCATTCGATACCTTTCCTAGCTCCCCTGCTTGTGAGGACAGGTGAGGCTGGAAAATGAAAGTATTTTAGAACTAAGAAGAGCTCTAAGAGAAAAAGTTGGTTGTTTGTTACCCTGAGGTCAGCTGCTGATTCCTCTGGTCCTTACGTCCAGGGCCTCCGGCAGTACACCCCCCTACCCCCAGCCTCTGCCATCTCCAGGGGCTCGTTCTCATGCGCTCCTTTACCTCCCGGGCTCCTGGTTCCCTGGGTCAGATTCTGATACATTCTAAGCTCCTCTTTTAAATGACCGTGGGTACCACACACTTAAGGAACACGGACTGTGGCAGATTGACCCAGACTATCGAGGAGGGGTTGGAATTGGGCCTTACATCAAAGTAACGGAGCAGCTGCCATCAGGTCCTCCTCCCTCTCTGGAGTCATTCGAGTCTCTTTCCGCTCCTCCCAGCTCACCCCATCCAGCTGGCCTGGCCTCTCCCCGCTTCCTTCAGTCCTCTGCCCCCTTTCTCAAGCACAGACGACAAATCCCTCCAATGGTCACAGCACACCTGCCCCGAGCTGATTTATCCAGCTATTCTTCAAAGCACAGCCTTCTTGTCTAAAAGAAGGATGCTAATGCCAGCTACTGGGAAGATCACTTTTCCACTTTCTTACAGATTATGATGAAACCTGTGGAAGGTTGGGAGTGCTTTATAAATAAGGTACCGGTATCAGGACAGAATGGCGGGCGGAAGGTGCCTGCGCATGCGCGCTCTCACGCTTACTGTCTCCGTGCAGGGCACACGTTTGCCCTGGGTAATGGGCGGGGCGCACCCATGGGGCGCACCACTGACCTTGGCCCTTCCTTGTAGCCTTGGTCCCAACCCATGTGAGCTCCTCCAGAGCCAGCTGCCCCTTGCATTCCCGGGGGAGAGTAAGAACTGGCCTCATCCTACCTCTTCTGGGTGACCTATAGCTGCGTCACTGAAAGGACTGGGCTCGCTGGGACGGAGGGATTTGCGTTTGCAAGTCGTTGAAGAGAAGGGGTTGCAAAACACACCAGCTGGCACCAGAGATGAATTGGTAAGGCCTCAGAGAAGATTGACATTTCTTAGTCTTCCTCAGAAAGTTTTCCTTTCTTTTGGCAGATGGAACAATGATGAGGGCGGGGAGGACACGATGCACATTTAAGTAGTACCCAAGCGAATTAAGGCCTAGGGAAGAGTTCAACAGAAAATTAGAGTAAATTATGTAAATGCTAGCCACAATATGAGCCTATTGATCAGTGGCAGGTGGAAGGTTTTGGTTTTTGTTTTGTTTTGTTTTAGTTTCTGTTTTTAATTACCAAGACATACATCAGAAAGATAGAAAAGGTGAAAGCTCCTACCTTTCTCCTTGGCATCCCTCCTCAATTCCCCTTATAGAGGCACCACTTTCAATAGCTTGGTATAAATCCTTCCAGGCCTCTTTCTATGAATATACAGTATTGTGATTTTTTAACTAAAGTAGGATGAGGCCATACATATTTATCAGCAAATTGCATTTGTTTACACCCACGTAGTGGTTTATCATGAACATCTTTTTGGTTCAGCTGGATCATTATTTGTAACAGCTGCCAAGTATCCTTTTGTATGATTCCACCATCGTGTAGTTATTAAATCTCCTGCTGATTAATTTCCCCCTAGCTCTTTCTATTAGAAACAATGCCACGGTAAAAATTCTCTGCCCATGTCTGTGTGCACACCCGTGCAGATGGGTGGAGGCTGAGATCCTAGAAGGGGAGTTGCTGTATCAGTGATAGTGCATTCCAGCAGCTGATAGACATTGCCAAGTCGCCTTGCAACAATATCGTGTGGACTTCTACCAACAAGAATTCGAGCACCCATGGAAGGAAAGGGTTAAAGTAAGATTTTCATTAAAAAAAATAATAAGGGGCGCCTGGGTGGCTCAGTGGGTTAAAGCCTCTGCCTTCGGCTCAGGTCATGGTCTCAGGGTCCTCGGATCGAGCCCCACGTCGGGCTCTCTGCTCAGCAGGGAGCCTGCTTCTCCCTCTCTCTCTGCCTGCCTCTCTGCCTACTTGTGATCTCTCTCCCCTCTATCAAATAAACAAATAAAAAAATTTTTAAAAATAATAAGATTTTCATCAAAGAACGCAGAGAGATCTGGAGGTAGTTTAGGGTATGAAGTGAGCTTCTTGCTTTCATGCAGCCTCTGGGGTCCCCTCTCGTCAGGCACATACTCGGGCACATGCAGAGAGGAAGGAGGGGCGCGCCGTGACAGGTGCCTCCTTGCTGCGGGAGGGAAGCCGCGGTGCACAGGCCATGCTGTCCGATAGACTCGCGCAGACGGTCGGGGAAGGAGACGCAAGATGAGATGCTTGGGTCCCTTGTGCCCGGGCGCCACCCCGAGTCCCTCCGCGGCTGAAATCTAACGTCTTGTTTCCTTCCCCCTGTGACTAATGAGCAGGACGACAAGTACTGGGCCCGGCGCAGGAAGAACAACATGGCAGCCAAGCGCTCCCGTGACGCCCGGAGGCTGAAGGAGAACCAGATCGCAATCCGGGCGTCCTTCCTGGAGAAGGAGAACTCAGCCCTGCGCCAGGAGGTGGCTGACTTGCGGAAGGAGCTGGGCAAATGCAAGAACATACTTGCCAAGTACGAGGCCCGGCACGGGCCCCTGTAGGATGGCAGTTTTGTGGGCTGGCTTTCGAATAGATGGACAGTGTGTTTCCTGCCTGATAGCACCACACCCGAAGCAACCTTTCTGACATCAGCACTTTACCAGAGGCATAAACACAACTGACTCGCGTTCTGATGTGCGTGCGCGTGCTTGTGCTCCCGTGCGGTCCGCGGCGCGCGTGCGTGCCTTTGCACTTGCCATGTTAAGGTAGCCCTCTCATCGTCTTTCAGTTCCGAAAAAGAAAGGTGCCGTGTTTTTACTGGACTGAGGAGACACCCCACACACACACCCGTGGGGTCTCCTGCCCCTCCCTCCTTTACCGGTCCTGCCCCTTCCAGCGTCGCTCCCGGGTGACTCCGGCCTACTCTTCCAGGACCCTCTGCCGGGCTTCATCAAGCAGGGCCCTGGTCAACTAGTAGATCTCAGTGGTCAAGACTACGAGCTCTTGTTTCTGTTTAATCTGTAAGTTACCATGCTAATAAGGTGCACAAAAATCACTTAGCACTACACTGCAGCTCTCTCTCTCTCAGTTATAGGTTGCTTTCCTCATATTTTCAGTTTTGGTGATAATTGTCTTCAAATTTAAAGTGCTGTTTAGATTTACTAGATCCCATATTTACTTACGCTATCTACTAAGTTTCCTTTTAATTCTACCAACCCCAGATAAGTAAGAGTACTATTCTAGAACACAGAGTGTGTTTTTGCACTGTCTGTACCTAAAGCAATAATCCTACTGTACGCTAGAGCATGCTGCCTGAGTATTACTAGTGGACATAGGATATGTTCCCTACCTAAGAATTTCACTGTCTTTTACAACACAAAAATTACAGTAATGCATTTGAGCATGCCCAGAACATCCCCAGGACAGGGAAGCAGAGGGAAATGCCAGGTCTCAGAACGACGGGTAAATTTATCAGTGTAGGAGCCAAAAACAATTGCATCTTGGAACAGCTTTTGACTTTGATCTGTTTGGTTTTGTTTTCTCCCCTCCTTCGCCCCCCACCTTCCCCCTTTTCTAGTTTACCTTTTTCCATATCCCTCTTGATACTCAAAACGATTACTTAAGATTCAGTTTCCCCCATTTTTTGTAATATATATATTTTTGTGAATTATACCTTGCTGTTTTTAAAAATCAGTTAATTAAGTTAATAAGTTGATGTTTTGTAAGACCCTTTTTCCTAGTGGTGTCGTTTTTGAATGCTTCATAAATTAATGATTCTGGAGCTTATGTTTCTTATTTTGTTTACTTTTTGAACGTATGTGCTCTTATAAAGTGGACTTCTGAAAAATGAATGTAAAAGACACTGGTGTATCTCAGAAGAGGAGGGTGTTGTCACAAACTGTGGTTAATCCAATCAATTTAAATGTTTACTATAGACCAAAAGGAGAGATTATTAAATTGTTTAATGTTTATACAGAGTAATTATAGGAAGTTCTTTTTTGTACAGTATTTTTCAGATATAAATACTGACAATGTATTTTGGAAGACATATATTATATATAGCAAAGAGAAAAGGAAAACTATTCCATGTTTTAAAATTATATAGCAAAGATATATATTCATCAATGTTGTACAGAGAAGAAGCGCTTGGGGGTTTTTGAAGTCTTTAATATTTTAAGCCTATCACTGATACATCAGCATGTTTTTTGCTTTAAATTAAAATTTTATGACAGTATCGAAGCTTGGTGTGACGAATCCTGATCTAAAATATAGAAGGAGCTTTCTTGTTTCCTATCAGGTCTCAGAAAGAAGTCAGTTAACGTCACCCAAAAGCACAAAGTGGATGTTAGTCAAATATTTATTGGATGATACAGTGTTTTTTTAGGAAAAGCATCTGCCACGAAAATGTTCACTTCAAAGTTACGAGTTCCTGGAATGAAATATCACTGCAAGCACCCCAAACAATTCTGTTCTCCTCTGTGGGCACGTGCGTCTTATGCAATATAAGGTTGATATCGGTGTTAAGTGTATGGTTTCTAATTTGGTAGGTGTTTTGACTTCAAAGATAATTGTTCTTTTGTTTCACAAAGTTGTGTAATGTCAAGATATTCTGCTGTTATTGCAAAGAAACAATTTGTGCTAGATTAAAACACCCTTTCATCAATGGGATTTTCTAGTCTTCTGCCTCCAGAGTATCTAATTCTTTCATGACCTGGTGGTCTCCTGGTCAGTCCACCAGCAAAGCTTCTGTCACAGTGTCCTAGTCTTGGGAAACCTGACCAGCAGGATATCCCTACTAGGTATTCATTTTGTCCCAGGCCACCACCGACAGCTGATGTGGGAGAGCATTAGAATCAAAATGCCTTGTTCAGGTATACAACTAGTGAAATAAGCAAGACCTTCGGCCAAGTTCTCAAGCAGAACCGAGTAATCGGTATTCAGTAAGAGACACAGGTGGACACACAAAGTTGGTGTTTTTATAGGTAAAAAGACCAACAGCCGCAAAATTAAGTGGCAGTTGTTACTAAAACAAAGACCAGCCGTATCTTTAAGTGGAGAAGCAATGCACTGTGGACCATCCAATTTACTGCCGTATGAAATGGTAGCTGAGAAAACTACATTTGAGCACTGGTCACTCTTGGAATTAGGTGGTTTGTACCAAACAAGGATTGTAAATGTTCTCTGCAGAAGAAACAAAAAAATCATAAGAAAACTCATCCTTTGGTGTGCCAGGAAAGGTTTCAGAAAACCTACCTTGTCTTAAAATTTAAGAAACTTTGGAGTCTGTGTGCATGCCTTCTATGTAGGTCATTGTCACCACACACGTGAACAACCATTCTTGGACTCCCTGCTTTCTGTCTAGGGCAATTAACTGGTAAATAAGGCAGTTCTGCTAAATGACATGGGAAGCCATGGCCCAATCTAGAATGACTCGGATCAACCAGGGTCAAATGAGTTCTGCAGACTGCAGCTATTAAAAATCCTGTTGTCATTTTTCACCTTTTCATCATAAGCATCTTTCAGAGATTAATTACTTGGCCATTAAAAATGAATCCAAATCATATCATGCCAACATCATTTAGACACAATTTGGAAGGAGTGCCCCAGGACTTCCTGACAAGGTCATGCTATTGTTTCTGTGGACTAGACTTGCCGAGGAAGGCAAAAACTGATCAACCGGGCCTGGCCTGCTGCTCGTGCCACTTGAGGCTGTAGGGAGAGGGTGGGAGGGCTGCATGTGATAGTTTCCTCCTTTTGAGACAGTGGCCGCCTTCTGACCATTCAGAACACCCAATGGGCAAGACTGTGATGGGCCTTTCATCTCCCAGTGCGACAGGTCTGTGTGAAGCCATCCCTCAGAGCAGAATGACTGTTGGCTCCAGGAGAGTGTGGCGGGATCTGAGTGGGTAGGTGCTGTATTAGATAACCCACAGTTTCCTGGGGTGAGTCATCACTGGTTTTGTGAGGGAACACACAATGATTCTCTCTTTTTTAAAAGATTTTATTCATTTATTTGAGAGAGAGTGAGTGAGAGAGAGAGCATGAAAAGGAGGAGGGTCAGAGGGGGAAGCAGGCTCCCCGATGAGCAGGGAGCCCGATGTGGGGCTCAATCCCAGGACCCTGAGATCATGACCTGAGCTGAAGGCAGACGTTTAACTGACTGAGCTACACAGGAGCCCCATGGAACACACGATAATTCTAAATATGCATTTAAAAGGTCTTGGGTCTGATTTTGGAAGAGTCAAAAAGAATTCTAGGTGGAGCCTCTCTCCTCTGCCCCCCCACCAAATAAAACAATGGGCATTCCGTAAAATGCAGAGTTATGCTTGGATTTTTCTGGTAGTTTATCTAATTTCCCCCATCATGTTCCTTTTAGGAAAACTCACATTTTAGCAGAGTTAATCGGAGCGATCTCAAGGCAGGCCGGCTTGGCCTGTTTGCCTGAGTGGGGAGCAGAGGCCGGCATTTAACCCAGCGTCAGCAAGCTGCAGGAGACTGTGTATGTGGTAGACCTCTTCTGTTCCTGCTGTGCCAGCTACCTGCTGAGGGCTCCTGGGCCTCGCCAGAGAGGTTGCGGTCTCTTCCTGCTTTTCTCTACAATTAATAATGTCACTTTAAAAATGAGCAAAGCCTTATCCCAGATCTTGATTGAATTGGACTTAGCAACTGAAGTCAGTAGATTTTGCACGGGCCAAGTGTGTGTATGTGCAGAGGAGAGAGAGAGAGAGTGTGTGTGTGTGTGTGTGTGTGAATATTTAAGTCAAATCATAACATCTTTAATTTGGAGCACCTTACCAAACGTAACAATAACCATAACCATTATCCTTTTGGCAACACCACAAAGACCACGTCTGTTAAACAGGGACAAATTCACATGAGGTCAGTTTAATTGTTACACCATGATATTGGTGGTGTTTATGCTATTAAGTCCAAACTTTTATCCGTCTGTTATTTTTAATGCTTAATAAACTTTGAATTTTTTCCTTTCTTTCATGTATTTTTGTTGACAGTCTACTAGAAATTAGACTCTGTTCCCAATCCTATCACCAAGGGACCATTTACAGAGATTAATTATATTGATGGTAAATAATAATACCATGTAATCAGTGATACATTACTATTTATTCAGTATTTCTATGCCAGGCACTATGATAAACACTTACATGGAATATTTTTCTTAATCCCATATCAACTTTATAAGGTGGGGGCTATTATTGTTATTCCCATTTTATGGAAGAGAAAAGAGAAGGTTTGAGAGGTTAAGCAACTTGTCTAACATTATCTAGGTAGAGGAGACAGAAATGAATTCTGACCCATTGGATGGGCATTATTTAGAGAGCTGCTCCCCCAAAACCAGTCCAAAGACTGGTTGGATATATATAAATTGGCTGGGAACATACCCCAGGACTACAGATCCAGCAATTCTGAGTCAGTAGGAAGAAAATGAATTGTTTAAGGGCTTCCAACTAACTCCCATGGAATGGAACTCGCCATGCCAGTTCCCATGGAACTTGCCAAGGAATTGGAAGCAAGGATTTACAGACTTGACTTTAATCTGAGTTCATGACTCTTGGGGGATCCATGCAGAAGCTTCAAATTTTCCATAATTACCTGAAATTGCATGAAACTTTTTGTGTATAAACGTGTTTTTCTATAGGGAGAGCCACAGCTTCCCGCACTCCACCAAGGAATCTGTGACGCGAGATGGAATGAAAACCCCACTTATGGACTTCTAGCAGGGCTGATGCAGCGCAGTTGTGGCCAACCCTGGCAGCCCATCACACTCCCCTGGGAGATCCAAACACTGGCACCGTGTGGGCTGCAGCCCAGGCCAAGGAGCTCAGCATCTTGGGCATGAGAGAAGGGGACTCTGTGGTGAGGAGCTCGGTGAGTCAAATCTGTCACTTAGCAGGTGTATGACCTTGCACAGCACTAAGCGTTTTTTAACCCGAATCTCCTCATCTGTGAGATGAAGGTATAATTTCCCCCTCTGATGGTTGCAGGGATGACTTCGTAATAAACATCATAGGCCCCCAATGAAGATCTGCCATGGGGGCCCGGGGAGGGGAATGTGAGCCAGAAGCAATTCTTCTAATTCACTCTCTTAGACCATTTGTTCTTTCAAAGAAGACAGAAAACAATTGTCCTGCTCAGAAGGAGCAGGGGGGCTAGAGATGTGGGAAAGAAGGATGCTATATGGATGGGGCTTCTCATTCTGATACCCCAAAGGGATCGTAGCTTTGTACACAGGGTGGTGGACATCCATCCATTCCGTGGCAGCTTCCCATTTATTTTTTTTTATTATTTATTATTATTATTATTTTTTGCAGCTTTCCATTTAGATCAGGCAGTTCCAAGTGAGGGTTCAGTTTTACTTTCTTTTTTTTTAAGATTTTATTTGAGAGAGGGAGAGAGCACGAGCGGAGGGGGTGGGGAGAGGGAGAAGGAGAAGCAGACTCCCCATTGAGCAGGGAGCTGGATTCAGGACTCGATCCCAGGACCCTAGGATCATGACCTGAGCTGAAGACAGACGCTTAACTAACTGAGCCACCCAGGCGCCCTCTACTTCCATCATCAAACACCTTTCTCCTCTCTCAGGGCAGTAGGCACAATGACCTTAAGATTTTCTTTGTGCGACCGATCTTCTATTTGGCACCTTCAAACTTCTTAGGGGAGAGGACTGCCTCCCCATGCCTGGAGAGGCTTTGGCCTCTAACATGGCAGGAACCCATAGGAAGCCCTGTCATTCACAAGCGCTCAGTCCCCGGGGCCCATCACATGCTGCCCATGTGGGATGGCTTGTCCATTCACACTCAAAATATTATAAACTGCCCAACCATCAAGCCCTCCTCTTCAAAGCATATGGATTAAGTTCCTGTTTTGAAAATCAGTGCCTTAGAAGTCTCTTTGGGTATCTTTAGCTAGGAACCAGGTGAGAATTATTGAAATTTTGCCTTTGTAGTCAGAAGATGCCTTCTTGCTAATAAATCAAAAGGACCCTTTAGAGAGTAAAGGCCCGAGTGAAGATGGTAGCAAGATTCCTGTGCCTCTCTGGGCTTTGAGTCAGTGAGGACTTGGGTCCAAAGGCTCCTGTCTCTAGCTTCTTTTCATCCTGCAAAGCCTGGCTCAGTGCGAGAAAACAATAGGAAAAGCCCACAGTCACTGAATCCTAAACTACTTCAACCTGCCACATCTCATTTAATCCTTATGCTACGAAACATGTAGTATTATTATCCCTATATATATTATCCCTATTTTGCCGGTGAAGAACAGGCTCAAGAAAGAAGTCAGCAGAACTTAAACCCAGGCTGAAAGCCTGATTTGAGAGTTTGCGTTCGACACCACTCCACTCCACAGTTTCAGTCCGGTGCCCAGCAAAGGCAGAAGGCAGTTGCTGTGATGGGGAGGGTGAGCAGGGAGCAGGTGGGCCTGGACTGGAATCCCAGATCCATTAATCACCATCCTTGCGACATGGACAGTTCACCAAATCACCCTGAGTTTGTTTTTTTTTTAAGATTTATTTATATATTTTGACACACAGAGAGAGATATCACAAGTAGGCAGAGAGAGGGGGAAGCAGGCTCCCTGCTGAGCAGAGAGCCCGATGCGGGGCTCAATTCCAGAACCGTGAGATCATGACCTGAGCCGAAGGCAGAGGCTTAACCCACTGAGCCACCCAGGCGCCCCACCCTGAGTTTTATCTGTAAAGTGGGCATCACAGTCCTCTCCTTATAGGGTTGTTACTAGGATTAAGTGAGAACATGCTCAGAGTATAATAGGAAGTCAACAGATATTTGCTTTTTGTAATAACCATAGTGATCGTTAATAAGTACTGCTTGGTTTGATTTCTCTGGTATGTGCTACAACAGAGTTGGGCCCTATATTGCGTATTTTAGCGGATGCATTTTCATTCTGCAAATACTCAATTCAAGAGCCACTGCTATGTTTTTGAGACATTCTGGTTCTGCAGGGATGAGTAAACAGGGGAGAGAGTGTGGCCACTTCTTGAGCCAAACTGTGTTTCTGAGACAGATTTTATAAACATAAAATTCATGAAGCATCACTACTTTTAAGCCAACTATGCTCCCTTGGATATTGTTGGGATTTTGCAGACCTTTATTTTAACCAGTGTACTGAATGGTGCTAAGTGCTGACACCTGTAGTTTGAGGTCATTCGTCCATGTCTTACATTTCTGAAGGGCCTCAAATTAAGCTGTTTGATTTGTCACTTAATGAATATATATTCACAGAGATAGATTGGTAACTTTTTGAGTAACTTTCTTTGGGCACTTCTTCATCTTTTGAAATAGACCCATAAACCAGAAGTGGCCCTAAGCCTCCCTCCACCTCTGATGGGGAGCAGGGTGGGTGTTGGGGGGCTCTGCAGAGAAGGGGACGGTGGAGTGGGGACAGGAAAAGCAGGAGTTTATCAAAGATGGGGAGAGACCTTCCAAGTAGCAGCACAAAGGCTGAGAGACCAGAACTCCCCTGGGAGTGACAGGACTGCTGGGGAGTGTGGGGTATGAGGGGGGAGAGTGACGGGAAGTGAGGTCTGGCCAGACCATGAGTGTCCTTGCACACCATCTTAAGACCTTTGGACTTTATCAGGATCAGGGAAATGACATAAGCAGTTCCTGTATTAGAAAGATGATCCTGGCATCTCAGAAGATAGATTGCAGGGAATTAGGAAGAGTTGGAGGCTGAGGGAACTTTCCACATCAGTCTCTGAATAAGGCTCTAGGGATGAGATGGATGGATAGATTCAAGAGCTATTTAAGGAGCTGGAATCCATAGGGTTTGGCGGAAAGAGTCAAGGACAGCTCGAAGGTTTCATGACATGATCTCATTTGATCAATGGTTCACAGCCAGGGAAGCACAGAAGGATCATTGGGAGGCGGAGAGGAGAAGCTTATAAAAATACCCATGCCTGCACCACCCTGAGACTTGCAGACTTCTGCAGGGAAGGCCAGCCTGTCTTCCTTAGAAAGCTCTCCATGTTTATCCTCCCCTGTGTCCCCTGGTTGAACAACACTGCACTGAGCCTCAAAAGACCCTGAGGGGGATGTGGATCAGAAATTATAGCTTCTATTTTTCACTTAAAAAAATTTTAAACCCCCTCCTAAGGCATAAAGAGTTCTGAACCCAGAATTTACGAAGCAGAGAATCCAACTAGAAAATGGAAATGCCAGAATTTGTAACTCATGGCTTTTGGACTCCAAGTCCTTTATCCTTCCAGATATGCTGATCCTTGCCCATTGACCCTATCTATACACTCCTGAGTGTGGCTGATAGGCTTGTACTTTGTAAGTCCCATATCCATCCACAGCTGCCTAAACCAGGAGGGACCTCTAACCCTCAGAGAAGCGCCTCCATCAAATCAAACCTTGCTGTTCATTTGAACCACCTGGGAGGGGAGGCTAAAAAAACAAATCCTAATTCTCAGGTCATAGTTCAAACCCATTGTATGAGAATCTGCTGGGAGGGGTGGAATTCAGGCGTCAAGGTTAAAAAAAAAAAGTCTCAGGTAATTCCAACTACAGCTTATCAATTAGTGACCTAAGTTCTTGCTGCTGTCAAGTGCATCACATCAGCAGCACTAGCATCACCTGGGAGCCTGTGAGAACCGTAGACTCTCGGGTCCCATCCCAGACTTCTGGGATCAGAATCTGCACTTTAACAAGATCCCCAGGTGATGCCTGGGCTGGCTGCAGTTTGCAAAGCCCTCCTCCAAACAACCCTGGAGGAAAGGCATGAATCGGTGGAGAAGGGCACAACAAATGAGAAAGAGTCTTTCTAATCCTGTGAAGTCCTCAGGCCTAATTCCTGCCCCTCTTGATGTTTAATTGTTCAGCCTCCCTTGGATTCAGTATTGATCTCCATCATTATAATTACTCCCACCACCACCCCACCTTTTATTGGGCTAATTCGAGCAGGCTTCTGTTTCTTGCAACCACAGGTGCCACGAGACGCTAGCTTTTTAAAAGTTTCCTTTGGTTGCCATCAATCAAAGTGCTTTGCGGCGTGTGCATTAGCATAGCAGGCGCGCGCAGGTTGCTGGTGTTTCTGCGCAGTCTCAGAAGAGTTTCTCCCACACGCCGTGTTTGTAGACCAAGCTCGCGGGAGATGTGCGGCATTAGCAGGTCAGTCACCGAGTTCCTCTTGAGGTTGGGCGTAAGGATGCAGCCTGGAAATAGTACCGGTTTTGGAGCTGAGTCAAACCTGGGTTCAAGCTCTGGCATCCGTTTATTCCAGAAGCAAATACTCCTCGAGCATTCGCCACAGAGAAGCCCTTTTTAGCTGGTAACGTTATACTTCGTCTTTCTGAGCCTCGGGGTCATTTAAGGCCCTCTCAGTGTTGGTTGCATTAAGCAAGGGGACATATATAAAGCCCCTAGCAACCTGGAGTAATAGATACTCAACAAGTATTAGTTCGTTCTCTCATACTGCCCAACCCCCAGCCGCACCCCCTCCTCCACCGTGACCTTGCTGAAGATAAATAAGAAGCCCCTGGGAGTGGTCCAGGATTCATGTCCTCTCTTGGCCTTTGAAAGTCAAAAGAGTAACACCATATGCTGAGGCATTTGGCACTTTAATCCCTGAGGTTAGATTTCCTTGTAGGGTTTCCGCCCTAACATGTTACAGGAGAGGGAGTGGATTGAGAAAGGAATCTCCGGGAACCTCACATCTATTACCCTTATTTTAAGATGAGGAGTCAGATATTTGTTGGTAGAGGCTGGAGTCCACCCCAGGTTTGCAAACTTCTGCTACTGCTCATGCAGTAACATCAGCCTTGTACCTACGAACCGTATCCCATCTTGAATCTTCACTCAGAGATAAGCTGACAGAGTGGAGGAGCTTCATGGACTTTTGAACCCCATAATCACTCAGGTGTGAAAGCCCCCCAAATTTGCATGTGCTTAGGTAATCCCGGGATGCTTGCTTTAATAATGTGGCTTCAAGTTCTAGAAGCACCCCCCCCCCACCCATATAGACTGCCTCCCCAAAACCACTTCCAGCTAGAAATTCTGAAGCCATGACTGAAAATAAATCCCAGGATGTGAAGACCGGGGATCTGTGCCCTTTGATATGAACAC
>CM053619.1:23332991-23380782 GCA_028646535.1 Procyon lotor | reverse complement strand
GGGCAAGCCTGGTGGTAGATATTGAGGAGGGCACATATTGCATGGAGCACTGGGTGTGGTGCATGAACAATAAATCTTGTAAAACTGAAAAAATAAACATTTTTAGGGAAAAAAATAAGCATTTCATAAGCATTATCTTATTTAGTCAAAAGAATTACAGTTTAGCCACCAGACCCTTTTGGGGACCACCTATTTCTAGGGGAGACCAAGGATGTGCACTTGGCATGAATCAGGGGTTCGTCCCCTAGAGCTACTGTATAGCTCTCAGTGCTGGCTGTTAACCATGCATATGTGACGAATTGATGCTGAGATAAATGAATGACTGAATGTAGGAGATGTGCTCAGAATGAATCAGATACACAAGAGTTACGTGTAAGAAGAGAGTCTGTCACCTGGCAGGGCTATCTCGGCCACGGACCTTGCTTCTGGGTGGACCAAATAGTAGCATATTGTTCCATCCCACAGATGGATAACTTTTTGGTGGAAGTTAAAGTTTGGAAGGATAGGGAGAATTTTTCTCCCCTGAATTTTTATTGGTATCTCAAAGGGGACAAACTTTTAGGACACGATTATGATTTTAGTCAAATGATATAACCCATCTGACTTTCTATTTCCTCAACCACAAAGTAGCTATAATAATAGCTACCAAAGAGACTTTTCTAAAGATCATAAAAGATCAGATATGTAGCCAGGGATTGGGGGCTCAAGTATATTAAATGGCTTTACCATCATTACTCATTCTATTATTCAACAAATATTCAATTATTATGAGTCATACCATATTCTAGATGCTAGGAATGCCCCAGTGAAAGCAATAGACAAGGCTCTTTAGTGGGACAGGGGAACAAACAATAAACAAACAAGATAATTCCAGATTACAGTAAACACCATGAAGAAAGTAAAAGATAGAATGAAAAAGCCATGCTGGGGGCAGTGTGAGAAAACTTTAGAAGTGCCTTTCCAGATGAGATCTGAATCACAAGAGGGAAAATGCCATGCCTAGGCTTTTCCTGGGGGAAAAGAGTTCACTTAACAAAAATGGCACATGCAAAGGTCCTGAGGCATAACTGACTATGGTATGGAGACAGAAGATCAGTGAGCTTAGTGAATGAGGAAAAGGGCCCTGGACAGGGCTAGAGAGGTAGGCAGATGCCAGATCATGGAAGGTGTTATAGGACTTGGTGAGCAGTTTGGATTTTATTCTGAGAGCTGTGAAAATATTTGGAAAGCTGTAGCAGGGGAGTGGTATGTTCTGATTTACATTGAAAAAGATCCCTCTGGCTGCCATATGGGGAGTGAATTATTGGACCTATATGCAAGTTAAGTGGAATAGTTGAGGGCAGAGGTGACGGTAACCTGGAGTATGGGTAGCAGCTCTATGGAAAGGCTTGGACCCAGATGATGAGTAAAGGAACTGGGACTAAAACTAGGCTTATGGCAGTGTCTGTCCCTCTGATCCACTATGTGCCAACATAAATATTTTTCCTTCAGATTTTATTTGAGAGAGAAACAGAGAACATTATGGGGAGGGCGGGGGTGGGGGGGAGGGAAAAGGAGAAGCCTGATCTGGGGCTCGATCCCAGGACTCTGAGATTGTGACCTGAGCTGAAGAGAGACGCTTGACTGACTGAGCCACCGAGGCGCCCTTCTGCTTTTCTTTTTTAAATGGATTTACCATTTCATAGTGCTTCCTGCAGGGCCATAAGGTCGCTGGGAGCTGCTAAGGTCTACATGGAAACAAGAATAACATGCTGGCAGGATAGCACCCTTGTCAGTATCCCCAAGGTTTAGTGTCCTGGAGTGTTGGACACGAAAGGGGCCAGAAGAGCCCATAAGGTCAGGTAAAGAGGGGCTGGCAAGGTCTTGGGGTTCCTGCAGGGAATGGGGCTTCTGAGGTGTGCACAGGAAAGGTTACACTCAAGGAGGAGGCCCATTTCCACTTAAGCTCAATGACCTCGTTGGCAGCACAAGGACAGAGAACCTGTGGAGACTGTCGGGAGGGACCAGATCAGCAGGAGCCTGGGGCCTTCAGAAGGACTGGGTAGGAGCATGCCCTCCACTTTGGAAACCTGAAGGGAGGTTCCCCCCAATCCCCAACCTCTTCTCAGAAGTGCACATGCTCTTTGGAGGTGAGGAGGAAGAGGGGCTGTCACTTCCCGATGCTCTGTGTTTCTCAAGTGCCCTGTATGCCTCTCCGTCGTTATCTTTGAGACATTTTGCCATGATTCCTTGTTGGTGGATGTGTCTCCCCATGGGACAGGGGTCTCCTTGGAAGCTGTCTTATTTACTTTCCTATTCTTGCGTCATGTCAAAGGAGCTGGTATACAGTAGGCAGTCAGCAGACACTTGCTGAACTACACAATCTATGACATTCCTAGAAGCATAGAACTGAAGAATTGCTCTACATCGGATTCTAAGAATTTATAAATCAGCAAGCCCAGGGATTCCTAACCTTCGTGAGTCACAGACTCCTGAGAAAATAATGACAGACCCCAGCAAAATCCATATGTAAAAAAAAAAAAAAAAAAAAAAAATTTGGAGACTTTTTTTTTTTTTTTTAACAGATGAGAAAATTTAGGACCAGAAAACAGAAATGACTTATCTGAAGCTACCAAACTCATCTCTGGCAGTCATACCTGGAACCCAGACATCTGACTCTCGTAGTCTGTGTCCCTTCCGCCGTGCCTGGGCAGAGTCAGCTAACAGGGGGATTCTGTCACAGTCGTCACACAGAGGATGCAAAGATAACAATCAGAACCATACCAAGAACTGGCCCTGCGGAGAATTCTTAGAAAATGGATGACGGCAGAGATATGAAGCTGCTATCCTGGGCTGCCAGGATCATGCTATGCCTACTCTGGGCAGGCCAGGAAGGGTCTCAAGGGTATTTAAGTCCTGAAAGTTAGTGACTACTCAGTTGTCACCGAGAGGAGGGCAGTAGTACCAACAGGGTGTCCAGGGACCCAAGCCAAACTGAGCACTGATGAGCTCATTTGCAATCTCCTGGGTATAAACACCCCAAAGCAGAGAAGCTCTGGCTTTGCATATAGAGTTATTTAGGACAAAGTCCCAAGGGGATGCAGGGATTTGGAGGCTCCTCTGGGTGGTTAATGCAGGAGGAAACACAGATTTCTGCAGGTTTATCCCACCCCCTCCCGCTGAGCGAGAGACAGAGAGACCGAGACCGAGTCAGAGAATGTGTTGGAAGAAACGAAGAAGGAAAAAGGAGCTGAGAGTGTGGCGTGAGAAGAGGAGGAATGGGAATACAATTCCCCTACAAGGCTGTGGGTCTTTACAGCCCCCAGATGCTTTCTGACTCAGTTACGTCACGGAAGCCTCCAACCTGCTCGTAATGGCTGGGAAGACCTGGCGAAAAAAGTAACATTCCCTTTAACCATCCTGGCTGTTCCCTTCCTTCAAGAGCCATAAGGCTGGGTCCACAGGAAAACAGAACCAAACAAAACACACTCAAAAAGAGAACTCCCTTCCCTCTGAGGACGGTCGCTAAACACCAGATGTCCAGTCAGGAGAGACTCTCAGCCGGAACAGCTGGGCTTGAGCTCCCAAGTCACCTCTCTCCTTCCCCGCTGGGCTTTTTCAAACCACAAGTCCCTGTGCCTGTCAGTCTCTCCAGCCGGTGTGACACCACGTGAGTCCTCGGCTTTCGAGCTGCAGTGATGGGTGGGGGTGATCCTGCCACTGTCACGCTCTCCCCTTACGGGCAGACTCCTTCCCTCCTCCAGCCCCCACCCAGCCCCCTGACACCTGGCAAATTTGTATTCAGTTCTGTTCAGCTCTGAAGTTACCTCTTCCATGTTGCTTTTATTCCTAGACTCACTTTTTTCCTCTGTGCTCGAAGATGAGGACAGCTCACATTTATATATCTATTGTGTATCCACCATGTGCTACTCACAGCCTCTTCAGTCTCAGAACTAGGAATAGCTGAGGTTCTTCTTGAGAACTCCTCTGCATTTATCGTGGCACTCTGAATCATTTAACAAACCGTATTTCCTTTCTTTATTGCTTTGAATGCTAAGAAGCCCAAAGCCACATTTGTGACCCCATCACCGGTAAGGATACATGAATACTTGTAGGATGTGATTGAGGTGGCTTAACCTTATCTCTGGTCTTCCCTCATCTTTCCTATCCTTGCTTTTTCTTCACCCTGATTTTATTATCTGCCTATAAAAAATCACTGGGTTACTTTTTGTTGTGTGTGGGGGAAACTCAAATCCTGTCTGAAATGGGTCACAATGCAAATAAAACTAAAAGGTGTTGTCGATACAGCTCTGTAATTTTCATAAAAATCTTGCAACTTTCAAGGGGCTCAGAGAGTTTCCATAACTTATTCAAGACCATGCAACTTCTGAATCCAAGAGCTGGGAGTCAAATTCTTATCTAACTGACTCTGAAGCTCATGTTCTTTTTTTTAAGATTTTTTTTTTAATTTATTTGACAGAGGAGAGAGATCACAAGCAGGCAGAGAGGCAGGCAGAGAGAGAGGGGGGAAGCAGGCTCCCCGCTGAGCGGAGAACCCGATGCAGGGCTCGATCCCAGGACCCTGAGATCATGACCCAAGCCAAAGGCAGAGGCCTTAACCCACTGAGCCACCCAGGCACCCCTGAAGCTTATGTTCTTGACATATAATTGTTTATACTTAGTGAGCATTAGCTCTGTACCTGTTTTTATGGCATGTCCTCCCTGTATTACCTCATTTATTCTCACAGCAACCCTGCGACGCAGTTAATTTTATCACAACTATTTACAAGTAAAAAAAGTAGGATTCAGAAAGATCAAATCATTTGCTCAAAGGTGTGCAGCATACCAAGATTCAAAGCTACGAGGCCTGAACTTTGGATCTCTGCACTCTTTCCAGATTCTCCAACTTGGAATAGAGATAAGCATGTAAAGAAAAAAAAAAATCAGATTCCTAATGAAATGTTTGACTTCTGAGTGTCCCCATTGCCTCGTTATATCACAAAGGCTTATCAACCGGCAAATCCTATTGGAGCAATGTGTGTCTGACTGGAAGGAGGTTTTTCTGAGTTTCACAGCTCTTCATGGAGCAGATGCATCAAAAGCACAAAGTCTGTGTGCAGTATTGGGTTTTAAATGCCAGCCTGAGCACTGACAGGAAGATCACTAACTACCTAGCGCCCAAAGGGTGGAAAGAAAAGCCTTTGGAAAGGGCAGCCCTGCTCCCAGGCGCCATCTGGCAGTAGGGATGGGGAATTGCTCCGAGAAGGAAACCTACCTGCATAACGAAAATTCTTGAGTACAGTTTACTGGGGCTCTGGTGCGCCGAGTGCTTAATTGCATAAATGAGAAACCTGAAACTCACAGTAGTAAGTAATTTGCCAAGTGGTTGGACCACCATTTATTTAGCCCATCTGGGCCTTTATATCCACTGTCCCATGCAAACTCTCAAAAGTCACATTCCTTGGTAGCTCCTGCCTTTTGCGGCACCACACAGCTGGAATCGGGAATGTGCCCCGCTCCATATTGAGGCATTCGTGGAGACAGGCAGCAAATATGTTAGCAGTGGGTACGAATAGGGCTGTTGTTCTCTGTGGTCCCGTGCAGTTGGCCCAGTTCACAGGAGGGGCTTCCTGCCATGGAGACTATGTCTGAGGCTCTAGCCCCAAGTTTCAGTCAGCTCAGTTGGGCCTTCTGACCCCGTATTCCTCCCACCAGCCCCCTCTCCCAGGGAATGGGGAACACTGGATTCTTCTTCCTCTGTTCCCTAATTACTGACGAGAGCCAGCCCCGAACAACACCAGCGTCCTTGAAGTGCAGTTTGGAGCTCGGGTGTTGAGGATTTCCCACACCACGCCTAGAGTTAGCCATTAACTGCCTAGCTCCCCATGGGGGGACAGCCCCCAGCTCCTAAGCTGCCCCCCACCCCCCCCGCCGTGAGGCTGTGCTCTTCCGGAGAGGCCCCCCCCTCGCCCCGTCAGGCTATGCTCTTCCTGGCCCCACCGTCACCAGGGACAAGACAGTGAAGGCTGCAGATATTAATTCTCACACAATTGTTATTGTCCTTTGGGACATGTCTGGAGAGATGGAAAGGGGCTAGAAATTTGAGGACAGACCACATGTTGCCTCGCTTTTCTGAAAGGGGCAATGATGGATCCTTAGTACTTCAATAAGTAAACATTCTTTAAAGCAAATGATGTGTGAACAGTAAAGAAATAGTGAATAATAGGAGTTGGGAAAATTCGCTGTGAATAAATCATGTAAAATTAACCAGCTTTCCTTTTTAGAAAAAGGTGTCTTACTGGTAGATTTTGGAATGCTAGAGACACAGTTTGGAAATAGAAGTGCCCAAACTAGTTAATGGACTAAACGTCCCTCTGGAGGGGATACCCTGTGGACCCCTAAAAGGCTGGTCTGTGCTCCGACTTGGACTGGTAACATTGTCTATGACTCCAATGAAGCCAAAAAAAGCATACTTACCGATGTCAGGATTCCAAATTATCTGACATCTTGGAACAACAAAATTCAAGAAAATGAAATTTAATTAGTGAAAAGGAAGTCTTACACCTACTTGAAAACAATCAGATACAGGAAGGAGTAGCCAGCGGTTCATGGAAAAGACTCGGGGTTCTGAGGACTACAAGCCCAGGGTGAGTGAGCAGTGGGATGTGGGGATTGGGGAAACATTGGGGGGGGGTCGCGATTTCCATATTGGCAGAGCAAAGACTACTGCAAATCCACCCTTCCACAAAAGCAGTGAGAACACTGGCAAAAATGATCAGAACCAACATTTTCAGAACACTGGGAATTAACCAAAGTCTTGCAACAATCTGAGGAGTATTTATTCAGGAAAAATGGCAGCATCTTCATCAAAAACAGTGGACTTTGTGGCATCTTGTCTATTCCCACCCACTGCCCATATATTTATATAAATATATATGATATGTAAAGATACGATTATGTATATTGTATACAAATATGGACATATCACTAAGATCACATGTGTATATAGCATCTTAGCAATGTGCCCGGTACACAGACACCACTTCATAAATATTTCCTTATTAATGACCCTTTTCCCTTTCTCCACTTCCTTTATCAATTCTGCCCCCATACACAATCTGTTGCTAGATCCCCTTCATTCTTCTTTCCTAATGTTCACAGCAGGTGGCAAGAATGTTGGCCTCCTGGGTCTAGGCCAGAGCTCCCATTGATAAGCCTGGGTCAGGCTGAGCTGTCTCTGGGAAGGGAGAGGCAAAGGTCAATTGCAACCAAGGATGAGAACCAAGATTAATGGCAATAGTGGGGCTCAGACCCACTATTAAGGCAATGGACAGAATGTGAAGGAAAGCAGGAGAAGCAAAGCAAGGAGAAGGCAGACAGAGGGCAGAGGAAGCAGCTGGGACAGAGGGAGGACACTGGGGCTGCTTGATGTCTGGTCGGGGGTTATCTTTCTGCTCCACTTCCCTCTACCCTCAAGTCATCCTTTCTCCTGCGTCGTCTTCTGTCCGCTTTACTGTCTGGACAACTGCAGTTGTGTTCAAGTTGGGTTCCATAGAGATACGCCCAAGGCTCTTCCAAAGCTTACTTTGGCTTTGAAGACATATCCAGTTCACCATTTGGGGACATGCGAGAAGGTGAGAGAGAGGTCTGGACGAGGAAGACTCCTGTTCCCACCAGCTTCAGTCACTGTTTCATGGTTCTGCTTCAATTTTATTTTCTTAACTATTGGGGTTTCTCCTAAATTTAGTCTTATTAAGAGCTTTTGCTTTTGTCTTAGTTTGGCTTTGCCCTGGTCTGCTGCAGTCTTGCCAGGGGGCATCTCTGCCTTTTCCTTTCACTCTTCTTTGCTGTACTGCACTCTGAATAAATCATGCTGAGTACCTTCTTCATAAATTCCCTCCTCCTTGCTCCATAATATATCGTTTGACTCTTTATCATCCTCTGAGCAAAGGTCAAACCCTTGGCTGAGCCTCTGGGGCCCTCTTCAATCAGAATGAAAGGAACAGGTTGATACCTTGTGCTGTTAGGATCCCTGACACGTGGCACACACTCACTAAGTAAATACCAACTTCATATCTCTGATTGTTCCCGAAGGGAACCTCTGCAGCCTCCCGTCTCCTAGAGCACTACCTTGCATACAGGAATAGTACCTGGTAAATCAAATGAGACTTTTCTCCTGAGGGCAGACTTCCTGTGTCTATATAGCAAAGCTTCCATTTGGGGGAATGACCTAGAGATGTTGAGGAAGGGTCTTGAGTTCCTGTCTTCGGTGGAAAATAGTACAGTGATGTTTAGGAAGTGCCTCCAACTTCTATCTCCTGTTGTCTGGAAAGAGACCCACTTGGGGTTGGCCTACAAATATAACCATGGGGATGACCTAACCAAAGAGGCCCTTGAGCGCTTCATCATTACGCCTGGCGCTTGATGCCCCCTTGTGGCGATCTGTCGCCATGCAGGGGTTACCAAGAGGAACCGAGAGCTGTCCTGCACTGGGCTCCTAACTCTGAGCCAACTATCTCCCAAGCATTAACTCGCTCACCCCGCTACAGTCCTCTTAGGGAGCTACTGTGAGTTTTACAACCTGTTCTAAGTAACACAGCTAACAAGTGGCAGAACAGAGACTTTCTACCCAGCAAAATAACGATTTAACTGAGAAAATAATTTTAAATAGCCATCACTGAAAATCCCCGGAAGGTGTCTTAAGGGCATAGAGCAAAGGAAAACTTTCTTTCAGGAAAATTTATAAAATCTCAGTTAAAAACAGCAAGGTCTGTGGCTTCTGAGCCATGTTCTGCTCCATCGTCCTCCCCACTAGCCACACGTTATAGAAGCTCTACCTGGGTCTTGTGCAGCCACAGGGTTCCAGCCTCCCTTAGACCCCAGTGTAGGGCTGCAGTTGACTTCTGAAGGGGCAGGATGCTGGTGTTTTTCAATTCCCAGCCCCATTTTGTGGAAGTTCTGTTCCAGATAAGCATAGCAAGAACACTGGGTCTCCTTCTCTTTATCTAGCCTCCACTAGTAGGGCGGGAGCTCTGCTCCAGTCCTGGTAAGTCAGTGGTGCTGGGGCCCTGCCTACACCCTGGCTTCCTTGCAGGGCAGAAATCCCATGCTGGGAGGGGCAAGCTGAGAAGACAAAGGGTTTCCATATCCCCTTTCCCCAGGACCCCCCTCATAAAACAGGATGTCATCCTGGAGAAAGAGAATCTCACCCAGCTCCATTGCAGTAGTAGAGGTGTTCTGCCTTTTGGAAAAAACCCTAAGGAGGAAAAACTCCACAGCTCTGCCTTAGGGGACTGACTTTCTTTGGAATAAAGTATGGAAAACTTCATGATAACAAGCATTGTTGAAAATACTGGCCTTCTTTGTGGAAAGCAAAAGGAGACTGGTATCCGTCTGCATGATACAAGCAAAATGGCACAGCAGGCAAAAGTTTAACAGGGAAAACCAGGGAAAGAGAAAGCCAGGAGGAACTTTCCTTCGATCGCAGTCAGCTCCGGGGGTCAAGAAGGCTGCGCTGCACTGCACCCCTCAGGAGCAACCAGAGCCAGATGAGGACTGCAGTTCCTAGGGACCTTTGACAGTCGCCAGTTTGGAGTGGTACAGGGGGACACCAGATCAGAATGGGCACAAGAGTGAAGTGTGAGTGGATGTGAAATGGAGAGAGTTTGTCTGGAGGAAGCCTGAGGAATCAAGAGAATAGAGTGGGGTTCCCCAGAGATGAGGGATCATCAGATTTTAGTTTTGCAGCATGTTTGTGTGTGGACAGGAGGGATCCAGTTAAGAAGGGGTGGTTACTGATGTGCATAGTAGTGCTCTTGCCTTCAGGAGAGAAGACTAGGTGCACGTGAAGAGATCGGCCTTGCAGAGGAGGAGGACACGTGCTCCGCTGCATGAGGAGCGGAAGCAAAGACTGAGGCTCACACAAGCACGTGTACCAAACTGGCCAAGGAAAGGCAGCAGCCGTTCCATATGATGGCTTTTACTTTACCAAAGAGTGAAAGACAAGAATGGGAAATTTGGGGAGAGAAGGGGAGATCAAGCTTACCAGATATATATGGAGAGAGTAGGAAGCCCAGGCATCACAGTGACCCATTCAGAGTGAGTTATTCATTTAGAGTGACAGCGGTTTGCTCCACATTGTGTTTCCCACAGCCGGGAGAAGAAAGTGTTTGTAGGGTGGGTGTGATGAAGAGAGAAAAGGGTAAAACAAAGATGGCAGAGGGGAGTGATGACTTTGATAGATCATGAAATAGATGGCGCAAGGAGGTAAGTAATGTCAAGACAGGGCCAGTGAACAAAAGAAAAAAGTAAGTGGTTGGACTCAGGTCAGAGGCCTAGAAATTAGATTTGCAAAGCCATGATTTTTGGAGGGGGTGCAGATAGTTGATAATGTCTGGGTCAAGATCATGGGCACCTGGGTTGAGGTACAGTTGAGAAGTTCACCGAGTTGATGTGCAAGGTGTTGGGTGAGCAGCATCCCTGTAGATACAAGTTATTAAGCTCAGTGGCATCGAGTGCAGGAGACAATGACTGTGAATCAGGCTTTCAAGTCTTAAGGGAAGGAGGGCAAATGACAACTACAGAAGGGGAGAAGGGAGTAATGTAGGACAGCATGAGCTTCAAAGGAGCTGGGTTTGTTGGGTTGTGTGCTTTGGGTTTAGTTTGTCTTCATAAGAGGGCAGTGGAATAATCGTCTGGACATAGCAATGGCAACAAAGAGGACCATTATCCTTCCATCAGATCCCGAGCTATGAGAGAGGAAGGGGGCACACAGTCACCTGGAGTTTCAACTAAGGTGAATGGGTGTCGGAAATACTCAAAGAAGTGCTCAAAGGTATAGATGAGTTTGCTGATCACTTAGTGGAAGTTCTTGGTGGCAGACTGGTAAGGGGTTAGAGGGAGGGAAGGAGGAAGGGGTTGGTTAGACAAGGGGAGGTATAGGTATGCTTTTATTTAAAAAAAAAAAAACAGTAGCACTGCTGATTGGTAAATAGCTTACTGTAATATCATTGATTAGTGACATACATTATATGTGTATAAAAAATAATCTCGGGGCACCTGGGTGGCTCAGTGGGTTAAAGCCTCTGCCTTCGGCTCAGGCCATGATCTCAGGGTCCTGGGATCGAGCCCCACATGGGGCTCTCTGCTCAGCGGGGAGCCTGCTTCCCCCCTCTCTCTGCCTACCTCTCTGCCTACTTGTGATCTCTCTCTCAAATAAATAAATAAAATTTTTGGAAAAATAAAATAATCTCCTCCTACTCAGTAAAATAACTACAGAGAATTCCACCGGCCTCTGATTTTATTTTTTTCTAGCATTTTAAATAGCTTCCCCATCCTTTTAGACATCTTGGGCTCTCTTTGGTGGTTTGTAGCTTTGATTCTGTTCAGCCCAGCTGGAAAACAAACCATTAGGAAATGCATTTAGACCTTACTCTGTGCCCTACAGAAACAAAACAGAATATCTATTTCATTAGCACACCAGGACCTGGGAGAGGTGAGAATTCTCTGGAAGGAAAAGTACAAGAGGGCTCAGAGAGATGTCAGCCAAGCCCCACAAACTCTATTTTACTTCTTTCCAGACCATATCTCAATCAAAGCAGCTGGATTAGATAAGGCTCTCTGGTTTAAGATGCTGAAATTGATATTCAGATTAAAGGTAATATGAGGACGACTTTCTCTCCCAGATGAAGGGTTTTGTGTGAGGGAGGACTGCAGGCAAATCAAAGGAAGTGCTGCGGCTCTCAGAGAAAATGAGAACAGGAGAGGGTGGTGGGGGAAATGGCTTAAATGACCAAAAGAGAGGCTGCACTTGTCTACACAGGTCTGGCCTGCCTGTCAGACAAGTCAGACTGTAGCCAGCCATCTGCTGCTCTGAATAATGACAACAAGCCACCCGCAGAGACCCAGCTTTTGATTGCCTCGGTAATGTGTTGGGACCACAGGGACCCACATCCTCTCCCTCCTGCTAGGAAATACGTGGAGCCATCCACTGTAGACTTACTTAAAGCTAGGACATGGATAGATTAAAGGGGATAATATAGCCAGCCTGCCTGGTGCAGAGGAAGGCTACTATCCTACCATTTCATTGTGTTGTAGAAACACGGTGTAACAGTGGACAACACACATTGGCTCTAAAGAACTGGTTTTTTTTCCCTCTGAACTTTAAAATTGCAATAATTACAATCCTGAAATGATCATTGCTGTTGTGAACTCAAAACGGCTCGCTTTGCATTGGATGAAATTCCATGTGAAACGAGTCTCCATCCACGAAGGTTGAGTTAGTGAAGCCACCTCACCTGGAAGGTGGTCTCACAGCAGTGAGGATAATTAGCCTTCCTGAGATGCTCCTGTATGTCAGCTGGGTTCTGGGCTTAGCACACATTATCCCCTTCTCCCAGAAACTCTGTGAGAGAAGCATCAGCATGCCAATTTTATAGGTGAAAAAAACCACCACCACCACCAACACTAACGCTTACTAAGGTTCTGCTGGTCAGCCGAGACTATTAGTGATCAGATTCATAAATAAAAGACTTCCTTTAACTTCTGTCCTGTCAGTGGTGGAGCATAGCTAACCTCTGATTAGATTTGAAAGCCTTTTGAATCTGTTCCTTAAGCCTGGGTCACTGTGATCAAGCACAAGAACATACAGTTAAGAATGACAAGTGCAGGGGCGCCTGGGTGGCTCAGTCGTTAAGCGTCTGCCTTAGGCTCAAGTCATGATCCCAGCGTCCTGGGATCGAGCCCCGCATCGGGCTCCCTGCTCTGCGGGAAGCCTGCTTCTCCTGCTACCACTCCCTCTGCTTGTGTTCCCTCTCTCGCTGTGTTTCTCTCTGTCAAATAAATAAAATCTTTAAAAAAAAAAAAGAATGACAAATGCATATTCCTGCCTATCTTATTCTTCTTGAACACTGATGATTTTGATCAAAACATAGCAGCTCCAACTGTAGGCATCTGTCTTTGGGTCTCCTGTCTTCTCATGCCTCGCTGTCTCTCTGGGCAATCTCACTCTTGCTTAGGGCTTTACCTGCCAACTCAACTCTGATGACTTCAAACCTGTAATTATAGCTCAGACTCTTTCCTGAGTTTCAGACCTATATATATCCAACTACCCATGAGATATCTCTTCCTTGGGGTTCCTAAAGGACCTCAAGCTCAAGAGATCCCAAAGAAAACCCATCCCATTTTGTCCCAAGTAAGCTTCTCCTTTTCTAGTCCCTGTCCACCCAGACCCATAACTGGAATCTGCAAGTCTTCATAGATTTTTCTCTCTCCCTCTCTTCATATATCCCACCGGTGGCCAAGTCCTATAGGGGAGAGGACTCAGAGTAAGGTCTCCAGATCACCAGTAGCAGCGGTAGCTGGAAACTAGTTAGAAATGAAAATACTGGATTCCACCCTAGTTCAGCCTCTTTGGGAGTGGGACGCACAATGTGTGTTTTTTTTTTAAGATTTTTTTTTTTTTTTGACAGAGACCACAAGTAGGCAGAGAGGCAGGCATAGAGAGAGGGGGAAGCAGGCTCCCTGCTGAGCAGAGAGCCTGATGCAAGGCTCGATCCCAGGACCCCGAGACCATGACCTGAGCCGAAGGCAGAGGCTTTAACCCACTGAGCCACCCAGGCGCCCCACAATGTGTGTTTTAATAAGCCCCCCAGGTGATTCTGACATCTGCTCTAAATTGACCTTCCATAATATTTATCTGATTACCCTACTCCTGAAGCTTTTACTGCAGTCATTTCCTAACCAAATGTACCTTTCTCTACTCTTAAATCCCTCCATGCTGTCCTCCCCTTTCTTACCAGAATGTTCCCTCTAAATGCAAATGTGACCATGTCTCTGTCCTACATAAAATTCTTCAGTGTTCCCCCAATGCTTAAGCAGCGCTGTCTACTAAAAATACAGCGTGGGCCACATATGTAATCTTTTTATGTGGCTCCTGGAAAATTTTAAAAGTAAAAAAATAAAGTGAAATTAATTTGAACACTTACTGAACCCAATATATCAAAAATATTATTACAATCTGTCACCAATATAAAAGTCATTAATGATATATTTTACATTCTTTTTGCATGCCAAATCTCTGAAATCTGGTATATATTTTTACACTTATATATCTCAATTCCAGATGTCAAATTTTCCTTGGAAATGCCTGACTTATATTTAGATTTCATACAATTTACAGTGGAGTCAAAAGAACACATGTACTTACCCACGTTGTTCCAGACGTACCTAAAAGTTTTCCAGTAACTGAATCCAATCCATTTTTAAGTTTAAATGAACTAAAATTCAAGATTAAATTGCTTAGGCATGCTAGCCACATTTCAAATGCTGGGGTTCAACCATGGGGTTGGTAGCTACCATATTGGTCAGTGGGGTTTAGAGGACCAAATTCTGACCCGCCAGTATGGCTTCCCAGCCCTCAGAACTAGCTGCTCTCCAAGTTCATCAGTATAGCCCATCTTCATCCCTTGCTGCACAATATGATTCCGATACTAAGAGCATTTCCTAAGATATTCCACATCATCTCATGCCTCGGGGCCCTTCCCATGACACCTTCCCTTCCACAATTACTCTGTCTCCCCATTCATGTGTCCAAACCCACCTACTTCTTAGACCAGCCCAAGAGGCATCTCTGCTGGTAAGGTTCTCACCTCTTCCCAGGACTGACTGACCAGTCCCTCTTTTTTTTTTTTTTTTTTTAAGATTTTATTTATTTATTTGACAGAGACAGAGAGATCACAAGTAGGCAGAGAGGCAGGCAGAGAGAGAGGCGGAAGCAGGCTCCCCCTGCTGAGCAGAGAGCCTGATGCGGGGCTCGATCCCAGGACCCTGAGATCATGACCTGATGACTCAGGCACCCCGACCAGTCCCTCTTTTAAGCTGAAACTCTGTGTAAATCTCTAAGGCACATAAGATTGCATTTCACTTGTTCATGGATCCCTCATTACTAGAGAATAAACTTCTTAAATTTTGTGTTACTCATTTTTTATATCCCTCATCCAGTGCTAACAGACACTTAGAAAATGTTTTTTGGGTTAACAAAGAGTTAATACCCACACGTGTACCCTTTGTTTCTGTGACGGTCCCCTCCCTGGACCTGCAGGGCAGCAGTGTGCTAACACTGGAGATTGGGTGTTTTGTTCTCATTGTCACATCATGGCAGTGTCCCCAAAGTTTCAGGAGTGAGATGGGTTTTCTGCCTGCCCGTTTCTTCCTTCTCCAAAGGTGATGAAGACATATCTTTGCTGGCAGCCCTCACAAAGGATTTAGAAACAAGGCTGTACATTCTAGCGATTGTTGGCATTCTCTGGTTTGCCCAGCCCTTGTCTCTCAACCTCTCTGAAGCTTGGTTTCCTCATCTGTGAAACGGGGGTGATAACAGCTGCCCTCCTCATGAGGATGTGCTAACCGAATGCACTAAGGGATGTGATATGCTTGGTAAACTGACAAGTTAGGCGAACCTACGGGCTTATCATCATTTCATCTCAGAAGTTCACCAACACCGACTAGAAGAGGGATCCCTTCCATTACACAAGTGTCTACGCTTCTGAAAGAGGCAAAAGAAGAGGGAACTCATTGTATGGATGAGGCTCCTGCTGGTGAGGACAGGCTGCCCCCTGTTCTGCTTTCTTCATCATGTTCCAGTTCTAGATGGAGAAAATGCTCTTTTACACTCTCCACTCGTTCTAGTGTGTTCTCATGTACTACATCTGGCTTTTTTTTCCCCTCCAAGTCTTTTCTTACCCTCTTGTGATTTCTGCATACAGGCTGCTAGATAAAAGGTTTCTGGAGTCAGGTGAAACTAAAAAGCAAGAACACCTCGGTAAAGCTATTGGGTCCAGGTGTGAGCGGTAAAGATCTAACAAAGTACTTTCGGAGTGAGGCTCCCTTCCGCCCGCCTCCGTCTCCCAAGAGGAAGGACCTCCACAGGTTCGAATGAAAGCAGAGGATGAGTACACTGAGAAGGGGCCCTTCCCAGAGTCAGCCTCAGAGGGGAGTAGGATGAGAGTGTCCCCAGGCAAGTGTGAGGACGCAAGAGTAAGGGAACCCTTCCCTGACTCTCGCCTGGGCCCCAGGGAGGAACACCCGTGCAGGTGTGCCTCATATCCTGTGGTCTGAGAGCACAGAGAGATGATAACTCGAGAGGTGGAACCACTGGCAGATCCCTAGGCCCCAGGGCGGTGCGGGAGAACCCCTGGTTTCCCCCTGGCTCCGAGGCGGACAGTGTCAGGTAGCCAGCAGGTGGCGGCTGCCGCTGTCTGCGTCACGACGAAGCAGATGGACAACCACACCGCAGGTAAGCACCCCTGAGAGGCAGGCAGAGGCGGACGGAATGGTGAGAGGTGACTCGCAGGTATTTAGTGCCTCCCCCACCTCCCCTCCCCCCTCAGCACCTGACCCCGGGACCGAGACACAACCCTCAGAAGTCCCAGGAAGGAGGGGAAGAAAACATGGGATTAAGGGAGCCAGCCTGGAGTTGGCCTCACTAAAGATTCGGTTTGGGGGGGGAGGGCCTGAAGAGGATGGAGACATGAAGTCAAGTTACAGAAAAATCACAAAATAGGAATGCATATCTGATACCCGTGAAACACCTCACATCCTCTACGAACCGTTGTTTATATCTCTGGATCCCTGCTGGATTGTATATTCCTTGATAGTATGTTCTGTGTCCTGCATCCCTGCTTCTCCCAAGCCAGGGTTTGCACATCCTAGGCCCACCTGACAGGTTCGTGAACTTGCTCTGAAATGTCAGATGTGGAGACCTATGTCTTCTCGGCACACCTGGGTTGTGTCCTCTCTTTTCCATCGCCCGTCTGCTGCCACGACTCAGGAGGGATGTGTGCATTCTCTCACTCACCCGTTCCTTCATTCCTTCGCTCAGAAAATACTGATGGAGTGCTTGACTATAAAGCTCTACAGATGTGAATGGGGAGGGGGAGCAAAGCTGTAAAGTGATATATTCGCATGCTTTCCTTCGTTTCATTTTAAATTTTCAAGAGTCCTTGCCTATCACTTCGTTTTGGCTTCGCAGCCACAGCAGAGGTGAAGGGAAGCAGATGGTGTTACCTTCACTGTTCAGGGGAGGAAAAAGAGAGACAAGTTGAGATCTGACCAAAGCGACACAAATTTGTGGTAGAGAAGCAGGGGTGGGGGAGCGGAACTTCAGTTCTTCCGATTCTTTGCTTTGTGCTCTTAGGTAAAAAGATATCAGGACGTATGTTTGGGTAGGGACACCTGGGTGGCTCAGTCAGTTAACCGTCTGCCTTCCGCTCAGGTCATGATCTCAGGGTCCTGCGATGGAGTCACACATCTGGCTCCTTGCTCAGTGGGGAGTCTACTTCTCCCTCTGCCCCTCCCCGCCCTGCTTGTGCTCTCTCCCTCCCTCTCCCCTCCTCTCTCTCTCTCTCTCTCTCTCTCTCTCGCTCTCTCTCTCAAATAAGTAAATACAATCTTTAAAAAGTATGTATGTTTGGGTTAAAAGTGCAGTCAGCCAATGGAAAGAGCTGCCAGTGGCCAGAGCTAGAACAATTTAAGCAACAAAATTAATCAATAGTATTTATACCCAAAGGCTAAAATAAATATCCACAGATCTATACTGATATAAATAAATGACTGAATAAAGAAATGGGTAGAATAGCCAGATACCACTGAAGAATTCCAGATAATTTATTTCAATATTCTGCTCTGAAGGAAGTGGAAGAGAAGTCTCCACTCCTGAAGCATGAGCTTCCTTCCTAAGTGACTTCCTTGCTAAGAGAACCTAGGACCGAGGGGAAAAAAGAAGTGACTCTCCAGTGAAGAAACCTGGCAAGCAGCACCTCGGGGAGGCGATCCGGGTGAACAGCAACAGTGATGTCCCACTGACAGTATGAACCCTTGGTGTGTTGTAATGAGAATGGCAGACAGACTCTACCTCTGTCATTATTCCTCCCAGAAGCCCTTCACCCCAGTCTGACTCTGAGAAAAACATGGATGAATCCTTGTTGAGGAACATTCTACAAAATACCCGACTAGTCCTCCTTAAAACTGTCAAGGTTATCAAAAACAAGGAAAGTCGGAGAAACTGTCACAGGCAAGAGGATCCTAAGGAGACCGGATAACTAAATATAGATTGGATGGGATCCTGGAACAAATAAAGGAAATTAGATAAAAGCTAAGGAAATTTGAATAAATAGAGACTTAAGATAATAATAATTTATCCATTTTGGTTGACTAATTGTGACTAGTATATCACCTTAATGGATGATATTAACAGAGAAAACTGGGTGTGGGGATATGTGGGAACTCTTATCATCGTTACAATTTGCTGTAAATAGAAATTTTTTCTTAGAAAGTAGTAAATAGAAAGTTAAACTTTTAAAGTGAACAATTTCACTTTTAAAAGTAACTACTTCACTTTTAAAGTGAAGTAAATTTTTTTTGAAGATTTTATTTATTTATTTGACAGAGAGAGAGATCACAAGTAGGTGAGAGGCAGGCAGGGTGGGGGGAAGCAGGCTCCCTGCTGAGCAGAGAGACCCCATGTAGAGCTCGATCCCAGGACCCTGGGATCATAACCTGACCCGAAGGCAGAGGCTTTAACCCACTGAGCCACCCAGGTGCCCCAAAAGTTAAGTAAACTTTTAAAAAATAATTTTAGTTGTACAATAAAAAAAAAGTGCAATGAATTTTTTGCCCACATCCTGCTCTCCCACCAATCACTAGGTGTTTTTTTTTTTTTCAATTTATTTTTTTTATTAACATATATTATTTGCCCCCAGTCAGTAGGGTTTACAGTTGGCTTGGGTTGAAGTTTACACAGAAAAGGGCTCTTGTATTCCTGTCACAGATATGTGCCCCCCTACCTCAGCATCTGGCAGTCTGGACAAACACATTTGCCATGCCATCATCTCCAGAATCTCTGCTTTCTAAGGTCAATAAGGTCAATGTACACTTCTTTGGGAATTCCTCTGGTTTACCTGGAACTTGAATGCCTACTATTTCAACCAGTTAATTTTCAGAATTCAGGAATAAGAAAGAGACCGAGAGTCAGTCTCTGTGAATATCAGATATTCACAGTATCTCTGTGAATATCACCTAATTGCCATGCCCCAATGACCTTCCTCAGTCTGTATTTCTGCATAAAATGATGATCCCTGGGGAAGAACAAGGTTAAATGGTATAACGTATGTGAAAGCTTTCTATGACCTAGAAAGGACTATGAAGTTTTATTTTGGAATGTCCTTGCCTTTGGAGAGACTAGGACTGCCTGTGTCTTTTCTTCTTTTAAACAGTCCTCTGGCTTATTCAATGAATTCAGTTCAATAGACATTTGTCAAGTATCATTAATATGTTAGGCACGTTAACAAGTGCCTCACCTGGGTACTGGTGTCCCTGGAAATGTAAGAAGATGTAAGAAGTTTCAGTTGTTCAGCATCTTCCTGGGAAGAGCTGTATGTGTCTGCGTAGATGAGCTGCCTGAGGTGGGGGTCATAGCCCACAAGAGGCTCATATCAGTTATAACACTCCTGTTGTTGGGCACTGAGAAACTGAATCAAAATGGCCTTAAGTTCCTGGCTTGCCTAACTGGGAGGGTCAGAGTCAGGTGGACTTTAGGGTTCAACAATACAGTGGTTCACCCATAGCGTCCAAGAGGTGATTCTTTCCTTTTTCTGCTCTGTTATCTACAGTGATGGCTTTATCCTCTCACTCAGGGTATGGATGGCTGCCAGTAGCAGTGGGACTCTTAGCTTCCTTGTTCACGATAAGGTGAGGTGGGGAGGGCGCTGACAAAACTAAAGCCGTAACCCATGACCTTGACTACCCTATCTTAATCAGCCACTCCTACCTCCAGTCTCTTGCCAGTACCTAACTGTGCATTAATTCCTTCCCATACTGAAATATTTATTTTTAATTTTATTTATTTGTATATTTACTCAGTTGTAGTCCCTTCCCATTCCCCACTCCCCCACCCTCCACAGAATATAAGCTCCATTGGGTCATGGATTTCCTCTTGTTCACCACTGATCCTTAAACTACTTTCTAAAGAGAGCAAGTCCCTCCTTGACCTACAGGAGAGAGGCTGGGTCTGTTGCAAGGGGTCTTCCTTCCCTGTCCTCCTTCCTAAGCCCATGTTGATTCCTGCCTGAGTCCTGATTGCTGGGGGGGTAGGTGCTACCAGTCAGGATTTTACTAGAAGAGGATCACAGGTGGCATGTGGAGGAAGGCCTTTCTAAACAAAAACAGCCCAAGTTGGTCTAGTCTGGATGGAAACGTAGGACAGTTGACCAGAGAAGCCAGGTAAAGATGGGAAGACAAGACCGATGGGCAAACTGTCCTTAAAGCAAGGAGGAAAATGAGTGGTAGGTAGAACAGCTGGTAGTCCAGTGGGTGAAAAGCAAAGGGGCATAAGATGAAGGTTCAGGACCAAGTCTGAACAGAGGGTGGGTATGCCAGAGATCTGTCACGCAAGCCTTCTCTCTACATCCCCGAGCATGAGAACCACGACGTGCATGGCTGGGCTCCGAGGGCTCTGCAAAACAGTACTAAGAGCTCCTCACATTTTAAGAGTGTTTCATAACCTACAAAACATATTCCCAGACGTTATCTCACTTCATGGTCACAGCCACTCTGTGGGGTTAGTTTGGTCGTTCCTATTTTGCAAGTGAAGAAACCAACCCTTAGCGTGACTTTAAAAGCCATGCAGTTCAGGGGAGGGAAAGCCGGATGTGGATGTTCTCCTTCAAGCGATGAGCTCATCCTACCCCCAGGCGGGTGAAGAAGGATGGGTCACGGTTTCCTGACTTGGAAATGCATCCTTAGGCTCAGGTTTTCCTGTTTTGCATTTCGTGCCTTTCTGTTTAGAGTTGAGTTGCTGTGTACTTCCGTGTAAATATGAAATTTCCCATAATAAAAAGGAAAGAAAAAAAAAAAGATAAGAACAGGGTCGAAGTGCTTGGTCAGGCCCTGGCAGAGAAAATCGAGGGATGGTCAGGCCCCAAGGAAGTCAGGTGCTTGAAGGTCTTGGCTTGGCTTCAGCACTTTAAGATTTGAGTTAAGAAAAAGAAAAAAGAAAAAAAAAAAAAAGAAAAGAAAAAAGAACATTTGGGAATGAGGAATAAGAAAAATCATGTGTGTGCTCAAGCAGCTAAAAAAAAAAAGGCACAAAGGAATGAGTTGTTCCCTCTGGGTTTTATATTCTCTTGCCAGATCCTTTAATGATGCTTCTATTCTTTTTTCCCAAATTTAATTTTCCCCCAGACTTAAATAAAGAGCAGATGATGTTTCATAGATGCCTTAGTAAAGTGGCCGTCCGGAAGTTATTTTTGCCCGAGTGCATGTTCTGGCTTGATCTCCAATTCACTGTGTGATCTTGGGTTATTATTGACCCCCCAGGAGGGTCACTTTCTCCGACTGTAACAGAGGAATGAGAACACTGACCACCAAATGGCCTCCCAAGAAAACGGACAAAGGGTGCAGGGTGATAGCTGAGAAGGTACTTGGAACACTTCCAAAAAGAAATGGCTTAAGCTAGGAGATGTTATTATCAGAGCATTCTTTAGAATCACCTGGGTTTGTGGGTGGCTACAGTCCAGGCTTCTCTGCTGCCTGGAATTTAAAGCTGGAAGGACTTTAGCGACCCTGGCCAGATCCTGGCCAGAAGGGGACCTCAGGTCTTTTGAAACTGGTACTCCTTCTGCTTCCTGGTTGATCTGGGTGGTGTGGCACGGCTTTCACCCTGTAAGGTGCTCTGAGGCTCAGGAAACCTGAAAGAAGGCAGGGTCAGTCGTTGATCTTCCATGCTAATCTCAAAGAGCAGCTAATCTCAAGGAGCAGGGGTCATTTTAATTCAGCACTGCAATTTAAAAAAAAAAAAGTTTTACCATCTTAATTTTGTTTTGTTCAAGCTGAACTTTGTAAGATGGAAGGGAGAAGTGGCTCAGACAGACAGTGGATGGTGGGAGGGAGGCTACCTGGAACTGAGCCTGGCTCAGGGCTCTCTCTGCTGTCATTTGTGAAGATGTCAGTACACATCTGACAGCCTGATCTCCAATATCTTATCTTCTCAGCACTGATGTCAACAGATGTTCCCTTCAGTACCAGTGACCATCAAGTTCTCATGCAATCATTCATTCATTCACTTATTCAATAAGCATGTTCAGGTAGTTCCTATGTGTCAAAAACCTCTTAAGTATCAGCAGTACAGAGATGAGTAAGCTACCCTTACCTAGAGGGCTGTGGTGCGGAATAGATGAGCCCAATGCAATGTGGTTACTAAGTGTCCCAGTGAGATTCCTTTGGAGAATGTGAAGGAAGAGCCCCTTCTAAGGAAAAGGTAACACTTGAATTTGGACTTGATGTTTAAATAGGGATGCTTAATATGAATGAAGGAAGGTGAGGGCAGGGAGAGCATCCAGGAAGAGGGATGCATGTGCAGAGGCATGGAGGCATGATAAAGCGTGGCATATTTGAGGTACAGCAAGCCTTCTGATTGGGTGGAGGATACCTAGGAGTAGGAAGAGGTGAGTACACACAGGTCCAGCACTAAGCTTATCCTAAAGCTTAGGATAAAAAAAAGCAGAAGGGGAATTATGTTGGGAGAATCAGACAAGATTCTCATTTAAGAAATAGCACTTGGGTAGAAACGTAGAGACTAGATGAGATGTGTTTGAGGTCAGAGGAGTGGGGTTGGGTGGATGGAATGGGGTGGGTTGGATAGAGTAGATGGGACGGGGTGGAGTAGATGAGATGGGGGGATGGGATGGGATAGATGGGATGGGGTGAGGTGGATGGCAGAAGACTTGTTGGGAGCAATCATGGTGAACAGAATGGACAAGGGCTTCAACTCAGGTGGTGCCTGTGGAGGAGGTGCAGATTTGGGGAGAGATCTGAGAGTATGAGATCTGCAAACTGGTGGAACGCAGGGGACGCATGTGTGGGAGGGAGAGGTCCAGAAGGCCTCTCGGGTTCCTGGCTTAGGGGATTGTGTAGATGATCATACTGTTGGCTTACACAGGAAATACAGAATGCACATAGGGTATGGGAGAAGAGATGACTTACTTAGCTTTGAGGTGGGTATGGAATATCCATGTGAAAATAGCCAATTGGGCAAATGGGTTTAAGGATTTGGGAGATAGGAGAGTGTAGGGCTAAAGACGCTCACCGTGCATTGAGGGTTAGAGGGCTGAGGAGGACCCTGGAGAACCAATATTTAAGGACCAGTAGAGGGGGAGGGGTCAGGAAAAAAAAAAGAGAGGCCAGAAATGGGGGGGGAAAGGGAGCCCCCAGAGACAGCGATGTCAGGGAGGCCAGGGCTGGGGAGACAGAAGAAGGGAGAGTAGACAGTGCCACCAAACTCCTCAGAGAGCATAAGAACGATAGAGGACCCAAAACAGGGCAGGGGAAGACAGGGTTGGGAGAGCAAGCCCCACGCAGCAGATGGGCTCAAGCAAGAACCTTAGATGGGAATAAGGCTGCCATTCACACAAGGTGAAATGAGCTGAGTAGGGGAGCAATCGCCTGCACCCCTCTGCCCTAATTCTAGCCAAGGGCTCTTTCACAATCATCAGAGCACCTCTGATGAAGAATAATTGAGAACGGAATTCAGCACTGACTGTTGGGTCCTGCGTTAGGTACTTTCAGCAAATAATCTCACCATAGCCCTTTGAGGCTGAGAGCACAGTCCTCCTTTTCAAAATGAGGAAATCAAGGCTCAGCGCAGCCAAATCCTTTGCTCCTCCCTCTCCTTCCTCTTCACTGGTTCTCAGGTCACAACCCCCAGAACACCTCGGTGATGAACCCTACCGGGGCTTGGCGACTATGGAGAGCCTGTCTTTTATCACTCACTGACTCGAGCTTCTAAAGCTGATGAGGGAAGAAGAGAAACTTGAGCCAGAAGTAGGGTGCCATTCCTGCCAGGGACGCTCCACAGGAATAAATTAGACCAGTGGGCTGGAGAGAGAAGACACTGCACAAGGAACTTCCTCTTAACGGAGCAAAGGCCAGCCAGGGAGAGGTCGGGGGTAGAGGAACATGAGGCAGCCATCTTCAGCTCCCTCCCAGTTACCGAGTAGCAAATCTCCCCTCCAAAACAGTTGGATGATTAAGGGCTGCTTGGGAATACCCTGGCCCACTTTTTAAGATTGGTGCTCTTTTTTTTGAGAGACAAAGAGTGTGCATGCACATAAGCAGGGGGAGGGGCAGAGGGAGAGGAAGAGAGAGAATCTTAAGCAGATTCCACACTCAGCATGGAGCCTGATGCAGGCCTCCATCTCACTACTCTGAGATCATGACCTGAGCTGAAATCAAGAGTGGGTGACGGAGCCACCCAGATGCCCCAAGATTGGTGCTCATTTTTAAATTCACATTTATATAGTGTTTCACTAACCTCTGAGGTTAATCTTATTACTATCATCTTCATTTTCTTTTTCTTTCTTTCTCTCTCTTTTTTAAAATCATTTTATTTTTATTTTATTTTATTTATTTGTCAGAGTGAGAGAGATCATAAGTAGGCGGGGCGGGGCGGGGGGGGGGGGGGGGGCAAGCAGGCTCCCTGCTGTGAGTAGAGAGCCTGATGCAGGGCTCTATCCCAGGACCCTGAGATCAAGAGCTGAGCTGAAGGCAGAGGCTTTAACCCACTGAGCCACCCAGGTGCCCCTAATCATCTGCATTTTAAAGATAAATAAACTGAGACTCAAGTCAGGCTGCCCATGTCCTTTCTAATACTTAGGAGCCAGGGTCTCCTCATTATTCAAAATCCAGACGCTGGGATCTTTCTAACCCCTAGCAGTGGATGATTCCAAAAGAAATTCTACCACTAACAATAACCCCACACGTGTGCCTGTAGACCATACAGTGGCTTCCAAGGCCCCACGTACCCACTATTCAGTACCCCTGTAAAGAAAGGTTAGTCATGACACTTGTTAAAGATGGGAAGCCAGGCTTTATTCAGGGGGTGGCTATTGCCAAAGGGGTTTTAGAGCAGGGGGAGATTCAATTCCACTCTAAATATAACCAGGACAAGTGGGGATTCATAGCCAAGGAGCAGGTGGGAAATTATCATTTCCTCAATAATTTCAATAGGACTGAGGAGAGTCTTACTGAAAGCAAAAGCCAAGGTTATAAGACATCAATGGTGGGGAATGAAGAGCTTCATTTGCTACTGAGAGTGGGGGATTTTCCCTAAACTGACCTAGCAGGGTACTTGCTAAACTTGAACTTAACAGGTCAGGGCCAGAGCCCAAAGGGACTAGTCAGAAATAAGATTCAACGAGGCTAAGTCAAGTTTGGTGGAGGGAAAGAGTCTTTGTTACCCCTGTGACCTCGTATACAAGACTTCTCTGCTCACTTAAAATACTTAAGTCAGGGGGCGTCTGGGTGGTTCATTGGGTTAAGCCCCAGCCTTCGGCTCAGGTTATGATCTCAGGGTCTTGGGATCGAGCCCTGCATTGGACTCTCCTCAGCAGGGGCCTGCTTCCTCCTCTCTCTCTGCCTGCCTCTCTGCCCACTTGTGATCTCTCTCACTCTGTAAATAAATAAAATCTTAAAAAAAAAAAAAAATACTTAAGTCAGGGGCTTCCTGTGCCTCTGGGGGAATGTCTTTACCAGCAGGTGTCTTTGTGGCCTGGGCCTTACCCTCAGGTTTTCACACCACCTCCCCCTTCTCAGTGCGGCCTTCCCCAAGTGCATGTGACTGCACATCCATACCCCTGCCCCAGCATCCCCCCCATGATTCTCCATAGCACTTATTAAAACATACTATATGTTTTACTTCTACATTTTAGTTATAGTCTGTTCCCCCCACCCCCACAAGAATGTCAGTTCCATGAGGCAGGGACTTGCATCTGTTTTGTTCACTGCTGTCTCCCCAACAAAGGGACCAGCATCTGGCACACAGGACAGGCTCATTCTTTGTTGAATAAATTGGATGCCCAGATGAAGGTCTCCACAAATATCTTCAGATCTTGACTACGTCAACAGGAAAGGATCATAATCCCCAATAACGGATGATCTGTCCAACCAATTCGCAGTGTACCTCACCATGCGTTATTTCAGTGTTAATACAATAACACAGGGATTAGCTCAGATGGACCATGAAACATCTGCCTTCCATGAGAATTCCATGGTGTTATGGGGTGTGGTGTCCCAGAAATATGGGGCCAAAGAACCCCCTCTAGATACAGGGTTTGCTGCAGAAAAATTCACATGCATACAAGACCATTTTACACACACACACACACACAAAAGGGACCCTTGGTCCCACTGAATAGATATTATCACCTCCCATTCCACACTTCCCAGGCAGAATTTCCCAAGGGCACCTCCTGCTGTTTCTGAGCCTGCCCCCCCACCCTCCACCCCCCAGCCCCGCCTCGTGCCCCCACACTTGCCCCTTCCAATGCCAAGAATGTTGTCCTTCCCCTTACCTGTGTACCACACAGCGAGTGTGGACCCACTGCCCCCTCGCTTCTCCCCTCTCTGTAATCCCTCACTCACCCTTCAAGTCTCAGCTGAAATACTGCCCTCTAGGGAGCACTCTGACTCCCCTGGGGAGAGTTAATCACTTCCTCCTCCAATAATAGCGTCCAATACAAACACGGTGATTATGTTACATTATAATTGCTAATTTGTTCCCAGTCCATCCTTCTCCCCAGGAGACTGTAGGAGCCCCGGAGGGCAGACTTACTTTATTCAGTACTGTATCCCTGGCCACTAACACATGTGCTGACACACGGCAAGACTGTGGTGAATGATGGGGGGCGGAGGAGATGCTACAGGCTTCCCAGATGCTGTAAACAAAGAAGGGAAACATTTTGACCCAAACAGAGGTTTCTCATTTATTCTTTCCTGCCGGGAGGCTACATAAAACCTGCTTCGAAGGAACCCGACGGGTTTGAACAAATGTGCTGTTGAGTAGACGACAGTCATGCAGGCTAGAGAATACCCATCGGGGGGCAGAGGTTACCACAGGGGATCCTTTAAATGTGGGGTTTCTTCAGTGTTCTCCAAAGCAAGAGCTGCCCCCCACAGGGAATTCGAACTCAGGCCAGCAGACTTTTGCACAAAGTAAGGCACGTCCAGTGAAAGGCTAGTTAGATCAGCATCATTCTCTCTTTGTCTGGACTTACTCTGCACTGGTGTTCACAGGCCCCAGGCAGCTGGATAGTGCTAGAAACTAAATCAGCAAAAACGTATCAGGCCTGGAATCCAGATTAAGGGAGGAGGGGCAGAGAATCATAGCAACAGGCAAGGTTTTTGTTTTTTTTGTTTGGTTTTTCATTACAGCACCCTCCATGTCTAGACCAGTCCATGGAACCTACCTGGTATCCACAAAATATCTGTTGAACGAATGTATGACTAGGTGACTCTATAAAATCACCGAGCAAGAAATGAGATGAAGACGTGATTGTACTGTAGTTAAAAACAATTCTCTCATAAGCCACTAAGGGTTGGTCTAGTGGCTGAGTTTCCCACGAGGCACACTCCCAGAACAGCAGATGGTGACCAAACTGCTATCCAAAGAGTATGGGTCCAATTAACTAGAGGCCTTTGGTCTAAGTGGAGTATGCACGTTCCCATCTGGGCACAAAAGGACAACTGCTCAGCTTCTTCCCTTTCCACTATTTTCCATGTAGTATTCGGCCTCTGTCTCAAGAAATTTAGTGGATATTTAAAGAACATTTGCTACAAAAAGCACGAAATCATCAGAAAGCCTGGGGTGACCACATGCCCTAGTATAGTCTGGGCCAGAGGTTGATCCAGAACCATTTTTAAGGGTTAAAAGATGCACAAGATTTTTTTTTTTTTTTTTGAGTGCTCCTAAACTGTTCCTTCAGGTTGTTTTTGCATGAAAAATCTCTGCAGGTGGGCTATAACCATAATTTTAAAAGCTTGGCCATATGGGAAGGAAGCTAACATTTATCTGGTGCCAATCATATGCCAGAATGTATAAACTAGACACTTTCGGTTTATTATTCAATCCTTATGACTGCACTATGAGGGATGTGCTATACCCCTTTTGCAGACAGGAACTGAGGCTCAGAGGTAATCCGTAACTTGCCTAAACTCCCCCAATCTGTCACAGGCTGGCTGATGATTGCACGCCAACTCAACACATAGCTCACACATGGGCTTCAGAAAACACTCGTGATTTTGAGAGAACCAAGTCCTCCTGATCAATATACTTTCCTGACTTTTTCAGTAACGGACACACATTTGAATGGGCCTTCCAAGTTCTGCCTGGCACAGAATGGCAGGAAGACCTGTGACGGCTCCGAGGAGATGAGGTAAGCCTTCAAAGCCTATTTTCCCAAGACCCCCAACAAGCCTAGCCAGTCTATTTCGGCTTAAGCCCTCTGACTGCCATGAAAGTCTGAGTGATAATGAGCTGTGTAGAAGGCGAGTGTTCTGTTGTGTTGAACAGGACCCTGATGAGAATAGCTTAACTCCCCTTGCGAAGTGGCTGGAGTGCACAGTGGCACTGTTTCTTGGAAAAATAACATCACCCATACGTCGCAGGGATGTAGGTGGGAATGGCCCCGGACGTCAGGACACGTTGGCACTCTCTGTTGAAGATAGCAAAAGCAGCAGAAAGACACGAACGCAGTCATTCTAACTTTGTTAAACTAAAAACATCCTTTGGGCCCTCTTGGGAAACTTTGTTTTGCTTCACAAGGAGGGAGGGGAACCAGCTTCTTTGTGGTCAGTTTCATTTGGAGATACTCCTATTCCACTCTTCCTCTAAATGACATAATCCAAATAAAAATGGGGAGGTTTGGAGTAAGTTTTATTTTTAGAGATCTTTCTTTGAGTAGACCCGTCAGTAAACCTTTAACCAGGAATTGTACTCCTGAAAATGAAAACAGACTCCAGGCCTCCTGGGTTCAATCCAGTTCTACCACTTACCTTGGACAAGGAAACTCATTCATCTGTGTTGTTTCCTCATCTGTAAAATGGGGATAATAAAATTATCTACCCATAAGGATTTTTTGAAAGGTTCAATGAGACAATCCATGCAAACTAGCACAGTTCCCAATACATGGGAAGCCCTCAGTTGTTTATTATTATTACCTTACGGTCCCAATCAGAAATATGGACAAAACTATACACTGGTATCATTGCAGTACTGTTTATAATAAAAACTGGAAACAATCTAAAAATCCAAAATTAAGTGAATGATTAAGCTAAATAGGCTGCATACCTCCAGTCCAGAAAAAAAGGTGGAGCCACTGAAAATTCTAGCTACAGAAACTATATAATATATTGTAAATATTTATAAAATAAGGGGGGGAGCAGTACACAAAATCACATATATGGCATATTTACAAGAAGTACATGAAAATGCATTAGGATGAATGAACTCTTGGTGATTTAAAATTTTTCTTTGCTCTATTTTCCCACGTGTTACATATATTTTCAAAGTAAAACTATATAGGATATTTAAATGTTATATTAAAGTTGCTGCTTTTTTTTAAAGATTTTTATTTATTTATTTGACAGAGAGAGAGATCACAAGTAGGCAGAGAGGCAGGCAGAGAGAGAGGGGGAAGCAGGCTCCCTGCGGAGCAGAGAGCCCGATGTGGGGCTCGATCCCAGGACCCCAAGATCATGACCTGAGCTGAAGGCAGAGGCTTTAACCCACTGAGCCACCCAGGTGCCCCAAGTTGCTGCTTTTTGAGTGTAATCTACACTAAGGCTCAAGGGTTGCAGAACTGAGTGTTATTTTTGTTTATTAATATGTTCAGAAAAAGAGGACCCAAGGGAAGTAGGGTAGGTAAAGTAATTTTCTAGGCTTATAAATCATGGATAGTTGGTTCTCTGGAAGCTTCAATAAACAAGGCTGTTTTTTTTTTCCCCTATTTAGAATACACTAATATTTCCATGACAATTACTTATCAGGTTGCCTATGGTTGCTATGAACCTTCTAGCTGACCCTTGGTCAGGGAAGGCAGTCAGGCCAAGGAAGCTAGAAGTAGGCTCCCAGCAGGCAGTTAGAGCCTGCTACAGTGCTCATGATAGACAAGAGGTCCTCGGTCCAAACCAATTTGTTGTCAGTCTCTCATCTCCAGTGCGCCCTCCCTCACTCCTTTGGCTCACTGCACTCCTCCAATGAGCCCAGTGCTCTGCCACAAGCTGAGGACAGAGGTGGAGAAGACTCATCTCTTGCCTTGAAGGAGGTCATCCCTGGGAGCAGAGAAGCAAACTCAGTCCCGAGGCAGCATGACCGAGGCCACACTAGCAGTGCCGGAGTCAAAGGGGAGGGCATCTGATGGTGGCTGGGAATGAGGCAGTGTTTGCCAGGGTAGGAGAAGGGCTGAGGAAGGGCATCCCAGGCTGAGGAACAGTGGCTGCAAAAGCACCGGGAGGGCACAGTGTTGGGCGGAGGCTGTGAAACTCACAGTGGGTCTGGTGTCTTATGGGGCCTGGAGGGAGGGTGAGGGGTCAGCAGGAGAAGATACCAGGTGGCTGGCCAGAGGCTGAGTCAGTGGATGTTTTAAAGCAGGGGAGAGCCATGCTTCGACTATTTGGGGATGATCATGCTGGTTGCAGCGCGGTGGCTGTGCTCGTTCGAGGGGTGTACCCAGTGCTGGGGTGCGGTGGAAGTGGCCGCAGCAGTCTGAGGGCTGCTCACGAGAGTTTTGTAGGGCCTTGCAGAGGGAAGGAGGGTGAGCAAGCAGGTCAGGGAGGTGACAGCTCTGGCCGACTGCTTGGATTTGAGTGTGATACAAGTCAAGGATGAATGGGAGGCTCTGGCCATGGCCTGAACTAAGAGAAGAAACTTCTGAGAAAGGGGCTTGGTGGTGTGGGATGAAGGAAAGATAATGAACTCCGTCTGGGACAGGTTGAGTGAAATGTGCCGAAGGGCAACTGGGCGGTTGATGAGAGAGGTCTGGTCTTTAGAAAATAGTTTTAGGCTGAAGTTATTGATCAGGAAGGTGAGAGCACAGGAGTGGGCAGATGTTCTAGAAATAGGTGAGGTTAACCTGGTGGACCAGAGGACAGAATTACAGGGAATAATAATGGTTTAAGACACTCCATCGTCAAAACTGGGTTTGAGGGAGGGTTGCCTAAGGGTTTACTGAGGCTCTGAACTGCTGTTCATGCTGGATGAATTTTCAGTTCAAGTTTGATTGGTTGGTTATTGCTGATTTTGAAAATGCAGTTGTGTATATGATGACCTGCGTTCCTGTCCCAGCTCCCTGACTCTGGAGGAAGGAGTCAGACCTCTCTAACTCTGCTTCCTGCGCTCAAGAAGAGGGGAGAATGACATTGAACATTCACTTTGTTTGCAGTATGATGTGTGTCTGGTTGCTAATATAAAATTGTGTAACCTCAACCCTACAGTATATTCTATAAACTAAACCAAAAGGCTTCTCTTGGTAAAGATAGATCATTTATGAAATGTACAATCTTTAGGCCCCAGCTAGCATATTTTAATCTGAAAGCATGCTGATTTTAATGTCTGAGCTGGCTCTGGCATTTCGATTATTAAAACGTGGACTAGAAAGTTCTAGATGACAGGGCGCATTTGTTTCTCTTTCTATCCTGACTTCTCAAAAAAAAAAAAAAAAAGGCTAGTATACAAATTACAATGCTTCAGATGAGCTCAAGCTCTCAAAAATGCATTATCATCTTCACAGTCATCTAATTTAGAGACAGTGGAACAAATCCAAGTAACAATTTTATTCTAGTCTACAGCACAATTTTTTACATAAATTTTAGTGGTTTTGACAGTGTTACTTTTGAGCAGACTTTAAATGAATCCACAAAAGTTAATATATTAAAAACAGAATATACACAAAACAACAGGCATCAGGATGTTCAGAATCATGCAGATGGGGCGGTCTGGTTGGTGTTATTATCACTGGGCACCTTGCCTATTTAAGAATTTACCAGCAAATACCAGTTCTTTTGTTCTTTATTCCCATGTAATTCACCCAAATCAGAGAGTTCTAAATATGCACACCCAAAATAAACCCTCTTTTCAAGTCACATCAGTACAAAATTTCAATGAATAAGCCTAAATGTGTCGTCAAGCCTACTCTTGCACTGATCAAACCCAAATCTGGCCAACAGTCGGTATCAGCACAGATCTAAAGGCAAGGTTATTTCATGTATTAAAACACCAATAGATTAATAAACAATGCAACTAATGTTAATCTTAATATAAGACACTGAAGGAAAACCAAAAAATAATATATTAAATACCACTCCACTGAGCCAGGATATAACTCATGAACTACAGATGCATGAGTTTCTATCTGTCGGAACAATGCTTTAAATGTTCTTCTATGGAAAAGAAAAAAACTATTATCAGGAGATAGAGGGGAAAGATAGGAATGTGAATTTGTGCATCTAATTCCACAATTGAAAATGAGCATCAAACTGATAATATTAAGCTAAGTGACAATGACTTTAACCAACGGGCACCGAACAGGCAATACAACTTATTTCAGTATAATTCACAACACTCTTCAGGAGTCTTCAGTGGATGACCACTCCAATAATACCATCAGAATACAGATGTGAATACTCATCCACTGTTGAAAGAGATCCTGAAGAAAACAGGGCAGAGGCATAGAGAAAAAGTTGAATCTTTTGAAAAAGTTAATGATATCAAAATACTTTTCCATCACTGGTAAACCAAACTAGGTCAAGTATATGGCCCAAAGCAGCATGGAATTCAGAGTCAGAGGTTGGCAGAAAAGTTTGGAAAACTGCAATTTTTAAAAATTGGCAATTTCTCTATGCTTCATAAAACTATCAGAAGAGGTATAATGTTTGTTCGTTTGTGGAATGTTGACAGCTTGCTGCAAAAATTCACGTGAATGAGGAACCGCAGAGATGCGCTTCAATGAAATAGTCTTTAAAAATTTACAAAAAATGAAAATTTCTATTTAAAAAATAACCATGTTATGCCAAGATGAAACATGGTAAAAGTAGTGTAAGTTCTGTCCATGATTCTTCACACAGCTAATGGGAAAGTGATAGAAACAATTTTCTTTTAAAAAGGAAGCTTTGTTGTTGCACTGACTTTTATAGCTGACCTAGTAATTTAGAAAAATCATGTAGTAAAATCTGTAAAATTAAAATACAAAATTCTGTTTTGTAAACATCGGTTGGCCAAGTCTATCCAGAGTCCTTCATGATAGTGGAATGGAATGAATAATTCACTACCTTATTTATCTGCTGTGAGGGGGAAAATTCCAGAACACAGCTCTTATACTTTCACAGTAATTATATTCAAAAGATAGAAAGTCAGTGCAGTTGTCTTCTTTTTTTTTTTTTTTTCCTCTGTGCAACTTTCAGCTCTTACCCCACTCCCAAGTGCCATAACTGAAATAATACTGGTTTCGAGACCTAGTACAGACTGGTCATAAATGTCTCATGAAGTCTGTTGGACTTCGATAAAGGTATTTCCAAATGGCATAGTAATGCACTGCAGCTGCCGTGGCCACAAACAGGTGCCAGATGGCATGGGCAAATGGAATGATGCCATCACTCTTGAAGAACACAACTCCCAGGCAATAAATTAAGCCCCCACAGGCAAGTTCATGAAGTCCATCAGTGTTATTCTGTCAACAGAGGAAAAAAAGAAAGAGGTTTTGAAGTTACTCTTGAGGTGACAAACTAAAGAGATCATTGCAATTCCCCCGAAGCCTGCTGATCTAGACAATAAGCCGCACAGATAGCATCCTGATCTGTAAACATGAACTAAAAAGTCTTTCATCCGTCCACCTTGATTACCCTTGGGGGTTGACTGGGGCGAGCAGTCGGTCTACAGGCCCCACAGTAAGAGCAGCACACTCTGCTCATCTGTCTACAGCGTGCGGAAGCTGACTGCAATCACATCCAGACACAGGGGTTCAGTTTAAGCAAGTACAATCTTTGGTTTTCATCTTCGCCTTTAAGAGCTTTCTTCCCTTCTAAGGTGCACCCACGCCACCACATTTCTAACTGACATCTCCAAAGGGGTTTTTCACTTCCCTCATCCTCCTCAAACTGTTCGACACTGATTGCCTTTCTCAGACTTCCCCTGCTTGTGTGAGCTGACAGCTCCCTTATGGCTGACACAGGCAAATCACAGCGACAAGTGACCTCAGAGATCAGACAGCACATAAGGATGACATACTTCCTGACCTTCTAGGTGTTGCCAGGCCTGTTTGTCTGTGAGCCTAGGAGCTTCTTAGCTCAGCAGGAAGTTCACAGTCACATGTGCTTTAACACAAAAAAGAGAATTTTTAGGCTGCTTTTGGTTTTCCAAGACCTAGGCCCACCTTCAAAATTAAACTGGGCTGTACGAATAAGGGGAAGGGAACAGACTGACGAACAAGTCAGTCCCCCGGATTCCTGAGGACTAGGAATAGAAAGGTCTCAGGTTCTGCAGGGTGGTGAAAACCTAAGCCAGACTGTGGCAAGGCCTTGGAAGGGGATGGGTGTGTGGGTGTCCCAGAGGCCTGGGCACCGGCAACTGCAAGCTCGTGAGCCCTGAAGCCTTGGACTGCGGCTAGGTCTGGCCAGGAGCATGGGAAAGCTCTTAGGCAGCCACCAACTCGAATGGGCCCCATGCACCTAGACAGTGGCAGCAGTGGACAACCACAAGCTAAGAACCGGGACTGAGGATGTAGAGCCAGAGGTAGGGATCAGTCCTTTCTTCAAAGATTATGTAAGCCCCCCCACAGTTTTTGTAAGATCAAAAGATGGGGAAGGAGCCAACCCAAATCAATGGGTAAGAGGTTTCTCCTTAACTATTGTAAGATGTAAAGTCAGCCAGATTGATTTTGATCAAAACAAACAAAAAACCCACAAATACCACACATTTATTACTTCTTAAAGGTTACAAAGCAACTGATATCTATTAATTATACAGAATTCTGTGTATGTGCATTAGGGACATTTTTCTAGAAGGTCTTCATCAGATTCTCAAAGGGGCATATAATTCCCAAACAGTAAAAAGTCAAAGTCACTCATCTAACATAAGACAACCTCCTTATTTTAGAGATGAAGACAGTGGAACCAAAAGAATGAAGTAACCTGAAAAAAGCCATCGAGTTGGTCACTGCCCAAAAGATGCCACTTTTTTTTCTTTCCACTAAAGCAGTAAGCAAGAGACCAAGCCAGGTACAGAGGTTGGTTCTCACATATATTCTGGTAACAGATAGTTCCTTAAGACACCATATTTCACTTGTCAACTTTCAGAGAACCAGAACATACTTACTCCTAGAACAAAACCTGTTTTCTTCATTTTACCTGTGTCATTATGCTGTTACTCTACCCCAGTCACTGTCTGAAGTGTACCCATATATTTATTCATTTAATCTTCACAACCCTAAGTTAGGTAGTTAGTATCCCAACTTTACAGATGAGAAAACTAAAACAGAGAGATTGCGTAATTTGCTCAAGGCCACTTGTGTTTAGTGTCAGAATCACGATTTGAACCAAGGTGGTCTGTTTCCTGAACTTATATTTTTTTTTGAGGGGGCTTGGGTTATTTTTTAAATTGATGATTAATTTACTGAGTGTAATGCATAAATATTAAGTGAATATCATGGGTCTTGATAAATGCATACACCTATCTAACCCATACCCCGATCAAGAGACAACTACCCAGGCACTTGGGTGGCTTAGTTGTTAAGCGTCTACCTTCAGCTCAGGTCATGATCCCAGAGTCCTGGGATTGAGCCCCGCATCAGGCTCTCTGCTCAGCAGGAAGCTTGCTTCTCCCTTTCACTCCCCCTGCTTGTGTTCCCTCTCTAGCTGTCTCTTTGACAAATAAATAAAATCTTTAAAAAAAAAAAAAAAAAGAGAGAGAGAGAGACAACTACCCCGATACCCGCTCCCAATCCAGTGCAATCTCTTCCACCAAGGCAACCATTGTTCTTACTGCTGCAATCACCACAGACTAAGTCTGTCTTAGAACATCACAAAAATGGAATCATACTGTACATCTATTTTTGTGTCTGGCTTCTTTTTTTGCTCAATATAATATTTCTGAGATTCCTGCATGTCTTATCTATATCAGTCATTCCTTACTACTTAGCATTCCCTTGATTTATTTAAAATAATGTTTGTCAGTTCTTTCTATCTGGGGCTTGTGGAGGTCTTTTTGGATACAGGTTTTCATTTTTGTTGGGTAGTACCTGTTGAGTCATAAATTGATGTTTAACTTTAAAATAAATAGCTAAACAGTTTTCCAAAATAGTTATTCCATATTACACTACCCCCATCAATGAGTTGGGGTTCCAGTTATTTCACATCTTTGCCAGAATTTGGTGCTGTCAGTCTTTTTAATTTTACTAATTCTCCAGGGTATATTCTGGTAGCACACTGAGGTTTTAATTTTCATTTTCTGATGACTAATGACGTGGAGGACTCTTTCAAGGGCCTATTAGATACGTGTGTACCTTTCTTTGTGAAGTGTCTGTTCAAGTGTTTTACACATTTTTATAGGACTGGCTCTTTATTACTCATTTGAAGTATCTTATATATTCCATATACATGTCCTTTGTCAGATACATAAAAAGCAAATATTTTCTCCCAAATTCTAGCACGCCTATGCATTTTCATGTTCATTGATCTTTTTTCATTGATCTTTTTTTCTACAGAATCCAATTGTTAACCTCTCCGAAATTTTTTTTTCTTAACATATTGTTTTCAAATCAGAATTTCCACTCAGTTTCTTTTTTGTAGTTCCATTTCTCTTCTGAGATTCTTCATTTGTTTACTCATTATATTTTAAAGGCCTTATATGCTAATTTCAACATCTCTATCATCTTTAGATCTGTTTCTATTGACTTTTTTTCCTTAGGTGTGTAGTGTCACATTTTTTTGCTTCTCTAGTAATATTTGTTTGGATAAATAGATGCCAAGCTGTTAAGAGTATAGATTTTGTTGTCTTCCTTTCAGTAATGTTGAGTTTTGTTCTAGTAGGCAGTTTATGTACAGAGGATCAATTTTCTCCTTTCCAGGTTTGTTTCTGGGCTTTGTTATGGCAGTTCCAGAGTAGTCCTCACTTTACAGCTAGAGTAGTTCTCATAAGGTGTGGAGGTCAACTTGCTACGTTCAGTTGAACGCCTGAGTTGATCAGCATGGTCTCTGCACTTGGCTGGCTGGCCTCTGATATCTTCCAGCACCAGACAGCTCGACTCTTCATTATCTCATAGCTGTCCAACAGCCACTCTCGGCCAAGGCAGGCAGAGTCTTGCCCTGCACAGATTCAGTGTAATATTTGGGCAAGGACTCAGGGAAACCCCTTCGTAGATTTCTGGAGACACTTCTCTGTGAAGTTCTCCTTTCTCCAGAATCCTACCCCAAAACTGTAGCAGGCTCAGTAGCTAAAACACTGATTGCTGTTTCCTCCACCCTGACTGCTGCTCTCTAGCTTCACTTTCTTTTGTCACAGTTTAGAAAGTGTCCCCAGGGAGAAAACGGGCAAATCTGAAGTTCATCCTTTGGTTTCTATTCCTTCAAGGAACACAGTCTTGTGTCTGTGGTCCAGTGCCAAGAAACAGTTGTTTCAAATACTTTGCCAGTTTTTTATTATTCTTTGTGGCAGAAGAGTCCCTGATAGCCCAATACTCTGACCAGAATCAAAGCTTTGAGTGTCTAGTCAGACTGTTTGTTGGTTCAGATGCCTTATAAAGTTCTTTTTGATCTGGTCTCTGTGTAGCTCTCCAGCTTTATTACAAGATTTATGATCTGCATAATTACCCACCAGATGCACAGAGGCATACTCAAACAGGTACACATATTCACGTTCCAAACAATGAACTATGTTCAATTATTCAAAGGTGCTAGTGCTTTCCCCCCTCTCTGGGGCTTCCTTCATGCTATATTCTTTCCTATCCGACTTGTATCATCCTTACTATCCCTAGGCTCTTTCTTGTCTTTATGAATCAGCACGAACATCATTTCCTTTGGTGCTTGGGTCATGTGTTCCCATAGCAGCCTACACTTTCCCAATCAAAGATATTGTAAAACTTTATGATAGTTTCTTATTTAAAATGAATTGTAGGTTCCTGCTTGGTACTAAGTTGTATTGGGGGGGGGGATGTGAGGATTATCCTGTTTAACTATTATAAACGTTAGTCACCGACTATTGTACAACTTGTGAAAATGCCAAGATTTAGGCTAGTAAAAATACTGGACAAACCTGCTCTCATGGTACCCCAAGGGAATTTATTTGATGTTCTACTCTAATGATTAGTAACACACACACAGACCTTGCTTATGTTGCTTTGGGTGTCCTGGATTGCCCTCTAACTATATGGCCTTTAAGGCAGATTTTCTTGTTTCCATCATTCACCTCCTTCTTTTCACTATTCCCTGTTGCCCTTACCAACTAAACTATATTTATTTTTGGTACTAGGTAATTATTAAAGCTATCATAAAGCTCTTACCTTAAAGAAACCTAGTTTGACACATTCTCATAAGACATATCCTCTGAAAAAAAAAACAAGCAAACCTGTAACTTCTAAACCTTTTACAGATATTTTTGTGACCAGGGTAGGGGCTATATACATTTTTAGCTCACAGGCACATGAGCGAAATTATAGGTACAATTCTTCTGACCTTTGTAGACTAAGAAAAGAATTCAAACTAGACACATTATGAGTTCCTTAATTAACACAGTGGCTAATGCCAAAAAAACGTAGAGCCTAAGACACTGAAGCTAATGGCCTTACATAAGCTAAGGGCACAAAGTATCCAGTTGGATGGGATCACCAGGCAATAATGATAGGCTTTTCTTTCAAACTGACTGATAGACGCACAAAGATTTCTCAATAGCAATTCAATTTGAAAGGGAGTTCAAAACATACACCCTGACTGCCTACTATAGCTAATGTTACACTTCCACCCATTAAAGTCCTCAAAAGAAATTTTCAAGCAAAGTAGGAAAAAAAAAAGGCACTTTCCTGAGAAAGAAAAATAATATATATGTCTTAAAAGCAAGTGAAAGAAAAGTAAGAGTGAAGACTTTTGGGAAATACTAAATAAAATGTTGACACAACTGACCTCTTGTGGTCCTTCTAATTCTTAATATTTAAAAAGTCAATAATCCATAGTTGTTTTCATTATAAGACATCAAAAAATTTACCCTCCTCCATGGATTTATCGTTAAGACACTAAACAATTCAGTCAAAAATACCTATCAGCAGGTGACCTCATGCCTCTCTGGAAGAAGGATGGGGTGAACAGAATGGCTCTCCAAAAGCAACACATATGGAAGATTATCGAACACACTTTAGTATATAAGTTCTCCAAATTAATACCAGGAGTTAGTATAGATTGTAGGCACTCTGTTATTTATATACTTTTTCATTGGAATTAATGATGATGTCATAACCTCAGAAAGAAAGGCTACATATCATATCTATGCACAAATGAAGAGTTCCAGCAAGTTAAAAGGAAATAGGTGAATAGTTAAAATTATGAAGCCATTTCTTACCATTGATGTCACCACCAAAGCTGGAGAAAACCCCATTGTGAGATAGAAAAAGAGCTCAACCACCTTATACCTGCAGGATAGAAAGGCAGTTAATTGTATCTATTCCTACAAACTCTTAAACTATTCCAATGAATATATTTTCCCAGTAGGAGACCATTAGGTCTCTAATTAAAATGCTGTAGTTGAGTCACAATGAACTAGCATTTCTTACAGGACTGAAATGGCATCAAACGCCACATGTGACTTGGAAAATGTTTGCTACCAAAAGTGTTATTACTGCATCCAGTCCCCATGCATTTCCCCCCTCCCAATCCCAGAGCGTTTGCCTCATCACCACTCCAATCCACAGCTACAAGAAACTGAGATTATAAAGAGACAGGGATGCTGCGTGGGGCCAGGTTTATCAGTGGCAAAGGGATGGTAGCCCTAAGGAATGAAAGGTATGTAGTTTTGTTTGTCTCTTTATTTTGCATTTGCACCAACTCTAACTTGTAAGGCTCATTGTGTTAGGCTACAGAATGTCTGAAAATGCTAAGAAATACACTATACTAAAAATTCAGCTTACATTTATGCCTGATCAAACTAGGCTCTAAGTTCCCTGGAGGCAGGGGCCAACTTTCATTTATGTTCAGATCTGCAAGCCCTAGCATAGTACCTGGCATGATTTAGGCACTCCCTATTATCTGCCCAACCCGAAATGGCCAAGGGCCAATCACATCTCATTCTCTGTGTTTTATACTCAGAGTCCACTATGAAGTAATATTCTCAGGGAACTGGGGAAGGATGAGTTTGTGGGAGGCCTGGAATAGGAGACAAGATAGCTGTTTTACTTTACTTTCTATTCTATCCAAGGACATAAGTTAGGGGTTTGAGCCTAAGAAGCAAACTGTTCCCTCGGATTTATATATATACTATATAACACCACTCAGAATAGCTAATTGTGGTCAAAAATGCATTTAAGTGAATTTCAAACTCAGAAATTAGTGAAAACTGCCATTTTCTTCTGAAAAGAGGAAACAATTTAATACTTTGTGATAAATACAAATTATGTTCAATTCTTGGAGCCATTCTGCCAATGACAATAGATAAACTAATAAACTGTACTCAAGGACAATGATTTCATGCTTGTGAGTGTTTCAAATTCAGGCATGTGAAATAATGAAAAGAGCCATGGAGTAAGAACTAGGACACTTGGGTCCTAATTCTAGATGAATTGCTAATTTGATGCACATCCTAAATGGTCTCATTTTTTTTAAGCATGAAGCTGGAATAGATGACTTTGAAGGTCTCCTCTAGAGCTGTGATGCCAAATTTCAATAAGCTTTCCTTTTTATATTGCTTAATACTTATGACTATAAATAACAGGTTAAAAAATGTGCCCTATGGTTAGGATATTAATTGTTTGGATGCTCTTCCAAATATCCCCTTTCTCAGAGAATCCTAGTTTGGGATGTCTTCTGGGTTCCTATCTAGGTAAGTGTTGTTCCGGGGCTTATCTATCCTCTTCAGTCTTCACTGAAAGCTTGAAAAGCAGTTTTTGATTTTTTTCCCTCATGTGGTAAGTATGAATCACAGAGGAAAAGGCTAGTTTGCTTATAAGGCCAGTTGCCTGAGGATGTCAAGTAACATCCAACTGACTAAAATGGCAGTCCGTCTGTCCCTCAAATGCATCCTATCACACGTGTGCCTTTCAGTGCTTCCCACAGCAATCTGTCTACCAATAATGAACGCCAAATGGTTTCAAAGATTTGTTAAAAGCAATATATATTCTATTTATGTATTTCTACTATTCTGATGTGCAAATACAAAGCAAATTGTGTTGTAATGTTGATAAAATTTAGGTAGTTAATTTTAAAACTATTAATGTAAATTATTTTCTCTTACTTTTCATGGTAGAGAAATACATAAATGGTTCCTCCAGCTGCCATGAGCCAGATAAACCAACGCATATGAGATGCCAGGGGTCCAAGTTCACGGAGATTTAACCTAAAAAATGTAAACATGACAACAAAGAACAGAAGTGATAAATGAAGGGAATTCATAGGACTTGTGTTTTCCTCTAGGCTTGAAAACTGGGCAAGCAAGTGCCAGCATAAAACCAGGATAAAGAGGCATTCAACATGCCATGTTGGTATTTAGGCAATTTGGGTAAAATTAATAATTCAAAGATAAAATTGTTAGTTGACCTTTAAGACTTAAAATTAGTTCCAACATCGTTTAAAAATAGAACCAGCTAAAAGGAGATATGCAGAAATGAGTCCCACCACACCTGTGATGTCCGACTTTCCTTATTAGGCAGACTGCTGTCAAATCAGCTTAATTCTGATAATATATCTGGGAGCAGAGTGCTTACAAAGCTTAATGAGAAGCCTGAACAGAATCCTCAACCGTTCACATACCCACAGCAGATACCTAGTACACAGACCAAGTATCTCCATTACCAGTATCTCTGCCAAGGGAGAACATGAGAAGAATTAGCTCAACATATGTTATGAAAGACATTTTGTCAGAATTTAACAATGGGCTCTTGTAAAGCTTGAATTTTAAGATGCTGCAAATTCATTTGTACTCATTTCATATTAAGAATAGCTATGAGAAAAAACCCAAATGTTATTCTGATTGGCTAGGACTACAAAATTATTATTTCTAAACAGGAAAGGCACCACCTACCTATTGAAAACTACATGTGAACAGGTTGCTTACTGTAATATTAGATTCCTGAGCTTTTAAAAATTTTATTTCCATATTTTAAGTCAGGGAATACTTCCCAAAAGCCTATAAGTGTTCTTGCTCCAATAGGATGCACAGCTATAATTTAGTGACAAGTATTAGGGAGAGAACACGCTTTTTTACTCGAACAGATAATTAGGCTTCTTTTTAATGATGGATACTGTATAAGTCAGAACGTAGAGGCCTGCTGTTTCTAGTGACTACTGCAGTTGATGGCACAAAATGAATTTCTAAGTGTTTAAAACCGGACCACGTCTTAATAGAGGGACTCTAGAGTTCCTTCAATTGTAGGTTTCCAGGCAAGAAAATAATCAATCTGATCTAAACCAAAGATTAGCTCTTCTATGTAGCTCTTCTATGTAGCTGTAAAAGGGGCAGAAAGAGCAAAAACTGAACAGAATACTAGGTATTTAATTTTTTTTTTAATATTTCACTTTTATTTTTTTAAGTAATCTCTACACCCAACATGGGGCTCAAATTCATGACCCTGAGATCAAGAGTTACAGGCTCCACCCACTAAGCCAGAATACGACGTGTTTTAAATAGCTAACTAATTAGTTCTCTTATTCATACAGCTAAAGAAATGAGAAGTACACTCCATATATAGTAGCTACTTTGCTGTGAAGTGAATGTAGGTAAAAAGGATAAATTTCCAAAGTAAGCTTGTTTTCCTCATACATATTTATAGCATTTCCACTTGAATGATTAGATGTCCAAGTATTGTGAACAGAAGCAGTATACAGAAAGAACATGGAAAGCAAAGGTGACATACTTCAAAAGTGAGTGTGCTACCTACACACAAGTTCCTGGTACTTCCTCCTGAACAATCCAATGCCAGATATATATTCTGAACAGCAGTGACATTTTCCCCTTAAAATCTGCAATCTGACCCAAGTTAAAAAAAAAAAGTATGCATGTGTGTTGGAGGGAGAGGGGTGAGGTATATGCATTGGGCAGGAACAGGAAAAAGGGAAGGAAGGAAGGACAGAAATTCTATCCCAAAAACACTACCTTCAAAAATAGAAAGACAGTATCTTACCATGGAGCGTAAGAAGCAGCAATGAAGAAATAAATAACCATTCTATCACACATGTGAAAACAATGCTCCACTGTCCTAGTGGGGGGAAAAACAAGTTGGGCAAAGTTTTTAGAAAATTTTCAGACTGGCAGCATAGTTTATCACTCCACCATGTTGTAATTTCCATTCCTGTTCTAGTTTCTTGTGGAAGTTATAACTTGGCTTTCAAAGACACTCAGCTGTTTTTAAAATTTAAATTCAATTAGCCAACATACAATTCATCTTTAATTTTTGATATAATGTTCAGTGATTAATTATTTTCGTATAACACCCAGTGCACATCAGGTCATGTGCCCCCTTAATGCCCATCACCCAGTTACCCTCTCCCCCACCCACCTCCATTTCCATAACCCTCAGTTTATTTCCCAGAGTCAAGATTCTCTCTTGGTATATCTCTCTCTCTGATTTCTTCCCATTCAGTTTTCCTCCCTTCCTCTATGTCGCCTTCACTATTCCTTATGTTCCACATATGAGTGAAACCATATGATAATTATCTTTCTCTGACTGACTTATTTCACTTAACTTTATACCCTCTAGTTCCATCCATGTCAATGTAAATGGTGGGTATTCATCCTTTCTGATGGCTGAGTAATATTCCCTTGAATATATGAACCACATCTTCTTTATCCATTCATCTTCACACAGCTATTTTTAATAATATGAAGCCACAAGTTAGAAATTTTACATTACTTTTGAGCTTACACATATATTCACTATGTATGAGATATGGGTGCAGAACCCCAGAGTAATCGGGAGCTCTGAATTTATTTTGGCTAAAAAAAACAAACAAAATCTGTCTGTGTTGATGTTTTCCATTTCTTTTGGATTCGATTTAACAGAAAAATGAAACTCCTTGAGGGCCGACCACCCCTCAACCCCTATCACATAGTTCAGGACAGAAGTAGTTCTTCATTTTAGAATGTCTTCAAAGAAACTCTCACTTCAAATATCTTAGTGTATACAGTAAGTTATAATAAAGGACATTCAGAAACTAATTTAGGAACAGGAATAAGCAAAACCAAACCAACAAACAAAAAAAAAGGCTCATTTGCTACAAGCAGATAGCCACCTGGATTTCCTCCTGAGTTCCTCCTTCCAAAACTGAAAATTTAGAAGTGTATAAAGATCTGGTTCATGGAGGTCTAGTCATCCAGTGGATTAGACAGAATCTGCCCTTTACTGAGGTGATTTAAAAGTATGAATGCATTGCATCATCTTGAATCCATTTTCAGTGTCCAAGAGGTGACAGCTGTGGTTTGGTTTAGGGCTAGTGCTGGATTTTCCTTCACCACATACACAGTGTAGACCAAAGCAAGCTGAAGACACTTTAATCACGGTTATTGTTAGTCATATATTAGTGAAGTGAAAATAATTTAGGACACAGGTCTAAAAAAGCCAACACTAGATTAATGCGCTCAAACTTGGGGTGTTTGGGTGGCTCAGTCGTTAAGTGTCTGCCTTCAGCTCAGGTCATGATCCAAGAGTCCTGAGATCGAGCCCTGCGTTGGGCCCCCTGCTTGGCAGGAAGCCTGCTTCTCCCTCTCCCACTCCCCTTGCTGTGTTCCCTCTCTCACTGTCTCTCTCTCTCAGATAGATAGATATGTAAAAAAATGCTTCTCACAATTACCTAGAAAGCTTATAAAATATAGTCATAAAACTCTAGTCCAGAAGATTATAATTTTTAAAATGGCTAAAACATGGGGTAGAGAATGGAAGGAAGAGGAGAATATATATATATTTTTTAAACTCTGAGTGACTGTGATTCCTAGCCAGGTCTGGGGCCTTTCTAATTCAGCTTTCTAGACTGCTATAAGCTTGTTATAGCAGGTAAAGTCAGACCTGTAATTTTATTCAAGATCTACCCCAGCTTCTCTGACCCTCACTTTCCTCACAGGGAAAACAGAAATGACAACATTTCTATTATAGAGTATGTGTGAGCATTAAATGAGATCACATAGAACATGTGTTCACTAGCACAGCATCTAGCACACGGTAGGTACTCAATAAATGCACATTCCCTTGCTTCTAAATAAGGCCATATTTGAAAATATAAAAAAAGTAATGCAGAGCAAAAATCCACACATGGTTTGATTCTAGCAGTGCTATTTCAAAGTTCAAGAGAGCCTGGTTTCTATTACACCTTCTCCAGCCCCCAGGAGGGAGGCCCTGAATACTGAAGTATGCATCTACAACTCTTTATTGATTCAGAAATCTAGACATCAAAGCCCAGTCAGCCGAGGCAACCACAAGCATTGGATTGTGCCAGAAGATAATGAAATACTCTGGCCCCTGGTCTCTGTGACAGTGTGTGCTGGGGAGACAGGTCCTTTTGAGGCTCTCTTGTGAATATGGCCCAGTAAGCCCCCATGATCCAATGCTGTGGTTTTATTTTAGGCCCAAGGAACCTAAAGGCACAGGTAGTAGGGCTGGGAACTATAAGCAGTATTAAGAAGGGCGTGAGTGAAAAACCCCTAAGACTGAGAGTCAGAGGTCTAGAAATGATCAAGACTCTGCTAGTCTCACTGACCTGTGCAAGGCAAGCTAGTTCTGAGCCTCAGTTTCCCCAGGTAAAAATTAAGGGGTTTGGATTAGATGACCCCTCAGGATCCTTCCTGCTCTGAAACTATGATTCTACTTGTAAGAAGACCAGTAATCATCTCATGAATCCCAAACCCTGTTCTTAAATAACTCGTCTTTTTTTTTATGCTGTACTTTTATTTATCTATTTATTTATTTATATTAACATATAATGTATTATTTGCCCCAGGGTACATGTCTGTGAATCTTCAGGCTTACACATTTCACAGCACTTACCATAGCACATACCCTCCCCAATGTCCACAACCCAGCCACTCTATCTCTACCCCCCCACCTCCCGGCCACCCTTAGTTTGTTTCGCGAGTTTAGGAGTCTCTTATGGTTTGTTTCCTTCCCCATCCTTCCTGTTTCATTTCTCTCCCCCACCCCCTCCATAAACCCCCGCCCTGCCTCTCAAATTCTTCATCAGAGAGATCATGTGATAATTGTCTTTCTCTGACTGACTTATTTTGCTTAGCATAATACCCTCCAGTTCCATCCATGTCATTTTTAATATTAGATTGTTTGAATCATTTGAGATTTTTAGGGGGCATTCTGTAAAACCAAAAGCTATATTCTATTATTTTAAAACACTCTAAGTTTGCTCTGAATCCTCCTTTTACAAAAATAAATTCTGCACTTCTGGGTTGTACAGAATGTATTTCATCAGGAACTAAATGGTGTGCTTCTCCTTTTGTATTAATCCTTCACTCAAAGGAGGAATACTTTTATGTCCTTATTGGAAGGCTAGCAGGCCTGTTTTGGGTTGGAAAGTTCCTGACAGCTAATAAGTGAATTCTGTTTGAATAGATAGCTAGGACTTAATTCTGAAAGCTGAACTTTGCAAAACAGTAAACCCAAACTGTAGCAAACCTCCTAACATGATGAAGTCCTGGTCATTTGTAATTTTCAAATCATTCTGGCATGCATTATCTCATTCACCTAGCATGAATCCTGGGCGTCGGGCACTATTATTCTCGTTTTAGTGAGGAAGAAACTGAGGTTCCATGGAGTCAGATGACTTACACAAGCCTGAGTGGTGGGGCTGGGCTGACTCTGAGTTCAGTGTGCCCCATTACTACCCCACAGCCGCTGTGCTTCTACGTGTCCTACGTTTGACAACATTAAAAGACAGGTCTCGGGATTTTACGATGTAAGTCCTGGGGAAGCAGTGTGGTCTTGCTGGTGGCTTCTGAGAAAGGCTTGCTTTCTTAGATACATATGGGGGTTCTCAAAGTCTGTCCAATCCATTGGAAATTTCTCGACTACAATGGCATAGCATTATAGTCTACAGGGCGAGAAAATGTCTATATACTCTAGCTTCAACCTGAGTGAAACATGCCAGTAGGGGAGGCTACCCTGAGTCTGCTATTTGGATCTGGTGAACTAGCAAGCCATCCACGGTACCTTAAGTGGCTCTTCTTCCACGACACAATGTGAAATACTGTGGAAACGATGAAGAGGGCGCAGAGGCCCATCCCGTAAATCCAGGCGGTGATCTTTTCCCAGCAGTCGTCTGATAGCCGATGCAGGAGGGCACTGCCCACAATGGCCGGAACAATGAGGAACTGAGGGAAAGGCAAACAAGAGTAAATACCCTGGGTTTGGTGAAATTAACACCTTTGTTAAAAATACATAGGTTTCCTGGGGACAGTTTTAGAAAGATCATTTTAATTACTTGCCTCTAGTGGATGGAGTGGTCGGTGGCTACATGATGAGAATGAGTATCACTCAGGGCCCAGGAACCGTGCCCACCACTGGGTACCCAAGTACACAATACAGGATGTAACACTACTCAACGGTGGCAAAGCAGATGTTTTTTATCCTAATTTCATTACATAAGAATGTATTTTATCCTATTCTCTAATGTGATTTGAAGTAGATACTTAAAATACTCAAATGCCAAGCATGTACCTAGATTTCCTAGGGAAGTCCTACTTTTATTTATTTTTTTTTTGGAAGTCCTACTTTTAAAGGTTCTTTCCTATTTCCCCCATGAACTA